>OX421452.1:41636614-41696614 GCA_949126865.1 Montipora capitata | reverse complement strand
AAGCTACTGAGTAAATGACGTCACTTTTCCCTGGATCCAACCCTCTGAGGTCCAACCGCTCAGTTTTGAACGAGAGTAATGCCGGACCGTGAAATCCAAAATTTACACTCAAAGTAAGCGGCCTTTGGATAAAAGTCAAAGCCCAAAATGCTGCGAACGCACTTTCAAAATATGAAGAACAAAAGGAAATGATTTTTTGATCATAGTAGCACTTTAAAGTTATGCATGCAAACTAAAGATTGGTTGCTACGCAATTCAGATGCAGTTTTACAGACACTAAGAGGATTTACATTAATTCTCCAGGAGAATGAATATAAAAAGAAGCCAAAATTTACCTTCGACGTCTTCTAACTTAACACCAAGCTCTGGAAGGCTCTCATCCCTCAGTTTGTCACATGCTTGAAGAATTCGAGTTACTGAAAAAAAAAAGGTTCAGATCGGTGATTTTATTATTTCTCGACAGAATCTCCTAAAATGTTAAAACTACAAATTCCTTTGTTATCCAACATCATTGATAACTGGTCGTAACTAGTAGGACGATTAAGCTCCCTTGTCGACTCATTGTTGTCTATGCCGGATTACGCAGCCTCGTACACTATAAAAATTGGTTTATCAACTGACTTGATCTGGTAAATTGACCACAATAAAGAAACTTGACGTCTCGATCGCTAGCCTTAACGTTCGCTCCGACGAAGAGCGGGCTAACACTCTAAACGTCAATTTCTTTACGGTGGTCAATTTACTATATCAACTCTGTTGATAAACCCATTTCTGTGTTCGATTTCCCCACCGACGCACCACGACAGCTCCTTTAGAAACTAAACCCCTTCATACACCACTAATAAGCCATTTTGAGATACCGTGTAAAGCCGGCCACATTTGCTGGCGAGAATTGGCCAGACGGCAACACTTGAGTTCCGTGGCCTGTGAGGCTTCTCTTCAAGTTTGCGAAGATTCTGTGGGTTCTTTAACGTCCCAGAGAGTTTATGAAGAAGGATTGTAAAACTCTACCATTTATAGTCCTTATAAATCCGAGAAGAGTTGAAAGTCTAAATATTTTTTGCTAAAATTACACGGGCAGCACTTTCTCCTCTGCTTTCGCTAGAAAATAAATCCAAAGTAAGTGGGTATGTGGAAACGTTTGGCTTACCTTTTTCTTCACGAGCAATGCTCCTGATATCATCTCTGAAGTCAGCCAATAACTGGACATACGGCATCGCAACATCCTCGTGCTGTATTACAAAAAAAATCCCAGTTACTTGTACAAACAATGTTAGGTTAATATCCTAATTTATCCATCCATGCAAAAATCTGCCATCTTACATTTATTGCCGCATTTTTGCCGGCAACTGGAAACCCTATGGTTTGTTCTTCTTCAATAGCTCCAAAGACCCTCAACATATGTGTGAGATACTTTGCAATACCCTCTAACGCTTGATGGTTTGGCGATTCCCTTTTGTCCTTTTTGCTGCTGATGTAAATATTGGTCTGTTTTACAAGATCTTGCAGATGCCGCATGGCAGAGGGCGTGTCGATCGAATCTTGAAAAAAAAAAAAAAAACACGAAAAGAGATTCAGCACAGCGCTTCGTGATCTGACACGAACAAATAAACAAACAAACAAACAAACAGAGAAAATGAGGGATAACCAAGAAGGTGGATTGCGGAGCGCCGTAATCATGTTTAACTCTACATTTTCACCAGGATTTGAAACAAAACAAAAACTGAAATTACACAGTTGCATTGCGTACCACAAAGAGCATCATGGACCGCCGCCTTTTTCGCCAAAAATCTGAAAAATAAAATGTCGTAAACCTTTTATTTAGTTATCTAACATTGATATTTTGCAGTGTACCTCAAAAGAAAAATACATACAAAATACATACTTAATTGACCGCTCCCCATTATCCATAGGGGCCTTTCAGAGCCAATGAAACACAACGAAATTAAGGATGGAACAGAACAACAACAACTGTTAAGAATCCCAACTGGCCGGAGGCAAACCACTTGACTATTTACAAGTGCATCTGGGAAGTTGAACCAGGGACTACCAGGAACAAATTCAACGAGTGGTCGGAGCGGGTCTTGAACCCGGGATCTCCGGATCTCAAGGCAAGCGCAATGACCACACTGCCTCCGTAAATGCGTGCCCTCGTGCAAATAAAAAAAACGACAAAAACTACGGCCACGGCAACGTCATAAAACACTAACAGGAAGGGACCATAAGCGTCGACGAAAAGGTTGCAGAAAATATAACTTTGCTCTATCATAAGTCTTTCGCAATTATTGCATCTCGTTCAAGTCCTACAATGCGGGCGAAGTATCCCAAAAATAAGTTGGTACGAGCGGTTTCTGATGAAAAGTTGTTTGTATTTGTACGCTTATAGGTTGTCGTTAAAACGTCAAACTTGGTGATTTCACGTTGTTGTTGTTGTTGTTGTTGTTGTTGTCATTGTTGTTATGCAAAGTACCACAAAAATACGAGATAAAACGCGTGCCCCATGCTCGTGGAGCCGATTGTCTTTCCTCTTTTAACCAATGATATTCTTGCTTTTGTGACGTTGTCGCTCTACTTTTTCTGAATAGAGCCAAGTCCTTCCTTCGAGTCACTGACAACGAAAGCATAAGAAACATGCGCCCACTCAATGGAGTCCTTTGTTAGGGCAAATGACACTAATTAGCGACATTATTAAGTTAAAGTATCACTCAAGAGTCACTCAAGAGTCACTCAAAAACTCTCGATCCCCTAAGTGTTTAATCGAGATGGCTAGTTTGAATAGCCGGCAAAAAAAACTAACCAATAATTAGAATAGCGAAGTTGAAAGATCACATAACAAAACTATACTTAAGTGCAACTTACTATTATTACTATTCCATTTAAAGTACAAACATGCTACAATAGATTAGCAATTTTATTATACATATCACAAAATTGAATAATATACGCAAAGATAGACCCTAACTTCCATACACAGTAGCTCGTGCTTTCATAAATCAGTTCCAGATTATCTATAGATAGCGACAACAGTATTTCGTAAAACAGTAATTTGATTGTTAATCGTGAGCAACTCACTTTTCTTGAAGATCTTTTTCTAGTTCGTGGTAATTATGGGAAGATGGTGAAGTGCCTTCCGGTTTCCGTAGGACGTCTTTAACATTTAGGAAAAAATCCTTTAACGCAAAAGAGCGAAACATATGTAAAGAAACTAAAGGCCCGTTTGATGTTGACCAACATTCGTTTAACAAAAGTTGAACGGATGTTGGGCAAATGTTGGACGCAAAAACAAAGTTGTGCGGAGGCCGTTGAAACGTTTCCAACATTGCGCCAACAAAAGAACCAACACTACTGAAACAGTTGCTAGCTTAACTTGCTTGGATATTAAGCCACCTCCACTTCGGTGAATAGTTGTTAAATATACCTTAGTTTGACCTTATATGGCAAATGATTGCGCTAAGCTTTGCTAAGCTAAAAGTTTTTCGCCGGAAAGAGAAATTTCTCTCTGAGTAAAGCAAAAAAAAAAACACCCTTTTTTGTGGCAAGTTTGGATCAATTCCGACGTTTAGAACTACGCGAAAAGGAAAGAAATGTTTTTGTGATGAGTCTGCGTCTGTCTGACAACCAAGTATTACACAACATGGCATCTTCTTCAATTTGTTTTTCGATTTTGCTCAGAAGTTCTCGCTTTTTTCGGTCGTATTTCGTTTGGAGTTTAAGGAATTTAATAAAACGATCACTCCATTCGCGCTTGTTGGATATGAAACTGGTTATAGCCAACTCATATCAAACGCACGCTCATGGAATAATTGTTAATTAGTCACTGACAGAACACTGAGGTGAATAGTTCTTTTAGTTTATATATAGCACAAAAAGAGGATTTTAACTCATGCAACGATTACAATATTTTCGAGTGGAAATCCCGAGCGAGTTGATCGGAAGTGAATAGCAAAAGATATTTGGAATTTGAGTAGCCTATCGGAAATCGCCTTCAACGCTATCCGCTGTTTTAGTATATACTACAGAGATCTACCATTCGTGTCCATGACAAACGGCATACGTCAGGCTTAATTTGCAATTTGCCAAAATTCAAAGAACCTTGTTTCCTCTAACCTCGTTTATTTTCCGTTATCTACAGATATCGGAGGACCCCTTAAAAAAGAGAGACAACTTAGAATAAGAAAATATTCATGCTTCAGTAATCGGCTAGCACTGGCCCAGTTCTCCCGAGCTTGCCATCAACTGTAGTTTTCCAGCGCTTCACGTGACTGGCACGGGATATTTGTTCTCTCCCTCCAACGTGATCTCTTCTCTAAATTAACGATTATCGTTAATTTGTAATTTGCTTTGAATTACTATTATCGTTAATTTAGGATACTGTGTCCCAGGACTTCTGGTAGCAGAGAAAATAAGGAAATAAAAAAACCATATCCGTGGATTGGATTTGAACCCGGAGTTTCTACTCTATAGGAACCGCTTCTTTCCGCTTCACCTCTGAAAAACAAGTCACTGCTCTCTAAAAAAAACATTTATTTACGTCTCCCATAGAATATCAATGCGCACGGCTGTCGGTAGCCTCGCAGCTCTTACAAGGTCTAACCTGATTGGAGACCACCCTAACCCTTAACAAAAGAACAAATGACAGAAACAATGGACCCTAGGCCTAAAACCTAACCCTTTTGTTTTAGGCCTAGGGTCCATTGTTTCTGTTATTTGTTCTTTTGTTAAGGGTTAGGGTGGTCTCCAATCAGGGTAGACCTTGTAAGAGCTGCGAGGTGACCCACGGCTGTAGAGTAATTAGGCCTATAAGCTTGTCAATGATTAATAACTTAGGCCTAAGCTTTGATTTTAAAATGTTTAGCTTTGCCGTGAATTTTGGAAACCAACCTTTTGCAGTGTTTATTATTGTTTGTTGCCGAGTGGTAATACACCATCATCAAAAAGTGTTTAAAATATTGTCCCTGAGCAGCTAGTGGTGTGGTGGTCGAGCGGTTAGGTGACGGGTTAATGAACATTCCCAGATTCGAGTCCTAAGTCCATACACTTGGGTTGTCTTCTAAAAAATATGTGACCATTTCCCATAATCCTTATCAAGCTGTCAGTCTTCTAAATTAACGATAGAGCAAATTACGGATTAACGATAATCGTTAATTCAAGGTAGAGGATGGCTTGCTCTCTCTCCCACCCAGTTTGGCATCTACTCGCAGCCGACATTTTGGTTTAAGGCACTTTTTCCGTAGTTGCATCACCACATCACTACAGAGAACCCAACAAAGGGTGAAAGATTGACTCACATTAAACAACTTGTCCGTCTGCTCTGCTTCTCGAAGCACATTTTCACTGTAATCCAGCGTTGAATTCCACGCATGCAGGAGGAACGCAAATCTTATCTGTCTGGCTGAGTTCCTTTCTAAGGCTTCCTGGTGAGAAAAGAGTCATCGAGAAGTGGCAGTAACGTTTTCAAGGAAGAACCTGTGCAATCTGTTCGTACGTCACGCAATCTTTCCCTTTAAAAGGAGTGCGTGACGAACCGAAAAATGTCTGCGAAAGAAGCAATAACGTACCTTGATTGTGATGAAGTTCTTCAAAGACTTTGACATTTTACATCCTTCAATAGTCAAATGTCCTGAATGTAGAAAATAATGAATCCACTGGCAAACACCAAAATGGGCCTGCGAAATAAAGACCGCTTTGTAAGTTCTTAGAAAATCGTTACGTAAAACCAGGATTTCCTTCTCCTGTGACACCACCATCTGCGCCGCTCACCAGTGTCTCAGTTGCTTGAGAACCGGTTTGTCGGTCGCTTCACTAAGGGTCTTTAAATAATTGAGGAGAAAGTGCTTCCTTCGTGATTGCCGTAGCCGGCCAAGACGAAACCACGACAGCAAAGAAGCAAAGAGAGAGCCGGAGAAGGAAAGATTCACTGTTGTCTGTCCACGTTGTCGTCAAATCTGAACATTGGTCATTTTACGTTGTTAGGGAGCTTTAGCAAACGACGACGGCAACGGCAACGAGAACGTCCTCGTTAAATGTGAATTCGCGTTATTGTAATCGCTTCGCGACTATTCCAAACATTCTAAAGTGGCAAAGGTGTGGCAAACGCTCAAGAAAGAAAATAGTATATACGGCGCTCAATTTAGGAGACAAAATGAAAAATTTTCCTCAAGCGCTGACGTTCTCCCTAAAACCTCAAATTTGGTCATTTCACGTTGTTGTTTTGCTGACGACGGCACAAAGAAAGACAAAATTGAAGAGATGCACGTGCAGAGCGTGCAAAGCTCTTGCAAATTTGTGACGTTCTCGTTGCCGTCACCGTTGTCGTTGCTAAAACTCCCTGTTGTTTTGACGAGTACGCGGGAGAGAAATGTTCAAAAATGCGTGCCACACGTGCATCACGATCATTCTGGTTCTTTCAACCAATAATATTACTGCTTTTTGGCGATGTCGTTGCCGTAGTCGTCGTCGTTTCTTAAACTCCCTAATAAAGACTTTAGGGAGCTTACGAAACGACGACGGCTACGACTACGACAACGCCACAAAGCAATAATATCATTGGTTAAAAGAGCATAAATAATCGTGCTGCACGTGCAGCACGGATTTTAGCAAGTATCTTAGCGGTCCTCTGCATAACGACGACGTGAAATTACCAAATTTGAAGTTTTGACGACAACGTGAGTATTCGTGAGCATGCAACAGAGAATCTTTCATTCTCTATTTTAACTCTGAAAACGCTCGTACCAATTTATTTTTAGGATACTTCGCCCACATTGTAGGACGTGAAAGAGACTGAATAATCGCGAAAGACTTATGATAAAGGAGAGTTATATTTTGAGGTGACGTTTTCGTCGACCGTCGCCGTTGTAGATCTTAAATTCCCTACTTTAAGATCTACTACGGCGACGGCGAAGGCGACGAAAACGTCACTTCAAAATGTAACTTTGCACAATTTAAGTCTTTCGCGGTTATTTCATCTCGTTCACTTCGTACAATGCGGACGAGTTATCCTAAACTTGTAATTATACGAGAGGTTTTAGAGTAAAAATATAGAATGAAAGATTCGCATTTGCACGCTCACGTTGTCCTTAAAGGCGCTGTTACATGCACTGTGAAATGTTTCGTGCAACTTGTCTCGCAATGTTTTGGCGTCATTGTGACGGCACAAGTTGCACGAAACATTTCACCGTGTAAAATACCCTGCAACGGCCAAAATCGTTGCGAGACAAGTTGCACGAAAAGTAGAACTTAAAATTCTACTTTCGGCAACTGCTCGATTCTTTTTCCTCTTTTAACCAATGATATTATTATTTTGTACTGTTGTCGTTGCCGTACCCGTAGTCACTTCTTAAACTCCCTATTAACCGACGGCTACGGCAAAGACAACGTCACAAAGCAAGAATATGATTGGTAAAAAAAAGAAAAATACTCGTGCTGCACATGCAGCACGAATTTCCGTGCGTTTCTTTGCCGTACTCCACAAAATTTTAGGTTTTGACGGCAAGTGAGCATATGACAATAAACCAATCATTTTCTTTTTGACTTTAAAGAACACCTCCACTTCAACAAAAAAATAACCGTTTAAATCACAGGAAATAACCGTTACAGTCAAGTCAGTCTTAAGTATTTTCAAAGAAAGTGTTTCTATCCGAAATAAATTAGTTTTAGAATCGCCTGTTTTTGTTTTCAAATTTCGAGGGCGCCGCCATCTTGAATAATTGGGAAATGTTACGGTTGCCTTTTAGACAAAAGCTCTTTGTGGCAGAACAATAGATCATCCGTGACAAGCCACAATTATTCAAGATGGCTTCGCCCGCGAAATTTGAAAGTGAAAATAAGCGATTTTAAAATTCACTTTTCTTGATATAAACACTGTTTTAAAATCAAATTTCGAACAAATTACTTTGTTTGTAAACATAATTTCCTTCGGTTTAAACTTATTCTGTGGTAAGAGTGGAGGCTCCCTTTAAAATCGTTCCGCGTACCCATCCAGTTACAGGATAGTTCCCGTCCGTATTGTGCAAGGTAAATGAGGTGGAATAATCGCACCGAAATACTTGCGACAGCGCTAATAAAGTTATATTTTGGAGTGACGTTGCCTGGTTGTCCTTGCTAAACTCCCTAATGTGCTCAACAGGAACGTTACCTCGGACTGTGCCAGTTCATTGTCATGATGCGGAAATTTCAAATCCACTCCACCAGTGTGAATGTCAATGGAGCTGCCCAAAATGGCACTGAAACAATCAGGAACAAAGCGAACGAAAATTTCTTGAGTTGTCAAACTTTCCTTCATATGACACGTTGAAAAAAAAATAAGGAGGCAAACACAAACCTTGCCATGACGGAGCATTCTACGTGCCATCCTGGTCGACCCTGTATCGCAGAAAAGAAATTATTTTACACAAAAGACAAGAAATCATTTTTCAATGAGGCATAAGCCAGTGCAGGAAACAAAAAGATACCACTTTTAGTAATGAAAGAATTTGAATATCTTAAGGGGGTGCCACTTAACTACAGAAAGACAACGGTTGCTAAGGAAGCTTTTTAGTCAAGAGCTCTACATAAAGTTCATACACACTGTCCATGATGAATGACATGGAATAATCACGAACTGATTCCAATAAACGTTGTCGTAGTCCTTGCTTCATTTCGCTACAATCATGGCTGCGCCGTCTACGTGCAGACCCAAGGGGCTTTCCAGGACAAATTTACCACGCTGTTTGGGGCATTTTCTCCAAACACTGCGCCAATATCTACTTCGAGAAGTTAACTCGAAGTCAATGGCTTGATAAGGCTACTCTCAAATTCGAGAAGAGATGAAAGACGCCCCTGTCCGGTCGAACAGTGAGCGAGTTTTTTCACGTTCTACACAATTTGATGAGGTGTGAAACTGGGCCCATGGTTTATATCAGAAAAACTTGAAATTATAACAATTTGCAGATAATATTACAAAGACCGCAATTTCTCCTTAGTCATTTTAAGATATACCTTTCCCCATGGTGAATCCCATGCAGGTTCGCCTGGTTTGCTAGCTTTCCAAAGCGCAAAGTCCCGCTCGGATTTCTTATCACCTGGGTTCTGACTCAATTCTCCTATCAGCACAGAAAACAAATGTCAAGGCATGAACTTCAGTGTTATACCGGCGCTGTGCTCAAATACTTCGTTCAAGCGTTCTCCTCAGGAAAATTAATTTCAAAAGTCGTGGTGACTTTAGAGAAGGTCTTCCCCCAAGTTGTTCTAACGTCTGATGACTTAATCCGGTGGATAAGTAGCCATCCAACAGTTTTGAACAATCTTTAAGAAAAATTCAGTATTTGCTCATGTAACCCTGAATGAAAACATTAGCCAGCGTTTAACATGAACTGCATTTTATTCTCTGGATAGTGAATTATCCACTGGATAACGTTACCCGACCTTTCAACAACATGGGACTTGGTGTGCTAAGAATACAAGTACATGCAGAGTGCCAAAGAAATTGAAAGACCGTCGCCTTCAGTTCAAGTCCGGTGAGCGACTGTTTGATAGACATAGTTTTGAAATGAAAAGAAAAATGGGAAATTTTTCATTCATTATCAATTGTCAAGTTCACACCCTGCGAGCAAAGCCTCGCCAAAACTCGCCAGAGGGCGAAAAAGAGAGGCTCTGCATATGGCGTATGGCTCTGCATATGAAACGTCTCCAAGCAACGGCTTCCGCATACTCAATAAAAACGTTAAACGATTTCTGCAGAGTCCTTTCTTCTCGTCGAGTAACGAAATGCTCTGCTGGCAGGGTGCAAGTTCATTGTCGTTCCAACAAAATCGATTACCTTCTCCCTCAGCAAGAGCCTCCATATCACCAACAGCTTCAGGGACTAATCTAGCATAGGAGTGTTTTTCACTAGATCCAAACTTAATGGTGTCAAAATACACCGAACCATTGGAATGGTACCTACAAGAAGAAGACGAAAAACACGCCGCGGATTTACATCTTAGTGGGGATTTTTAGAAACGACGACGGCCAGCCGCCACGGTGACGAAAACGCCACAAAACAACCATATGATCGGTTACAAAGAAAAAAAATCGTGCTGCACGTGCGGCACGCTTTTTAACACATACTCTTACGATATCCTGCATAACAACGAAGTGAAATCACCAAATTTGGTTTTTTACAACAACGTGAGCGCACAAATTTCATTCTCTATTTTTACACTGAAACCGCTCGTACAACTGATTAATTTTTGGGATTATTCGCCAGCATTGTAAGACGTGAACGAGATGGAATAATGAGCCTTTTGCAGCTGGTGATCACATGCTACAAAAACCGCCATCCTGGAAAGCAAATTGCACACTGGAACATCTAAAACAAAGAAATTGAAATTAAGTTGCTTGTTTTAGATGTCCTACATTGTACTGCGCAATTTGCACTCCAGTATGGCAGTTTTTGTGCCATGTGGTCACCAGCTGCAAGTGACCCATTGAGAAAGACTTACGATAGTGCAAAGTTACCTTTGAGCTGACGTTTTCATCAACATCCGCGTCATAGGTATAAAGTCCCTAGTGTACATGATTCTCCTGAAGGGCCCTCACAGGTGGAATAAACTACATGCTGCTTTTTTGGGAGGGAGAAAAACTGGAGAGCTTAGAGAAATCCTCGATGCAGGTTAGAAACCCAGCACAAACAGGGTCAACTTAGACCTTAACCAGAATATGAATCCTGTCCACATTATGCCAATTATCTGCTTCCGGCAAGCCTATACTGAACACAGTGTATTCCAGTCGGTTTCCCATCCAAGAATTAACCCCACCCGACAAAACTTACATAAAGAAATGCAAACCAAGTTTCTTCTTCTCAATTTGATGGAAGAAAAAAGAGAACTATTTTAGTTTGAAGTCACCAAAACAATATCCAAAAGAAGCTCCAGTTCTTTGAAGAAATCGGGTACTTCTAGTACCAGTACTTACGCATATCCATTGTCCATAACTCTCTGGATAAATGTGACACATTCAGGAATGTATTGGGTAATCCGAGTTACACAGTCTGCCGGAAGGATCTTGAAACAAGAAAGCGAAGTGTTGTTAGAGATGCTGCTACACCCATTCCTTGATGGATTGACAATGAATGATTGATTGACAGCCACAGATCTTCATCCCTGCTAATGACCAAACCAAAAGAATTGCATCATCTAGGGTTGAGAATGATTATCTAGAGCTATACTTTGATATAAAAGGTGTCACGAGTACAAGAGGTAATCAAGAGGTAATTATCGGTAATAAATAATAATAATTAAATGTTAACAACAAAAAAAGTGGTGCAGATTAGCAGTGCAGTTATCTTTTAATAGCAGCAGTGGTCAGCGGTGCATGACATGGGCACATGCTCAAGTGGTTCTTCAGTCACATGGCTGCACTGGTTGGAGATCTTGCAGGTTTTCTTGTGCCGCTTCGCCCAGTTGGCTTCCTCCCCCTCCCCTCCCCTCTCCTCTCCTCCCCTCCCCTCTCCTCCCTTCCACTGCTTGTCCGTGTGATGGGTGCCTGGACACCTGGTGTGGGGGCTCACGGCTGGGTTGCCGGGATTGCCAGCCATGGAAGTGCTACTCGGTCCAGGGGCTGGCTGGCCGGCTTCCAGTTGTTAATATTTATTTATTTATTTAGTTATTTATCATCATCATCATCATCATCATCATCTTTGACCAATAATTATTCAAGATTAGACCAAAAGCTGCTTGTACGAATACCCCAAACAAATTCAAACATTTTTTCCAACGTTATGTTAATGACCGAAATTCTATACCAGGAGCAGTTAGTTTTAGGTCATTTTAAGTTTCTATGTTAAGCCTTAAATGAACACATTATCTAATCAAGTTATTTGGAACTAATTTCCTTCTTAAAAACATGTTTTCAAATTTAAAGTTTTCTCTTTTTGCTCAGTGGAATAGTCTTTGATGTGTAGGTTTCCATTGATGCCTTCCTCTTAACATTGTCATTTCCAAATTAAGAATTGCAAACAAGCAACCATCGACGTAACTGTTCCATTCCCCATTAAAATATGTGAGGATAAAAATACTAAGACTGCACATAAAATGCACTTACATTTAGAGCTTTCATATCTTTATGGAATTCATTCTCCCAGTGTTGTGTGAGTTTTGCAAATATCCTTTGTTCTGTCACATTTGATCCAAACTGAGAGAAAATAACTTAGTAAACTCAATGCCCAGCATATTGCAGCAGTGTTATGCCCCGTGTTCATACAAAAATGCTCTGCAAGGGTTTAATGGCGACCACTGGGGAAGGGGGAAGGCGGAAGGGGTAGGGGGTAGGGGTAGGGCATGAAGGGCACCATACATGTAGCTGAAACAACTCCTCACCCCCTACCCCTCAACCCCTAGAACCCTCACCTCTCACCCCTCACCCCTACCCCCCACCTCCGGAATAGACATGCCAGTGTAGTGCACATGCAAATCTCCATTTGTAAAAAATCCCCTGAAATATTTTTCAGTCTGAGCACCTCAAAAACGCCAGATGATTTTACTTAGTGTTTAGGTTAAAAACACATGGTCTCAAATCACATAAGTGAAATTTTCACTAAGGCTATGATTTGTTAATGCCATAATTTCAAATACCGGTAATGGGTACCTGCAAGTCCAACCAAGTTGACAGTGGATCACTTGCATCTTTCAGTAATTCCTGTAAAACCAATTGAAAGTATTATTACATTAATTTTCTAGTGTTTCAGTGACAACATTTCACATTTTTTAAAATTAATTTTTCAATTAGCTTTGCATGGTCTCCTTACCTCCAAAGCTGGCTTTATAGATTCAAAACTACTGTTTGACACCTTCAAGTCTTTTAGCCTTAACATGGAGGATTTCACTTTCTCCTGGAAGGGAAAAAAATTGACTTTAATAAGATTCAATGTTGTGATATTATAACTTAAAATTGTAGTTATTGACAACACTTTCATAGGTATACTGAACAGCCTTTGGCCAACTTACAATAATTCTACTATACATATTTTTCTTGTCTTCATCTGTACTAGTTTCCATTTTTTCTACATAGGGCTGAAAGAAAAAAAATGACACACACATTAACAAAATGCCTGGCAGAAGTAAATTGTTTGCATGCTTTTCTACAGCACAGCCAAGAACCCAAATAACCCACATTCAACACATCAAAATTCAAGTATTCAAAGTCAAAAGGCATCACTTTGAGGCTTTAAAGAAAACAACTAGATAATTACGTCTTTTTTTTTCTTTCCACAGCCCCAAGGTTTGTCATCTTAAGTCAAATTTTAACCTATCAAAAATGGGCAATAACAGCCTGGCAGTTACAAGTCTCATTTAGCCTACACATTTCTCAGTTTACCTCAAGGGCAGCATTTACATCTTCTATAATTTTCTCTGGAGAATTGTTCTCCTCATTGTATTTCTCTAAGAGATGATTTCTTCTGGCTCTGAAAATAATCTGTCAAAATTCAACACAGGTGATCAATATTAATAGAAAATAATACCGGTAGTTAAGTCACGAAACAAGTGAGTTGCCTTTCACCAGGTGACAGAATTTAACATTATTTGGAAACTGTTTCTTTTGTTGTTCAATAACTTTCATTTTACAGACCCAATGAACATTAATTTTACCTAATCTAACAGACTGAAAGCCTGAGGAGGGCTTGATCAGATAGCAATAAAAATGGCAGAGCTGAGGACATGAAGGCTATTTTAATAATGGGATTTATCTGAAAAAATCCCAGATAGAAGGGATTTTCCAGTATACATTCCTAATAAGGAGGGTTAAATCCATATACCGGTACATGTAAATCGCTAAACTGACGTCCCCACGTCTAATGTATCCTATTCCTTGTTGGCACCCATCTGAGGGCAAGTGGAATTTCTAGGAAAGAGTATTTAGCAGTATGCAGCATTAACACATTCAGTTTCAAGTCACCTTGTCATCGATATCTGTGATGTTCATCACATAGAACACATCATAGTTAAAATATGACTGAAGGACTCTTCGCAAAATATCGAAAGTAATGTAGGACCTGAAATCAACATAATTGCACTCAAATTCAAATTCAAATTTATTTAAAGCACATTTACCTAAAAAGTAACAAAAGATACACTAACCCACAAATAGTATAGGCTAATCTAGGCAGTTAGTGTAGAAAAATTGTGAAAATAACTCAGAAGAACTTAATATTTACGAGTGATATAATTTAAAGATATACCATACAGTAATTAATGTATAACAAGTTAAGTAAAAACAATGACTGACTAAATTAAAATTAAAATTGTAACATGCTAACTAAACATACCACCATTGAAGTTTTTAGTAAGAGTCTTGACATCAACATAAATGTCCTCTTGATCAAGAAGATTTAGTAATCTGGTCTGAAGGCATTTCTTAAAGGATGTTTTAGTTTTTGCTCATAAAGATTCACGTAATTCATTCCAGATTTTGCAACACAGTCTGGATTAATGCGATATAAATACAGGGGTAAATTTTATCTTTCAAAAAAGTACATGTCAACTATTCATAACAGACATGTCTACAACTCCTGCCTCAAATTAATCTGTCCGCAAATTACTTCATCAGTGTCTCACACAAACAAGCTCTTCATACTCTCGATAGTTTCTATTAAAACATCCACAATACCTGGCATGCCCCATGTGTGATGCATCATATACAGTAGGTCCACAGCTGTACCAAAGAACTCTCCTTCCATTTTGTGGCACAAACACATTCTTAAAGAAAATAGGTAATGTTCATTTGAATTGACCTTTTTGGATTGTTTTGTGGAGGTTGTTCTCACTAAAACTGTTTACAATCAACTTGACAGTGTCTGTGATTACAAGTGAAGTTTTTTCAAAGGCATTGGGGGAAGAATGATTTATTGGTAAGGTATACCATACAACCATATAGCTGAGTCCTCTGACATAATTCTAACAGATACAAAATTATGTTACCTAACTTAGTGAACCTTAGCCTTCTATATTTCTTGGATATTGAAGACTGTTTTTAGCACACTCTTTAAGATTTATTGTACTGCATGATGTCGCAGTAAGATTAGTCTTGAGTAAGTAGTGTGTGGAATTTGTGGCGGTTATTGTTAATGTATTGAAATTGTAAGTAAGAAATTTTGTTAGCAACTGTTGAATGTTAATTAACAAAAAAATATATTACAAAATTCAAGAAATGAGAATATAAAATTAGAAAAGATAATAATAAAAAGGCTAGACTGTAGTCAAAGCTGGATCCTAGAGTTAGTTCCTTTGGATAACGAAAAATTTAAGACTAAGGCAAATCCTGCCTCAGTCAAAGTAATCTAAATACTGAAAGAGGAGTGAATAGAAAGGAAGAGGTGAATGCTACATTGACGTTTTTTCCAAGTAATATGCTAATTATACAAATGGCTTGCCACGGCTCATTAACAAAATCGATCTTGAGTCACTCAAAAACCCTTCAACCCTTCCCTATTGAAGTGTAATACTCGTGGATCTTACTCTGTCTAACACCAGGCGATTTTACTCGTTGATGCAGAGCTCCTCAGGGGCGAAAAGGTAAAATAAAGAAACGAAGATTAACAACTTGAATGCTTTGTTTACCGGAAATATTGCATCAGATCGCGTCCAAGCCGAAAAACAAGGGGTCCAAGAACCAAGAAAGGGAAAATACTCTACCTTTTCACGAGTAAGACTGTTATACAGCTTCAGTTCCCCTGATCCTTCAGGAGCAATCCATTTTGGCAAAGATCGCCCAGACATATTTTCCCCTTCCTTGGAAAATCTTCTTCGAACAATGTGCAACGAAGATACAAAGAAGAAGCTTCCTTTTAATTCGTGGTACTTTAAAGAAGTAAGGACAATATTCTTGATTTTAAACATAAAATCTCTGTATAAAAAGCTGTGCAATGACGCAACATTTATCTCTGATTTTCCTAAGAAGTTCAGGCCTCAAAAATTACGTGGAAACCTCAATTCATCCGCCATGTTTGATGAAGACCCAGTCTCCTACGAGCTAACAAACAACTTCCGTCGTAGGGAGGGGTGGAGAGGGTCAGACCGCTCTGGAAAAGCTTGAAAATGTGGCAAAACGGGAGAAGTGAAGAAAATCTTAGTGGCATTGAAAACCAGTGATGTAGGAATAAAAAGTTGTAGTTATTTATCGTGGTGAAGAAGGAGAAACTTTCGTTTCAGCCACGATAGGGTCATTCGTAATCTACTGAGATATTCGACTACAGACTGCTGACGAGCTCAAAAGACTGAGCAGTGTGCAGTCCATAAGTCGCGATCTACGTCACAGAGACTACCTCGTGGGACAAACGAAATATTTGCAAACAAAATATTTTATGTTACGAACAATCATGAGTATGTCAAGAATGTGATTCCATGCTGTCCAGTTTAAAAATAAATGAACGAAAAAATTCCGAGGCCTAGCCCAAGAATGTAGAATAAGGAATTTGAGAGTCCAATAATTACTAGCTGTTCCCAAATTGGGCAACAGGAACCAATGAAAACAGAGTAAAGAAGATACAAATATCTGCTGCGTTTGGCACGCTTCGTAGTAAACTATTCGTTAAAACTTTACGCTATTTGATTTAGTCGTCATTTCGTCTGAGAACCAGGCATTCCCGTCTGGGGAACGTGTGAGGCCATTCTTTCACCAATCCCAACGAAGCCCTGAATTCAGTTCCCATAAGGAACATAAAATATGCATCTCATAAATGGGACTCAAAAGATTCAAGCTCTGAGTTCACCTTGTGGACGGTTAAACATGTTAACAATCCGTACAGTTTGTAAAAACCAAAATTCTTTTCCAAGAGTAAGGCCCTGTTTACAAGCAGGTAGGGTAACCCTGGTTACCGCTAGGGTTACCCTTAGCAGGAGGGTCAAAGATAGCCCGGGTTTACAAGCAAAATTTCACAGGTAGGGTTGCTCTACCACCCGGGACAACGTTGCGTGCTTGGTAACCGCCAGAATCGCAAACACAATGGAAACCGCTAAAAAGTTGTCCTGGGTAGGCGAGTTGTCCCTAGCAGAGCGTTTACAAGGCAGCTAGGGTTACCTTAGAGCTAGGGTAACCCTAGCTGCCTTGTAAACACGTCGTTGAAAAAAAGAAAAAAATGTGTGAGTGCTAGTGTAACCCTCTTGCTAGGGTAACCCTAGTGCTAGGGTTACCCTACCTGCTTGTAAACAGGGCCTAGGGGAGAAACGCAAAGATTGCTTGTGAAGCAACATACAGAATTCCTGGCTTCTCAAATGCTTCATTAACTTCCCAAGCAAATATGACTATTTACCGCTGCGCAAATGAAAAGTTTTATTTCGGTAAAATTCTTTTACAATTTTGTTTTTATATATTTCTCTCAAATAAATATCCATTGTCATAGCTAAAAACAGCTACAAATGAATTCCCCGGTTTAAGTTGGTAAAACTCCATGTAATTCACGCGGTGCACCATGGGATGGTGTCGTAAAAACTGACGAAATGTCAACGGATTTCCTTCATTCTGATTGTTTTTTTTTTTTTCTTGTCATGGCATGGAACACATAACAACAAATGGTTAACAATTGTTCAAATAAAACAGCAGTAAATCGAGTGAAAACGCAATTCCCAAAATTATTAGACTTGAAACAAGTTGATCCTTAGGTTCAATTTTTCAAACTGGAGATTCTTTGACAACAAAAATTTGAAGGCTTTTACGTTGCGGCCATATTCGTGCACGCTTTACGGTTGACCTTTTTATTTCTTAAAAACATGCAACTGAAACGTCCGCGAATACGATGTTTGTCCTTCTTCTGGTTTCGGGACTTGTCTTGCTTTAACTTCTCGTTTCACTATTCCACCTTCTCCCTTAGTTGTCTTTTAAAAATCACCGGTAGAAGTGAGAGTACAGCGCTAACCACCACAATCATGATAGACTTGAACGACATCACGTCACCAGTTGTTGTTAAAACGTACAACTCAACTCCTGCGCTTATGAAGCCAAACGACGGTGGAGCCACTCCTATGAAGCCAGAAAAAAGGAAAATATATCAGCAAAAGAAAGTAAAGGGAGAAGAGAGGCCATCCCCCATACATGCCCTTTTCCATAGGTAATATGCCTCAAGTTATTTTTAGATCGACTCTCACGCTGCACAGATCCCAAGGGGATTAGGCAACAGCCAATCATATGGCGGGAATGTGTTATGCGAGGATAGCCCACGCTCAGAGAACACATTCCCGCCATACGATTGGCTGTTGCCTAATCCCCTCGGGATCTGTGCAGAGTGAGAGTCGATCTAAAAATAACTTGAGACATATTATCTATGAAAAAGGGCATGCATGGGGGATGATATCAGTCAATCTTTTAGATCTGGCGCGCGATTTGAAAAAGTCTTAGGCATGGTTCAGGCGCGAGAATCCCCTCCGTATAGGTGGTTTGCAACCAATCTCTAGAGGCACAGATGACAATGCTGAAATGTGCAATTGCTGGTGGACGAACAAAAGGAGGTAATGAGAGATCTTTTGTTTTCGTCCACAAACATGGCGGCGATGACGTCACGTGAAAACCACCTATCTTTAAAAGCAAGACAAACGTTTAATTACTTGTTCTTTGTGATTCCTGGGTAAATCCTTAAGGTAGCTATGCATGAGCAACTTATTTGTTTGATGAAACCTGGCTAGCGATAACCGGTGTTAAATACCATGGAAACCTATTCGTTCTGATACCTCCTAACAAACAAACACAAACACTTTATTTCACATTTCCATCACATGTTTTGTAAAACTTATTAAATAATTAGCAACTTAACACATAGAATATTCAATTACAATTTACACTAAATATTATTACATAGAAGGAAATGCATAGCAGCTAGATAACCGTAAGTTTTTCGAGCTAGCAGCTAGCTCTTTGAAGGTAGTTTCGAATGTACAGGACATCACAATAACTAGACATACACAAAAAAAATTAAAAAAAAAAAGCAGTCATAATAGTGCATGGCCACATGATTAAAATAATTTCAGTATGTTAATTGTTCGGCCAACAAGTATTCTTTCAATTTTTAGGAAAGTTATAAGTTGAGAAGTTTTTAACATGGGTGGGGAGCTGTTGCCACATTTCAGTCGCCATAGCCGATGTTGTTTGCTTTCCTTTAACCAACGGTTAGCGCTAACCAGGTTTCGAGCAACCGGCCCCTGCCTTTTAAGAACATAATTTAAGGACGTTCGCGCCCATTGCTACAGCGCAATTTTTCGCGCATGTCACGCACACGTCATGCATCGCAGACCACGAATGTAAACATGATGCTAAAGGCGCAAACATTTTCCACAATAATGGAACGTGAAAGCATGTGGCATTATGGGATAGCTGTGGACCCAGGTCTTCTCGGAAATGTCACGCAATGGCGTGACAGTGCGAATAGACAATCGCTTTGAGAACTTCGCAGTGATTTTACTCTCTTGAATGCTCGGTCACCCCCATTTTTCTTTCCGTAGATCACTTCCTCTCCTGATTTTGTCCATTTTAACAAAAACAAAAAAAATCTGTACGTGAGAAGTTACAAATATTTCGTCTTTTATGCTCTCGTGCGACCGAAGTTGTCTTTCTTAGACTAACATGTATCGTTTTTCAACGACTATTTCGCCTCAGAAAAATACATCAGCTGCAAAAGTTTATTTAGTTACATTAGTTATGTTGAATTGAGCACGTTTACCTGATCTAAATTTCACTAATGTACCTTTTTTTATTGCTGACAGTTGTCAGTTAAGATCGTCTTAAAATAACGCAAGCTTCTAAAAGTGCACCCCCCCCCCCCCCTTTTTTTTTTTTTTTTTGCTTTTTTGGCAAAAGTAGATCAGTACCTTTCTGCGTGGCAAGTTTTCAAAAAATCTGCTGGTGGGAACGTTTTGGGCGCGAACTTAAACTTGTGTCAAACAAGGTAAACTTCAACCTCGCTTTCACTCAAGCACCAGAAAACTAAGCACGAAAACGGAGTTCTTCAAAAAGTCTCCTGCAGCGTTACACTAGATTCTGCCATTTCAATCTGCAGATTTGAAGAAAGAAAGACAACGAATACTCACCAACAAACGTTCCTACGAAAAAGGGCAACAACGGAACGCCTATCACGGGTGAACAAATGTTGATAAACCAATTTGGAAGAAAAGGTGTGATACGCAGAAATATGATATAGCTTAGAAGATTGTCTTGGTGGTGATTTACCTGCAAGAAAAGGTATAGGGGCCTTAAGACGGCATACTGATCTCACTGCAAATAAGGTCAGACCACCTAAGGCCACTCTAGCAAGAAACTACATTTAGTCCATCTCTTTAGTTTTTACTTTTAATTTACATCTGCATGTTCCAGTACTCGGCAAAGTCGTTTTTGACTTATGGCTTACAGGTGGGTAAAGGCGGCTTCGTACACAAAAAACCCTTCTTTGAGAAATCACGTCAGGTTGGCTTATTTTGCTGGAGAGCAGTGAATTTGTATTTTTTTATATACCACACAGAATTTTGAAGTCGTTGCTTGCGGACAAATTCAAGCAAGTTTATGCCTGAGTTAGAAAGGACTATTTTGCAAAACTGGATTTGAATACAACCTCTCTCCAGGAATTACTAGTGTAAATTGTTCATAGTTATGATTTTAGTCAGAAACACGACCCCTCAAGAATACTTTTTCCCTTAGCCCTAATAACTCTCCCTACTTTTGTAAAACCCTAGAAATAATCTTAAAGATCACCAAATAGGTTGGCTAAAACGTCTTTCATACTTCGTTACTGAACTGGGTCGAGTTCCTCGAAGCATAGTTAGCGCTAACGATTGGTCAAATAGTATCAAGATCTCTGGGTTGCCAGGAAACTTAATGCTGAATTTAACAATAACAAAACTTCGAGAAACCCGGAGCTGGAAGTTTGCGTCAAATCAATCACACTTCTGATGCTATTAAATCAAAAATTTTCAAGATCTCACTTATCAGCTTTAAAAAATACCTGCTCTCGCCACTTATTGACTCTATCCGGCATGTAATGTTGTACCAACTTCCTACCAACCAGGTAGAACAATAAATAACAGAACGAAGCACCGACACTGGAGCACTGAAAAAAAAAACACTTGATTATTGTCTTGAGCCTACAAAGCCAAAAGCAAGAGCTCTACTAATTGGAGAGAATTTAAATCAAATAGACCAAATCGGCTCACTCAATGTTGTAACCAATTCAAATATCCCGGGTTTAAGATTCTTTGTGTATTGTGTTTGCGTTACAATACAGCATTCACGTTTAAATGATATGGAAATACCTGGAACAAAACGTTTTATTCCCAAAGGGTTTGAATTGGGTACAACATTGAGCTAG
This sequence comes from Montipora capitata, assembly GCA_949126865.1. NCBI lineage: Eukaryota > Metazoa > Cnidaria > Anthozoa > Scleractinia > Acroporidae > Montipora > Montipora capitata. Next base: position 41,675,316 of record OX421452.1, on the reverse strand, counting down.
CCCATTTGTTCCATTAAATCAAATCTGTCAAGTAAAAGAAAATCCAACAAATGCTTTTTAATTAGAATAGGATATCCTATGAATGCGAATGCATTTAGTGATTTATGAGCACAAATGATGTTTTGCATAAGCAAGTTCATATGATTATTTATTTTATAATATTGTCAGCAAAATTACCCATTGGCAGTGTTTCCATGGTAACTTCTGTAGTGCACTCTATAGCCTATTTACGCATTCATCATTGACCAATCAGAAATGCGATATTCTGTTTAGTACATAATGGGAAGTGAAAACTTTGAATGTTGTCTTGAGCTTACACAGCTGAGCTCAAGTGAAGAAAACCAACAAACTTGACCTGTGTGTCCCGAAGTTGACCTAGAATGCATTGGCCGATGATTGATCAGCGCCCAACTCTTTCAGCTTAAAAAGAACAAAATTTGGGCCTGTTTTGAAAGAACTAAAAGAAAGCCTTTACTAAGACTTACCAGACATACAAAAAAAAGTGCCAGTGGAAAAGGGAACAAGAATCCTGATAAAATACTAAGAAAAATTGAGCCAGGTATGGCAAATGTTTGCAAGCTACAACCTGGTTAAGGAGGAATATACCATAAGATTCAATTTTGCCCGCACCCCATCATGAAAAACACCCTGATTGACACCGATCTGCATATTCACAGTTACGCAAGCAAATACTGTACTTGTATCTTTGCACAGAATGAAATTGTTGGGTAGTGACTTAACCACAGATGAAATGGGGCCAGAACATTCAAGGTTGAGACAAGTGGATTCAACCAAGGCCGATTTCACTTGCCTATACCACAAATTACAAATTCAGTGCTTGCTTGATTATAAAAGTATTTGGAGAAACCAAGGGACAAAAATCCAGTAACATGGACAGAACCCATGTTTATTTCCTTTCAAACAAGAAATATACAAAGGAAGAAGTGGTTTCATAGCTCAGTCGGGCGAGCATTGCACCGGCATCACAGAGGTTGTGGTTTTTGAAGAAAGCAAGTGCAAGAATGTTCATATTACGTGTCTGCAAATACTACCATGGTTACTCTATTGAGGAATTAACTACTATGTTTGATAGTCTGATTATGTCAGTCTAGATACTTTCCTGTATGGTGTAGTTCGAAGTGTGGGGAAGTGCTTATCTCTTTAAGTACATTGACCAGTCATATTGTTAAGTTTTGCAGACATGCTATGAAATCGGATAATTCACACATCAAGCAAATTTCCCCTTTTGTTGAAACTATAAGGAGTTGTGATATTAAACTATGGGAAAAGCTAAGTATGAGGATCACTTCTCTCATTCATTTATAACCCACACTTCAAATATATATTGATTCCAAAGTTACTGAGTAACACTTTACCAAAAGGATACAAAATATAAATTACAACAAATCCTAGAAGCACTTGCAGAAAGTATTCTTCATTGTAACTTGACAATGCTCTACCCAGGCCTTTCGCATCTTCCAGGTTTCTGGGAAGTTTTATTCTTGTCTTGTCCTCCCTAAGGATGTTTGCAACAAGGTTATGTCAGAATAAATTTACAATAATTCAGGATAATTCGGCAGTGTGCAAATATTGAGTTACTATGAGAGGCAAATTACCTGTAGGAAATTTGGAGAGCACAAGAGAAGTGTCTAAGTTGCATGTTTCTCACCGAGATAAGAAAAAGCAGCACAATTTTCTCTTTGTTTTAAGCTAACAAGGCTATCACTTTGAATTTAAATCCTAGCATTCTTTTATCCATAAAACTGTATATATCATGGAAAGTTACAAAGCATAAGCAATGTTCTTTCCCCTTGTCTACATAAAGGTGTCCTTTCAAAGGTTATCTAGCAAGATATTGTATGAATGAGACATGGAATTTTTTGTACTCTAAATGTCAATGTTATTTATAAGCAGTACTGCAACAGTGATCCCAAAATAGTGTATGACAAGTGGGAAATTCCTGTAAATCCGACTTTTGATAGCTGTAGAAATGTCACCAACTAGATTGTGAATAGAGCCCCGTTACATCCAAGGACTAGTATGTGGATATAAATATGACTTGACACCTCTCAACCATTATCCACTGAAGGAATTAGGCATGCAAAAAAATTTTGTTAATTTGTGTTCTTACCCTGGCAAACTTCCCATTCAAGTTTACATTCTGTACCTACACTAAAATTTTAATAGCATGAGGTGTGATAATGACGATGACCATAATAATTGTTATAGAAGTAGACTGGAATTTCAGCAGGAAATCATGGCACTTGGTCATCAGCATTATAACCGAGTCAGTTACACTTCACTTAACCTCTGAAACACAAGCTATTTGAATTCCTCCACCTGTGCACATCTTGTGAACGTGTAATTTAACTTACGGTCTAAGCTCAGGAAAGCTCCAGTATACAAACGCCATTGCCACAAGAGAACACAAGAAAATGAGGCCTAGAATAATGAAAGGTCCTGTATTGCTCTCAGCCTTTGAATCTGAAAGAAAGAGGACAGCAAATGGTTAAAAAAATGGTCATGTGTTGTTTTCTGGTGATTACTTCTGACTTACCACCTCTCATCATTCTTTGTTTGAAAAATCATTATGGCGATCAGGTACACTTAATTCATTGACTACCCGGAGTGACTAGTTCTTCACTAATACATTTTTGTAGTCCATGGAGCTGTTCCAACAACACAGTCCAAGAACTAGGGATCCGTGGAATGTACTTACCCAGCAGTGATAGAGAATAGAAGATTTAAATAATCCTACCAAGCACAGTGAAGATATAAGTGACATAACATTTTGTTATCATTGCACCTGAACCATAGCCTTATTGACTGCCAAAACAATCGGTTCTTTTGGCGGCAGTTATCAGCGGCATTCCCAGGGATATGACTCCACTGAATCCTGGGGCATTTGGCCAGTTTATGCCGCTTTGGGTGTCAAAGGGTTAACTAGTATGCTAATTTTTTGCAGTGTTTCATTTCACTTCCAAATGTAAAACTCACTAAATTTTGGCTTTCCCTCACGTGTCTTGTGTTTCATACCCGGTCTTTGCGGAAACAATAGTCATTCAGTTTAAAGATGGCAGCGGTGCAGTTGGTGATACGAATCCCGTGGGTCCTTCCACAGGGATCCTGCAGCCAAAGTGGAAAAGCCATTTAAATTAAGCCCTCCTACTCTCCTGGAATTAAAAATTGGCAACAAAAGTCAAGAAAAAACAAGGCATGCATGCCTATGTCCTCAGGGTCATACCCCAGTATGGCTTTCGTCCCAGTGATTGGTACATTTGAACGAAAAACCGAAACAAAAACATACATCTTTCCCGTTAAGTTAATATGATACCTGCAATAATTTTCTTACTTATTGCAGTACTTATTTTTGTTTAATAAGCACCGACCTTTTATACGTTTCATTCATTTGTTCACTGATGGGAATATATCTTCAAAGATTTCTTGCCAAAAATACACCTAGCAGTAAATTGACCAAGGAATCTCCTGACTTGCTAAACGCTCTTGTCAATCAAAATCATAAGCTTGAGGTACGCATCGACAAAGATCTCACCTTGTGATGCGGTCGCCATATTTTGAATATGATTCCGGTCGCTCAGTTTTGTCAGTGATTTTCTTCCTTCGATTTTTTTAAGCTGGTTAAAGTAATCCTTACTTGACATCCTGTTAAAATATAGCAAGGATCTGAATTAAATCTGAATAAATTTATACTTCCAAAAGGCGTCCATGTGGAATAAAAGACGTCATGTTAGACTTACCGGCCGACCGCATTGGTAACCTAGCTTAGAGCAACCGGAAGCGGAAGCCACAATCACCTCGCCACTCAGACCAATAGTCTTGGGCTTTGAATGAAAGTGAGTCTGGAGTTGAAAAACCTCACTGCTTTTCTTATGTTAGAGCGGTTTTCAATTAAGTGTCGAAAGTAATAAGCGAATCACTTTGGTTTTGCATTGCTTCTCTCAGTGATTGGTTCAAAGTTCTCGCGCCACTTTTTCAACCAATCAGAAGTGAAAGCAAAACCAATCGTAGCTCGCGAGTGCTCATTTTCCCGCGCTTTGTGTCTGCTACATGTAATTACTTCGAGTTTTGATTGGTTTACTGGATTGTCTCCGTCCTTTTTGATCGGCCAAAGTAATTACTTTGGTTTTGGTTTTACGACACTCATTTGAAAACCGCTCTAATGGTGTTGTTCTAATGCTATCTAGTAGGGATTTACACAAGAAAAGCAGTGAGGTTTCTATCAAAGCAAAGTCAACTCCAGCCTCACTTTCATTCAAAGGCCAGGAAACTAAGCACACAACTGTAAATTGGTCTATTGAATTGAATCAGAAACCCATAAGGGTTGAAACGTGTAACGGCCCCTTGTGTGCTGGGAAACAAGCTTCTGAATATTCAATTTGCTAAGTACCATATTTGGAAAAACAAGAGCGAGGGGTTTCCAAATATGGTACTTAGCACTGAAGCATTCAACCAATCAGTTCGCACTGAATATTCGAAAGCTGTGAACGCGCGTTACACGTTTCAACTCTTACGGGTTTCTGATTGAATATGCTGAATATGCTGTTAACCCTCCCCTAGGGGTTTCTTAGGGTGCGTTCGATTGACCCTATTCACTTTTATCACTCGGCGGCCATTTTGGAGTCCGTGGGGAATAAAGGTTCTGTCTTTGCATTGTCTTTGCCCGTCCAGCCCCACACTGAATGAGAGGTTAGACGGGCAAAATCTTTTGTTTGGACAGTGAGTGATATGGGTCTATTCCGGAATAAGAATACGTGGAGTGATGATTTAAAACGGTACATCTGGCGTTTTGAAGCAACAACGAGAATAAAGATATATCTAAAATAGTATTTCAGCAGGTGTTTGACAATTTGAATGTGAATCTCTGTAAAAACGAAGAATTTCAAACTTTTATTCCATGTACTCCTATTCCGGAATACGGTGAATCGAACGCACCCTTAGGGTCAACGAACATGCGAACAACACTTTGTGCAAATGACAGCCGTGCTGTTCTCAATCTTAACTCAGGGTGCGTTCAATTGGGAATTTCGAAATCTGGACTAAGATCTTAAGGTGGCTCATTTAAGTTTCCCAAGAAAAAGATCAAGATTTTGAAATCTGTGAAATTAAAGCAACAGGATGTAAGTATTAATCATTGTAAAATGTAATTTTACCTAACAAAAATAATGCAAATCAGGGGAAATGCTAAATTAACGGGATGAGATGGTTGTGCGCATGCGTAATGTGTTGGCCTTACTGGGTTGACTGGTGCCCAGAGCGCGCTTTTCTTTTGAATTTTGGTCAACACTAAGAACACGGACACTGGCCACTTCCAATTTATGCCCAGCCGAAGTGAAGGTCCATTTTTGTAACCGTTGACAACCACTATTGTTTCAAATTTCTGAGCGTGCGTAGACGATCCGGATATCCGTGCTTTGCGGACTTCCTGCCTTGGAAGTGGCCAGAGTCCGTGCTGACCAAAAGAAAAGGGGACGAGATTGTGGTAGCGTGTGTCACCTTACTTGCCACTTCTGCAAACGTTTTTACATTACGAAACAAGTTGTTTTACGCATGTTACACTGAGCAACGTTTCATGCAACTTGTCTCGTTTCGATGATCACGTGACGTTAAAGGAGAATTTTCATGCGTTGGCTGGTGCCGCAAACCTTTGCGACATAAGTCAGTGCAGGACAGGTGTTACATTGCGCAATGCTGAGAAAATTCGTTGCAACGGTTGCGGAAAGTAGAACTCATTTCTACTTTCCGTGAGTTCTACTTTTCGCAACGGTTTCCTCAATTGGTCTCGAAACGTTTTTGGCCGTTGCCAAGGTATGTTACACTAGGCAATGATTCGTGCAACTTGTCTTGCAGTGGCGTTGCGACACAAGATGCACGAAAAATTGCACGGTGTAACAGCGCCTTAAATATGTGACGACGCTTGCAGCTTGATTTTTTTCCCTGTGAGCTCACTCCCTTGCACGGTTTCTTTTTAAACTTCTTATATTTCTCTTTCTGCCAACCAGAAAAAATGAAATAGTCCGACATGCCATTTTGGGGGTTTTCCTCAAGGGTGAAAAAAATTGGCACATTCTCTACTCCACCGAGCAGGATTATTTTGATATGTAAGACAGAGGATCGTGGCAACCCCGTGCTCGTTCCCGTTTTCTCGCCTCAACTATACGAGAGCCTGTAACAGGCTACTCCAACCGGTGTGAAATAGCACGTGTTGCCACAATACAGATCCATTCTAACTGATGGCTATCAGACTGCAAGATTGCCAGAAAGTACCCAAGTGCGTGTTCCGATGACTTCCCGGTTGGGAACCGACCAAAGTCGTTCTCAAAAGGAAGGAAGGACACGACACCTCGACATCAAGACTGTCATGCTAAATTAGAGTTTTTCATCATTTATTTTTACGCGGGGGAGGGGGGGCGAGGGATGGAGGGAGGGAATGTGACAACACACGTCTGCAAACGACGTGGAAAATAAACTGAAAGAATTTTATAATCCAATCCAAATTTAAAATGTTAACGTCACACAGTTTTTTTACTGCAAATTTGTACAAGTGAAAAAGTTATTACAATGTATGACGGGAAACAATAAAACTTTTAAAAAAAATCCGTTGTTATAAATAGATCCTTTGCATAAATGGAAGCGATATTCATACATCCCATGAATCGTACGAGTTATGTTTTTTCCAACTAAGTATTCATACATCAATGTCATTAATGTAGAGCCTAGGGATGCCCGAGTATTATCATTCAAATATCGCCACATTTTCTGCACAGGGTCCATGGTACAAGTTTTCTACTTTATTTGAAGGTGGAAATTAAGAGCCCCATTGATTGTGCACTTGAGAAAGACAGAAATACTTTACATTTTTGTTTCTTTACCAGTATGTTAAAACTCCGGGGCACCGTGTTGTATTCGAATAGTCATTTCCCTCGGTTGAACTGCAACGAGCACGCGGAGGCAGCAAATCAGAAGGGGAAGAAAGATATCGCGCTTAGCTTTCATTCTATGCTCGCTCCGGTACAACAGCGAGAACGAGGATCTGGTCCAAACTACACGAAATGTCTACGACAGAACGAACGCGCCTTCAGTCTCCGCGCTCTAATTCAGTTAAGGATAAAAACGGCGAAAAAGCTTAAGCCCCAGCTAAAAAGATCACACATCTCCATCCAACACCGTTGTTTTCAGAGAGAGCCTCGAAAATCGAAAATGTGTTCCAAGTTACTGTATTATTTCTTAAGCAATTCATGAAGGAATGCGCTGGGAGCATCACTTAACTGTTGGACGCGTTCCGCCAGTAATCAAGTTTGAAATTGTCAGACCGAAAAATGCAAAAAATAAAATGAAATAGAAATGCAGTTGGAATTTTTTTTTTTTTTTTGGGGGGGGGGGGGGGGGGGGGGGGGAAAGCTTGTGCCATTGCAGATGAGTTAAATCCGCGAGGAAAAGTGTTAACGCAAGAACTGCTCTTGCCAGATCCAAAATGAATTTGTGCCACTAACAAACAAATGGTTATTTTCTCGTTAGAACAACCTTTTAAAGCTATGATGGTATTGTCGGCTAAAACCTCTTGCTATTCCTCCTCACTATCAGTCAGTCTTGTCCACTAGTCCACCATATCCATGTTATTGTTATCCATAGGGTGTTCGTTCTCGTAAGGCGGATACTCCCCGTTCGATTCTTCTTTGATTCTCTCGCCTTCTCGATCGCCACGATCGCGGTCGCGATCGCGGTCACGGTCTCTGTCACGCTCCTTCTCTCTGTCCCGGTCGCGATCACGGTCTCTGTCCCTGTCACGATCTCGGTCACGCCGTCTCTCTCTATCCCTGAGGAAATAACACAATGTCACGAAATCCTTAAATTTGAAGAAACGTTCTTCCTTTCTATGACAGTTTTAATATGTAAACACCAAATAATTAGGAAGTCGATGCCATTTAAATGTATTGTTTGTTTAGAATGTATTAAACTAAATCATTTGTTACATTGAGGTCTAGAGACCAGGAGATTCATAATAACTTCAAACCAACGATTTTAAATGTTGCAGATATGTTTTGGCAGAAACTTCTCTTTTCTTCAGTTCAAGTGTTACAAGTCTGCTAAACACTTGAAACATATGATATTCTTATTGAGGAAGAAAAACTTCTTGACTGAGGTGGATGACACACAGTGCAACGCGCCTTACCGTGGCCACCCAACAAACTTTCACATTTGACAAATACGTGTAAATACGTCAACTCAACAATCCATGCAAGGGTGACAACCGTGCGAACTTTGCAAGGAGGCGTGACTGTCAATCAAATTCGCAAAACCTGATTGGCGGATAGTTTGTAAAAACGTTGTCAAGTGGCCACGGTAAGGGGCATCGTGTAAAAAATTAATTCAATCAAAATCCCTTACCTGTCACGATCGCGTTCACGATCCTTTTCACGTGACCGGCTCCTGTGTTTTCTGCGTTCCTTTTCACGATCTCGATCACGTTCACCACGGTCACGGTCGCGATCTCTTTCACGCTCTCTGTAGCGGTCACGGTCCCGGTCACGTTCTCTCCGCTCACGTTCCCTGTCACCGCGGTCTCGTTCTCTGTCACCGCGGTCACGATCCCTACAAGGGCAAGAACTCAACATAAGATGCTGACCTCCAACTTAGGGGATTTCAAAACGTCATAAAATTTCAAGTTAACCTCTTTATTTCTAGGAAAAAAAATGGAAGTCAAACAGGAATAATTTTCTATCTTCACCAAACTGAGACACAAATACTGCGTTTCTGGGGAAATCAATGTAGAGGCCTCAAACTAATACTTTTTTTCCATATATCAAGCTTCACGCACAACTTTCTCTCCCGGAAACAACTAACCCTCAAACAGCAAATTTATGTTATTTTGTGTACAACTCGCCTCAAGGCTCCATGTATACGAATAACACAAATTTCTCGTGAAATATTCACCCGTATTCCACACAAAGCCATTAAATAACCAGTATGTATGTTTATTTCCTTACTCATATCTCTCATTGTTGTTCTCCACGCGTCCTGAATGCTTGATGTTGTCCTCCTGCCCACCAATGCGAGTGCCCCCCAGTCCTCCACCTGCATTTATTTAACTCACATCAATAGGCCACTTAGGAAAATACCATAATAATCGTTATTAGCGAGATTAAGCATCGCGTTTACGTGAAACGGCAAACGCGAAACGGTGGGCTGCTACTTTTCATAATAGCATGAAAAATATGTTATTCTAACTCATCTCTATCTTTTGAAAAGTTACTTGATACCTGCTGCTAACACGCAAGAAATGAGCTCGTATCAAACCAGTTTCTTCCACTTTTGGCGAGACGCAAATTTTGGTCCGACGTTTGCCGTTTGCTGATGACGTGATGCTTTTAAATCACTCTATTCTTGTGCAGAGTACCGCAAAAATATCCGCTAAAATGAGTGCCGCACGTACAGCACGATTATTTTTTGTTTGTTTTGTGGCGTTTTCGACGACGATCGTAGATCTTAAAAGTCCTCATTGGCTTTTCGGGCCTCGGGCCCGTTTCTCAAAAGTCCCGAAAACATTTCGGGCCCGAAAAGCCATTTGTGAAAATACCAACCGCTTGTTCTGGAAAGCCGATCTTTTAACACGATTTCAAGGTAACATAAAGAAAAATAACTGTGAAGTTTGACGACTTAAATCCTCTCCATTCGTGAGATACAAAGGGAATTGTGACACCCGAAAATGGCCCGTAAAGTTTCGGGACTTTCGAGAAACGGGCCCCTGGGACCCGTTTCTTGAAAGTCCCAAAAACTTTTCGGGCCCGGAAAGCCATTTGTTAGCCTGCCAACCGCTTGTTCAGGAAAGCCGATCTTTGAAGATGTTCTCAAGGTAGCAAAAGGGAAACTGACTGTGAAATTTGACGACTTAAATCCTCTCCGTTCTTGAGATGCAAAGGCATGAAAGTGGCCCGTAAAATTTCGGGACTTTTGATAAACGGGCCTCAAAGACATTTCCTCGAAAGCCCCGAACCTTTTCGGGCCTTCAGTTTTCGGGTATCTCGAGAAAGGAGAGGTTTTGAATCATCATACTTTCGAGTCACTTTGCTTTTTGTTATCTTGAAAACTTATTACAAGACCAGCATACCAAAACAAGAAGATGACGATTTCGTAAATGTCTTCTCAGGCCCAAAACTTTCGAGAAACGGGCTTAAGTCCCGCGACTTTTCGGGCCTTTTTCGGGTGTCACAATTTCTTCTGTATCTTAAAAACGGGGTAATTTTAGTCATCAAAAGCCCACAATCATTTTACCTTTCGTCACATTGAAACCGTGTAACAGTGCGACGCGCCTTACCGTGGCCATTTAACAAAGTTTTTTACCAATTAGCTTTCAATCAGGGTGTGCGAATTTGATTGACAGTCACGCCTCCTTGCAAAGTTCGCACGGTTGTAAGTTGAACACCGATGCATGGGTTGTCGAGTTGACGTATTTACACGTAGTTGTCAAATGTGAAAGTTGGGACTTTCGACAAACGGGCCCCAGGACCCACAAGTAACTTACTATTTGCGAAATAGTCTCTCTTGGCCTTCCTATATGGATCGAGATGTGCATTTCTGTGTTCAGAATCTATTCTATTTCCACCAACTAATTATCCTACACTCGCCGGGAAATGCCAACTCACCAAGTCTCCGAGGTTTCCATGTTTTGACGGTCCGCCCTCTCTCCACATCCACTACAATTCTTCTACCATCTATCTTCTTGCCATCTGCATGCTTGTATGCCGCTGTCAGTAAAAACAACATCGAATAAATGTTAAATGATGTCAACCCTCCTGTGTGCAGCAATGCTAGTTTTCATTTCAGCGCCAGGGCTTCGCAGTGAAACTTACCTGAGTCGATCAAAAGCAAAATTGTACGAGTTTTGATATTTTTTTTCTTCGACCCACATGATTTCGGCAGTTGCCAAGTTGGCACCAGTTGGCCGAAAGCAGGATAACGTTATCCAGTGGATAAGTCGCTAAACGACAGTTTCTTCCTGTGCAAAGATTGCAGTATTAATTTGCTCAAGTAACCGTAACCTCTCAAGAAAGGCTTGAAACATTGAAGTAACTTTTACACCCTGGACAACGATTTGTCCACTGGATAAAGTTATCCCCCAATTGGGCGGGGGGCAGATGTTTGGAAGTCAGTAACAACATGTTATTAGGGAGCTTAAGCACGCGCGTTTTTGAGAGGCAGACGGAAACCGGAAGAGAATTTTTCGCTTGCCAGGGCAGTGGTGTCTCCCAGATTTTTATACTAATCATCTCTAATGGGGAAAAGATCTTAGCAATTTAAATGTGATTGTATGTAAACAAATTAAAAGGAAAAACAACTCACTTCCGGTTGCCGTCCGCCTCTCAAAAACGTGCGTGCTTAAGCTCTCTAATGGGTCAACCGAGGAGAACTCCCGCCCAAACCAAGCTCTTTAGCGCTTGTCTTAAGGCAACTGTCCGCGCTGTTTAGTAAAGAAAGTTCCGATTAACCGCGGTGTTAAAATCATCGAAGGTGGCTGTTAATATTTTTTCTGTATCTGGGGCGTTACTCGAGGGCGATGCTTAATCAAATTGAAAAGCGTCAATACGTGAAATTTTCCTTAGCAATCACAGGGACAAAACCTGTTCTAGGGGTCAAACATGTAATCAAAACAGTGCAGCGTTAACTGACAAAACCTTAACTCAATGCTGAGCTCCATAAGCCACAGAATATGAAGTACTTTTGATTTATCTCAGCCCCTTGCCAATGACAAAAACACGTCTTAACATTACAAATTCTTTTCCCCTGCGATACTTTGGCCTGCTTGCCGACGACGGTTTGTGGTTTCGACGCCCCGCAAAACGAGTCACAATAGTGGACGAGTTCGCAGAAGATTGCTCCATCCCGTCCTTCCTCTAACTCGTCCAAAAAGGAGGCAGGACAAAAGCAAAAACGCAAGCTTCTTCAATTTATGCCACCAATAACTGGCTTTCATTTTTTTTTTTTTCACGTCGATCATTCGAGACTTTTACATTGACCTAAAGGAGGACATTGCGTAAGTGTGCGACATTTTTCAAGCCGATCTCACCCGGCTTTAGATAATCAATTTCCACAAAACTCTTGTTTCTACAAATTCCACAGACGTGGATTTCTATTGAGTAATTCGCTTAGAAACCGCGCACCAAATTCTCAGCCAATCAGAGGAAGACGCAGAACCGATTGTGACTTGGTCGCATGCGTTCTCCCGCGCTAAGCTTAGCACCGTTCGCATGTATTTCCTTTTCTTTGTGACTGGCTCACGGAATTTGTTAGTTTGATTGGTTAAATTACTTAATGTAACTTTTTCGACTCTCCAAGTAAAACCACAATAGTTCTTCTTGTAGCATGATCAAACGGTGCGAAAACTGTTATGCAAGCTTCTTGTTTTCAAGTCGTGCACTACTCTAACAGAGTTTTTCTTAAAGTTTCGTTTCCGAGTTTCTTCTTCCGTCTCCTTACTATTGGTTTTTTTCCTTTCGGTGCTGAACCTTAGGAAATCTTCTAGATCTTTTCTTGGCGTTATAACGGTAATTAAACAACATCTTCTTGATGCCCTTAAGAGTTGAATCTTTGGCACTGCTTTTATCCACAAATATACAATACGGACTACTACTAAAACCTCTAATCGTCCGTCACCCAAGTTGACGATTATTTTATTTATTAAGTTACATGGATACAATAAAAACACTTGGGACTTACAGGGAAAAAGAAAAACGAAGTGTAAGAATACTCACACTCCAGCCTGGTCCTAATCGACTTGGCAAAGAGTGCTGCCTTGTAATCATAGCTCAGCTCCGGTGGGAGGGTGGGTGGATGCTGTGTGTGTGAGGGGTCACTGGGGTTTATTACCATCACAACCAGTGACGTCACCAAGGGAAGCCAATTTGGTATCTCTACCCCCATCTTTCCTACTTTGAACAGAGACAAGCTGTAAATGAAGCTGGAATCGGGTAACGTACCTTTGAACATTGGTTATGCACAGCTCTGCGAAAATTTGTATTTGCAACTTACAATGTTTGATGCATTGCTATTTCACATTTAGTGCCACTCTGATTTTCAAACCATTGCCATGCAAGAATCTTTTAAGGAACCGTGTCCTCTTTCCGCCTAGTTCTTGATTGTCATCAACTACATTAAGTAAATCATAGAGGAACAAGGTACCACAGCTCCTTTTGCAGCAGGTCTCATATTTAACACAACTGTAGCACCTGAGAAGAGAGATCCGTTTTTGCCGATGAACCTTGTACTTGAAGCGGTTTTAAAGAGTAACACATGAACCAAATGGCTTCCCTTGGCTATACTCACCCGCAATGTCATAACTCTATCTAAAAGTAGCATACTTATCAATAAATGGAAACCTGCCTTAGGAGAAAATTTGAGAGAAAAAAAATTTTCGTGTCTAGCTTTCACTCAAGCTTTCTTCAATTTGGCATTTCATTTATTTCAGACTCGAATGTCATACAATGCAGACACTTAAAATAATTTGCACCTTTTTGGCTTATATCTGATATCTACGTCTCTCGCGTTCTCAAGAGTTTTCGAGATGGGAACTAGTTCTCGCGAAATAATAATGATTTCAAACGTTTAATCGCATCATCAATTTCCATGGAAGTTGGCAGGTTTTTCACATTTTTCAAGTTTACACCCTACCGAAAATTTTCCTCCAAAAATACACCACAATATTGACAAGATAAAAAATTCTGTTTGATGACAACATTATTTGCCAAGGCCAAAACCGAATTGATAAAGTGAATGATTTGTAAAAGCTTTGATCAATTTTTAAAAAAACTTCGATTTTTCCTTTCTTTTTTTAGCTGTAAATGTGTCAGAGAAACCGGTTTTACCTGTTTGAAACCTATACCCACCAGTTTTACCTGATTATGGTTCAGAAGAATTCAAGAGTATTGGGAAAAGTTAACCATGAACTGGCCCATCAAAGATATCTCTGACTTTCATGGGATGGCGAGTGATATAGAATTCACTGCAAGATTTGAGCAAATAGTAAGCAAGTGAGAAAATCGCTCTCTTTTAAATCTAGCTGTAGCAATACTTTATAAAAATGTTACCATGGTTTTCGACATCTCTCCCTCTTTTTAAATAAAAATTAATATTGACAAAAAAAAAATGAGTGTTCGACACCCCAGTTTGTACTGCCCTGGTACGGGTGCCTGATTTCTAAATAATGAACTCCAAAAACATTAATGACTTGCCCTTCACTATAAATTTTGGAAATAAAAATTGGCAGCAAAGGGCAATCCTTTCACCTTGACAATTTTTTTCATGGTAAGGTGGTAAACACCAACTGTGTACCATCTTTACCAGGGCAACAAGTTTTCATTTAAGAGATAGTTAATCTTGCCACCATAATCTACTGCTTTTCACATTTCACTAATATTAATTTTGGTAGCAGTGAACCCTTCCCTGCCAAAGAGTGATACTGGATGCGCTTTAGGTGTGACTGGTTAAATTAAAATATGAACAATAACTTGGATAATAAATGTGTATTAAAAAGGACAAGAAAAAGGCTTACAGTAACATTCTTCAAGAAGTGACCTTGTCTTGACTACACAATATTTTGCACCTTAAGAATTTTCTCACATAAATTTCTGACACATCCCAATTTACGTTTGTACACTACAAATTAGGGCACTTTAAGATTGTCTGATGGTTTCTTCTTACACTACACTGTATATTATCTTTTACCAGTGTGGACATATTTTCACAATGTTCATGGTATATATCATTCATTATGTCCCAAGATTAATAATGATAGATCTATTAGAGATGAATTTCATAATTGCTGTACAACTTTGCTACATACATACCATGCATGTCTCGCTCATGTTCATATTCAATGAAGGCATAACCTCTGGGTTTGTTGATGTTTACATTATGGACAATATGAATCTGCAATAAAAACAAATGACTGAAATGAAACCCTTAGTACAAGCATACAAATTATAGAGAGCTCTTTAAGCATCTGTGTTGATCCAACTAGAAACAGATTACTATGATTAATTCTAGGACTTGCAGAACCACGTACATTAGCGAGGTATTGTACTCACTCGTTTAATGGGTCCATAGAGTTCCATCTCTCGTCTAAGTTTGGACTCAGAGGTGTCATAGTTCTGAATGGAGCAAAAGAAACCAGATATGGTAAAATAATATTCTTATTGTCCTCTCGCGAACATCTCAATTAAAGAAATACGTCAGAAGCAGGTGGAGTTGTTTAAACAATGTTTATACATTTTGAAGCTGTTTACAACAATGAATTACATACAATTCTTCCAATGAAAAGTGTCTTAAATGCATCAGTTCCAACGGCATTGGCGTCATTGTGGGGATCCCCTAAAGGAGTAAATAAAAAATAACATTATTTCTATCAGGGATGTAGATAATAGCCGGGAGCTGGGAAAAATAACCGGCTGTGAACTCAATTGTCCCAGCTGAGAAACCTTCTACAGTCATAAAAATCTTTAATAATGGACTCTTCTAAACCTGCCTGAGAACTGATAATTCCCATGTGTTAAAAATTTTGTCTACATCCCTGTCTATATTACCCAACATTATTAAAAGTACTAGTTATCCTTATATATCATTCACAATAATTTTTATTGGTTGTACTGGCATAGTTGAATGTTCTGTCCTCTTAAGGGATAATATACGCTGCACATGCATGTTGAGTTTTTAATGAATACCGTATTTATCTGTGTATAAGTTGACCTTTTATGGCCTCAAAAGAAGCTCCAAAAATCGCCCTCGACTTAAATGTATACACGGGTCAAAGATTTAGAGCCAAGTTCCAGCTAAATAATTTATTCAAAAAACATAATAATGTTGTCTTGGGCATAACGAATGCAGTGGAAAAGGTTGGCTTTTCATCTGGCGACAAAAGACTTCAAAATGAATGTAAGCAATTCCAGTTGAAATGAAAAAGGATTTGTCCAACTCTAAATGTTGAAGATACTCACTAGCGCAAATATGAAATAGACACCGGAACTTTTTGGTTACCAAAGGCAGAAAGCTCAGAAAGGCATTTCTGTTTCTTCAAATAAAACATGATCGTTCAACTGCTTAGTAACCAGGCACAATACCTCATGTTTGCGTGCAAGCATCGTCACTCGCATTGCATGAAAATGCTGGTTGGTAATGATTGTTTTTTATTCTGTATACAAACCTGGCTAATTTAAATGCTTTTGCAAACTTCGTAGTGTTTGGTTTATGAGTTTTTTGTTTTGTTTGTCATGTGAGATATTATAAATCAAGGACCAATTAAACCTTGCACATTTAATAATAATAATAATAATAATAATAATAATAATAATAATAATAATAATAATTTATATAGCATTTTACAAGTTTCAATGCTTTAAAGAATTAATTTCACATCATTTTTGAAGTCATTTTCAAAGACTGACTCCAGCTTCTGTGATGTTGTGCTCATCTTCTAAAGCCCTTTATCCCTGAACAGCGAAACAGGTTAGTTTGAGGTATACATGTTCGATTTTCTGAGAACTTTTTTGAAACTCAACGACAAAATGATTGCAGATACAACAACTGCTGTTTTGGTGTACCCACAGTTCCAGATATCAAAGAATACAAGATTAGTATCCCATGAATATTTAACAAAGAAATTAAAAAAATTGTTTTTTTTGCCATCAAAAATGGGGGGTCGACTTTTACACAGGATTGACTTATACACGGGTAAATGCAGTATACATGCAGATCTCTTGAAGAGCAGTTAGTATGATAGTTAAAGGAAGTCTATGTTAAAATAAAGATTTTTAATAAAGACTTTTTTAATAAAGATTTTTATTTTTAATGTTAATATCTTTTTATTTATTTATTTATCTATTCTTCTTCTTATTATTTATTTATTTTTTATATTGTACATATTATTGACAGTTGGTGTGATACCTTTTAAGGTTTTACCGACTCTAATAAATGTAGATGTAGATGATGATCATCATCACACATAAGGCAAGAAATGGGAATTATATTTTTGAACTCTTTTCATTCTACTTCCTTGATTCTTTACCATGGGAGCAGAGTCTCTTCCGATCTTCCAAGATAAGTCGAAAAGAGGAAAGAAGACTATGCCAGCCGCCTCAACATTTCGTATTGAGCATGCGTTAAAATGCAAAATATAATGTATTTGGTGGCAGTTACACATGACCAGTAACCACAAAACGAAAACAAGCAGTCGGGATATTTTAGAACAACTCTGGCAAACACATGAGAACCAAGGAATCATTTCATTGGAAACTCAAGATTGTTCATACTTTTAAATTCCCATTTCATTTTTTACTGAAAAATTTATAGGTTTCTGGCAGACTAGTTTCTGTAACCGGCATACCGATGAAATACTCCTGTGAATTTGCATATACATTTGTTGGATGTTGCAGCCAGTTACCAAAATTTACTTACATTGTTCCAGCTGTTCTTCTTGAAATTTTGTATTGCGTTCAACCTTCTCCTTTCTCTGAAATTGAGATTTTGATGAAATATTACATTTCTTGCAATTTCTTACACACAAACACCAATGCAAAGGCTTCCTTGCCATGATCAGTTTAACAGCAGGTCAAGACAGAAAGGTTTTTAGAATCAATGTTACCTTTCGCTTTGTCTTTTCATCTCTTGTTTCACCACGGGTTGGTGGGGGAGTTTCACTTGGATCCTGGGAGAAGAAAGCAAAGCATAAATAATTTAGATGTCCAAGAAAAAAACACCAGATGCGTTTATGCATTGGAATCAATTCACACTCCAATTAATGGCTGAATACGCATTTGGCAACAATTGGTTATGTGACCTCTTTTTCACAAACACGTTGATTCTGCTGAGTACATGAAATCATTTTGCCAGAAATGAAAAGAGCAGCTTAAAATATTCTACCATGCAGATTTTTGTAAGTATATCATTTAAACTGGTGTTTTTACAGTTGAAAGAAATTATAAGGATTTGTATGGGAAAAGGACTCTTTGCCCTCCAGTCACCCTTCGATGATTTTCATACAAATCCTTGTATTTTCTTAAGTTTTCAAACCGCTTTTAATTTTCCGTTGTAAACAAAAGTATGGACTTCTCAAGTGTTTAAATGATCATAAAATCTCTACCTTAAGTGGTACATCGTATTTCTCTGAAAATTTGCGTTCTGGCCAAGTCAAACAAGTTCTTTCTATGTCTGGAATTTATAAGCCTGAGTTTCAAGTTCACCAATAATTATTATGAGTCATGTGACCAATTGTTGCGAAAGGCCTATTTGTCTTTGAAGATCCAGACTTCAAAGTTTATTACACTCTGTGGTAGGTAATAATAACCATTATTGCAAAGAAAGCCACTCTGTAAAATATTGGGTTATCAATGTGTCTGCCCTGACAAAGACACCTGGTAGGACTCAGCCATTGACATGAAGATAATCCTTCCTTGACCCTGATTTAACAACAAGAGCTTTAGAATGCAATGACAAAACTACATTTGCTTTCCCAAGCACAATAACATTCCAACCAAAAATTTGACAAATTAGGCATGGATGGAAAAATTTGGTTTTATCAATGGAGTTGATAATGTGAATTGACCACCATACAGGGATTCTAAAAGCTGACGTTTCGAGCATTAGCCCTTCATCAGCCCGAATCGAAGAATTATGGGTTGTGTGTAGTATTTATAGTGGAGTAGGAGCTACACTATTGGTGGTAACATAGCGAAGTGAAAAATAGGAATACATTAGTTAAATGAAAAGCGTTCGTTAATACAGTAGGGATTAAGGGTGCTGATTTGGAAGATGAATTTTTGTTCAATATTCTTGTGGCTTTCCGTTGTACCGAGATGTAGGGAAAGGCCGCAGATAGCCATGTGTTGTAGGGAGTGGTTAGGGAGATTAAAATGACGAGCAACTGGCTTAGATGCATCCTTGTCATTTTCTCAACATTGTGAAGGTGTTCGCGGAATCGACTTGACCAGCAGTGTACAACAACGAACATGACGTAGTTTTTCATAAACCAGACTAAAATGACACATGACAAAAGAACCATTTTTATTCCAATTAGGATTTTGTGATTAGGCAATTCGGATCCGGTGTATGAAAGACCAGACCAAACATGAGAAACAGGTAGAAAGGTTTATGAATCCATCTAAATTCCTCAGGGCTTGCCTTGAAGACAGAAATTGGTAAAATCAGGGAGCAACTTTGGAGGTGTATTCCGGGTAAGACAGAAGTTGCTTGGAAGCTCTTCGGTGGGAATAAGAGGTAAAGGAAATGACAAATAAAATGAATGTAAGAATGTGAAAGATAATATTATTATGTTTCCACGGCTTCAAGGATTGTCAACGGCTGAAGTGGTAGCAAGAAAAGCACACAGTTTTGTGGCTTAGAAAAAGAACGAGTAAAGTGTAGAATACGTGATGAAAGAACGGGAATATCATATTCTAGTGGCCAGCGGCTAGTTACAAATGGCAAGCCACCGAGCTTGATGACGAACCACTGAGACTCTGTGACTCTGTAATAAAATGAGCCAGGACAATATGGCTCTGATTTCTAAGATTTACCCAAAATTCGGGGCCCCTTTACGTTGTAAAAGATTTTTACACCACATTTAACTCACTTATCATAATTTGTGTGTAAGAGTGCTCGAACAGTCGCGTGCAAATCAAGATAATCGTTAATTAACCTCGCGTTTCCTTGATATTAATACGTTGATCCCAAAAATACGGTCACTAACCAGCTCACCAGGATTTAAGGAGTTTCTTCAACTTACCTCGAATTCTCTGACGTACAGTGCGAGCCCACTGTAGGGCCAAGGACGTTTCAACCAAGACGACTTGTCCAACGGAGCAAGGTAGGGAATTGGGTCGCGAGGAGCGAAAAGGGCCAACAAATTCGGCGGCAGAAAGGCTGTCATTTCCCTTGCCGAATTATGCTTTCTGTATTCTCTTAACTCCGCTTCAAATAGATTGCATACGAATTTAAAAAATAATCCCCCGCACGCGTTTCTTTCTCAAAACGATGCCCCATGTGTTTCGAAACTCGAACAGGACTTTGGGAAAAATAGAAGATTGCATGGCATTGGCTAGATTTGGAAGCTCCTGGATTTTTAACCAATCAGATCACTTGTTAGTCTCCCATGCTCTGCTGATTCCATACTTTCCAAGATGGCTGCCGCACTCGGCGGCGAAGCAAACATAAGGAATGGTCTGCGATTCTTCGACCGTACTGATGAGTTAACTGCCTCGAAAGTTGGAATTGCAGCACGTGAAGGTAACGTAGAAGCACTGAGAGCGCTTCTTGTCGACGGTAAGTACAGGCTCAAAGCGAAAGGCTCAGGATTTTTTGTCTCCTTACGGTTCAGTTTAGACTAGAGTCATCTGGTGTGATGGTACTCGAGGCCATGCCCTAAGAAAATACGCCGCACATACCAAGAAGAACAGAATTTAACCCCTGACAATTAAATAAACTGGAGTTTTTAATGGTGTCAACCCCCATCACTCTACTCCACCCCACCCAACCCTCCCCTCCCCTCCCCTCCCTTTCCCCTCCCCCTCCCCCTCCCCCTCCTAACCGAATGAAATTTATCTGCGAGCGAATTGTATGTATGTTACTGTATGTCAAAAAAGACAAGGGACGCGCCATGTGAGATAACCGATTCTTTTGACGATTTCGCGACAAGAAGTTTTGAATTTTCATATCTCTGGTTCTTTAAGGCGTAGGAAAGCGCTTGAAACGGGAAAATGTTCCGTTGTTTAACCTCTTATTTGAAATGAAATTCATTTTGACGCACCTGACAAGACGAGTTTTTGGGAGCGGATTGTATCTCTCTCATTTTTACAAAGACGCGCGACATTGATATGTGTGACAATCGATTCTTCTGACGATTTCGCGACAAGAAGTTTTGAATTTTCATATCACTGGTTCCACAAGGCTTAAGAAAGTGCTGAAAACGGGAAAGTGTCAACATTTTCATGTGCCCGACATAAATATTGCGCGAGTGAATTGTGACGTTTTTTTTTAAATCAAGAATACCCCGCTACTTATTTCCACATGTTTACCTGTGAACTGAAACAAACACGGTGCTGGGTTTGCCAGACGATGTTCAGCTGAATAGCCATTGCCATATACATTTATACAATAAAAAGCTATTAAAACTAACAATGATATAACCACAATAGGTCGAGAATGGGCTAACTCACTCATATGTGCGTATTTCATGCGCGTGTCAAAGACACAGACGCGTGCGTGTTTGACACGCAAGCGCGTTTTACACGCGCATTTTGGGCCACATATTTTCGACCTGTACTGTATTAGCAAAGAAGTAATGGGAATAATTCATTACATTTGTAGTAACTAGCTTGCAAACTTTGTATTTATAAATCAGCTTACTATCATGCCCCTTTTCTGAGACTATCATGTATTGAATTCTGAGATGAAAACAACCATCAAACAACTTACCTCCTTTAGCAAATTCGGCATAACTACTCACCACCACAGCCTTTCTTTTCTGTCTTCTAACATCTTAAGCCTTGAACAATGACATTTCTCCAAAAATCAGATAATATCAAAGACGTTTTTCAATTTCGACTCAACAACTTTTAACTATTCAAAGCTGGCAAATAGACTTTCATATACCGGACTAAAATGGCGGAGAACAAAAAAACCATTGTTAATCAGATTAGGCCTTGCTAATTAGGTATTGTTATGTTCACTTTGTTGTTTTGTTTTATGGACATTAGTTATTTTGGATCTGGTATATGAAAGACCAGCCAAGCTGGCAAAATAGTGGGCAATCCGATACTCAACCTCAATCTCTTTTGGGTAATGTTCAAGATGGCGAGCTTAAAGTTAGGCTCCAGGTGCTTGCGCAACCTCGTCAAACATCCCCTCCCTCGGGGTCATGAGTTTTGTCAAATTTCCTACTATTCCCCAACCACGGGAGGGAAGATTGAGTCATATCCACTGGGTATGCCCTGCCCCCCCCTGCCCCCTGGGGCTAAACATTGACAGGTGCATTATCAGTTGCTACATACAACTGCAAATGGGGAAAGCTCACTCTTATGGATGATCAACTTCACCTTACATATTTTGAACTGATCAAAAAGTGTCCACTTACCACAACTTTCAAATCCTGATTGCTTTATCAAAAAAAAGAATGTATAGTTCATAGTCAAAATGGACTAGCAACACTTACACTGCTCTTTAATTTGCAAATCCAGAAAAAATGTTCTTTATTCATTGTGATGTTAGGTTTTTTTTCCTTGCGTCTATGTTAGGAGCACCATGTGATGTGTCAGACAATCGTGGCTGGTTCCCTGTTCACGAGGCTGCTGCCGAGGGACATTGTGATTGTCTTCAGGTTTTACTTGAGCACAGAAGCGAGGATCTCCTTGACTCCAGGGCCTATAGTGGAGAAACTCCCATCTTTCTGGCAACGGTGAAAGGTCATGTTGATTGTGTGAAAATACTGTTGAGGTTTGGAGCTGATGTACATGTTACGAATGATGAAGAAGTAAATCTACTTGTTGCAGCTGTTAAAGGTGGAAGTGCAGAGTGTCTTGAGGTTTGTTTCATGTCAAGTTGTGATGTTAAAATGCATGAAAGGTCTTTAGATCAATGGAGGAGCCGTTGTTTAGCAGAGTCCCATGTGAGAGTAAAAAAAAAACACTTTAGGGGAATTTTAGGAATTTGTTCGGGACATCTTTCAAGTCCACCCAGACACGGACTTCATGCCTGTATCATTAAATTCAGTTATTAAGGCAGCGTTTACACGAATGCAGTTTCACATCGACACGATTTCATGACTTCGAAACCGCGTCAAAATCGATACGGTTTGCAAATGTTTACACGGAACCATTTTTGCCAGCTGCATCGAAATAGGTATGGCTAGAAATGAAACCACGTTGGTGTAAATTCTGCCTGAGCTTAGGATTCACTGTTTCTTCTACATGTATTATAACACCAATATGCTGTCATCATCCACACCAGTTGGTTTAAAAATTACAGAATGTTAAGTTGTGTTGTGCTTGTAGATGAAAAGCTTCTTCATATTTGTCTCTTGTCACAGTGGTTTTTTCTTCCTTTTATTCAAAGATGTTGCATCTATAGTCTCATTATCACCTTGGCATTATGTATGGGTTTTGTCACCAAAACCAATTTTAATGGCTCTGCTCTCAAGAGTCTATTTTAGCTTGCTGTCATTCATTCACTTATGCAGGGATGTAGCTAAGAATAAATTCATTCGGTTGAAGGTTCTTTTGAGTCAGTAAGGGACCTGGTAACAAGATTGTTTCCAGTTTTTCGCAAAACCCGGCATTCTTCAAGATGGCAAATACAGGGAAAGAAAAGACACGCACAAAAGTACTTAAACAACGCTTTCACTTCATTTCCAGTATCGATAAATTCTAGTGATAATTCCGTGTAGACTAACAGAAATTCAATTTTTTTTTGTTAACACATCAAATGACTTTTAAACTTTGTAGAGAATAATTTGCGATCTTCTCATTTGCTTCGATTGATGGCAAAAATTCAGCCGGCGATCACCCCTTTCTCAATTGGCGATTTTCACCGGAAGCTGGCGTTTAGAGACATCCCTGCTTATGTCCAGAAATGACCTTTATCAGATGAACACCTTACTTTGACATCCAAGTGTCCCTTTAAGGTGGCTCAAAACACTTTCAACCTTTCGAAGACACTCTCTTCAGAATGAATGGCGCTACAACACTATATCAAGCAACTGCAATGTTATGGTACCATGTGAAACACCAATTATTTCCAAAGAAGATGTATTCATTATTGTGATGTAATAAGTTACCTTGGCAATGGGAAAGCATGGCAAAAACACCCTTTATTTTCGATTTAGGTGCTCTTATCCCAAAAGCGAACTCGGTGACCCCCTTTTTAATTGCTGAAGAGTGATCAGAAGGCCAAGATGAAACTTTCTGCAAAGTTTACAAAAATTCTAAACTTCAGAATCAAAGCCACCTTAGCAAAATCACAGGATTGAGCTGGCTCTGAATCCGCTGTACAAAATAAAGAGTGTTTTTACAGGACTTGCCCATTGCCGTGGTGACATTTTAGATCACAATAATGACTGCATCTTGTTCAGCAATAATCTTTGTTTTATTTGGTACCACAATGTTGTTAATAAATGATACAGCGTTGTAGTGCCGATCCTTCCAATAAGAGCGTTACTTGGAAGCGTTGAAATTGTTTTGAACCACCTTAGGTCTCAGCCTTTGGTACCTATTTCCAACAATAAGGTATTTATAAAGGAAAAGGTTAACTTTACTATTCGCTTTGGGTAAATGCAGCTGTGTATCGTTACTTGAGCAACAGCATTT
Source organism: Montipora capitata (assembly GCA_949126865.1). NCBI lineage: Eukaryota > Metazoa > Cnidaria > Anthozoa > Scleractinia > Acroporidae > Montipora > Montipora capitata. The sequence goes on along the minus strand of OX421452.1, from coordinate 41,650,957 downwards.
GGGCGACACTTGATGTCAAGAGACACAAGTGATGTTGAAGTTAGAGAGAAGGGTGATGGGGCAGTTTAGGACTCTTATTGAAATCCATGTGATGTAATCAGGGGCATTTTTGGACATAGAGCGGTTTTCAATTGAGTGTCGAAAGTAATTAGTGAATTACTTTGGTTTATGATTACTTCACTCAGTGATTGGTTCAAAGTTCTCGCGCCATTGTTTCAACCAATCAGAAGTGAAACCAAAACCAATCGTGGCTCACGCGTGCACATTTTCCCGCGCTTTGTGTCGGCTACGTGTAATTACTTCGAGTTTTGATTGGTTTGCCGGATTGTCTCAGTCCTTTTTGATTGGCCAAAGTAATTACTTTGGTTTTGGTTTTACGACACTCGATTGAAACTCGCTCTATCTGCCTTTATTACTTGTAAATTCATCATTCCCTATTTTTGCAAATCCCATAATACAGTTCATTTTGAGGGGTTATTTGCATTAAAAGAATGGATATCCAGTTCACTGAAGCATGATATCGTCCCAAGGGTTTAACTTGTAAATTGTTTTTATGTAAAAAAGAAAGAAGCCCAAAACGTATTGCATTATGGGATTGGGAAATAGCCTATTTCGTTTTACGTTAATTGGAGAATTCAATCAAGTGTCGTAAAAACAATTCCAAAATGATTACTTTGGCCAATCCAAAGGGACGGAGACAATTCAGTAGACCAATCAAAACTTGTAGTGATTACACGTAGCCGACACAAAGCTCGGGAAAATGTGCGCGCGCGAGCCACGATTGGTTTTGGTTTCTCTTCTGATTGGTTGAAAAAATGGCGCAAGCACTTTGAACCAATCACTGAGTGAAGTAATGCAAAACCAAAGCAATTCACTAATTACTTTCGACACTCGATTGAAAACCGCTCTTTGCTGTGCAAAATATTTCATTTCAAATACATTTGACAATTACCGGTAAGATGATAAGGCAAGTGTGTTGTTCTTGATTTCAGATTTTTCTTACTCATAATTTAGACGTTAACAGCCAAGATGTAGGAGGCTGGGGAGGACTGCACGAGGCAGCCTTTGCTGGAAGGCAAGACTTAATTGAGAGGCTTCTGTCCTGTGGTGCCAATATCAATATACAGAACAGCGATGGTGCCACACCCTTATTTACTGCAGCCCAATATGGCAGACTCTCCTGTTTGAAACTACTGCTGAAAGAAGGAGCTGATGTGAAAAAATTGACTGTGGACAATGCATCACCGTTATTTATTGCTGCACAGGAAGGACTTCCTGATTGCATGAACACCCTGCTTTCTGCTGGTAAGTTTGAGGTATCCAGAACAGATAGAGTCAAACCTATGCACAGGATATCCATTATTATTCACCTGGGTGTCAATAAAAGTAGTCGCTTTGAGGCTTAGGGTTAGGGTTAGGGTTAGTTCTTAATTTTAGTTCTTAACGGTTTTTTTTTTTTTTTTTTTTTTTTTTTTTTGCATCCTGATAAAATCCAGAACAATCATCTTCTTCTCATTTCAGTTCTAACCGATTTATTTATTTATTTGTTTATTTATTTTGCATTAGGATCAGATCCAGGAATCTCCGTTATCGACGGAGCAACGCCGCTTCACGCTGCCGCGGAACGTGGCCATCACGATTGTGTCCAGATCCTCTTAAAAGCTGGAGCCAGCGCGCGAGCAGAGACCACCCCTGAAAAAATCACGCCACTGCACTTAAGCAGCCAGGAAGGTCACTACAAGTGTATGGGGATGTTACTCAATGCGGGTGCACGCGTAGATGCACCCACGATAAACGCAAGCATGACCCCGATTTGCTTGGCGTGTCAGGGGTATGTGGACTGCACAAAACTCTTGTTAGATTGGGGGGCAAATCCCAACCACGTATATGAAGATGTGGACGTACTTCCAAAGACACCGCTGATGGTTGCGGTGGAGAGCGACTGCGCAGATTGCGTGAAGATCTTGGCGGAGCGTGGCGCAGATACCAACATGGCGACATACACGTCGCCTCTTATTTTGGCGGCACAGAACTCTTCCTGTGAATGCAGCAAGATTCTGTTGGACTTCGGCGCCGATCCCAATTTTAGCGATCGAGGAAAGAATACGGCGCTTAGCATAGCGGTGACAAGATTTTGTTACGGCCATAGTCACAAGTCGCAGAAAGCGCAGCTAGAATGCATCAAACTGTTACTTAAACTCGGAGCTAGTGTTGATAAACTTCACGAAGGAGCCTGTGTGGCTTTTCGAGACCCCATTGCTATGAAAGTGCAGAGTCCGGATTTGTTTAAACTGTTGTTGGAGTTCGAGGGCAACCGGCCCGACACGCGGGAAATGTGCCGCTCGAATTCCCGCGCGAAGAAGACCAACTTAAGCTGGCGCCGACTCGTGCGTCTTACGAGTTCACCGCGCACCCTGCAGCATTTGTGTCGCCTTGTTATCAGAGAAAGAATTGACAGCTTTCGAATTCAGAGGATACCAGAACTTCCCGTACCGCCCTCTCTAAAACAGTTTCTAATGCATTCTGACTTGTAAACAAATGCGTTTAACTTGGTAAGAAATATATTTAATAAATTGAGGTAGTTTTTTGTATTCCGCCTGAGATGCGGACTCAACTAATGAACAAACAAATGTGTCACGCGATTGTCCGACGCAACCACCAACAGATCACTTGTTTCACTTATCTGTTATTTTAACATTTATTTGTCAGCGTTTATTTCTTTAAGCTGAAAGAGGTTCAGGAAACATCCTTTACGGGCCAGTGTCACTTCTTTTTAAAGTATATTCTCTTTTTTTGTCGGTTTGTTTGTTTTACATGGGTGACTCGAAGACATTGTGAGTGATGTTGATGTGCTGCGCTAAAATCTTCTGCTTCCCCCGTTTCATCGACATCTAGACAACATAAGCCTTTATCAGAAAGGGGAATCTTACCATCTTGCTCCTGTTCAATGGTCCCCGGTTCTTACGTGTCTGCAGCATCTTTTGGCGGCTTTTCCTTTCACCTCAAGTGAAGCTATGATCCTCGCAGTTATGAACGCAGTTTTAGCAATTGCGTAGAGAAGCCTGAAAAATTCAGGACTTCAACGGGGTTTGAACCCGTGACCTCGCGATACCGGTGCGACACCCTAACAAAGTGAGCTATGAAGCAACTGACGTTGGGAGCTGGTCATTTGTGGATCCAAGTATTCCCGTGATGAACGAAATAATATATGAAATGAATCATATATCATTTCGTTCATTGATTCATTCATTACAGGAATACTTGGATCTACAAATGGCATAGCTCAGTTGGTTAGAGTGTTGGTTAGAGCGTCGCACCGGTATCGCGAGGTCACGGGTTCAAACCCCGTTGAAGTCCTGAATTTTTCAGGACTCAATTGCTAAAATTACGTTCATAACCGCAGTTCAATATATGATTCATTTCTTCCACCTGTATCTGATGAATACGGCGACCGAACCCGCAACTTTCTGAAAACGCTCCCAAGAAGACGATGACGTAGTAGTAGAGATCCAACCTAACTCACGTGCATTCCCCGAAAAAATATATAATCGCGAACAATCGGATTGCTTTATCGAGATGACTAATATCTCGACAGGACATTTCAGTTGAGTTGTGGTGCAGTGTCGCAGTGGTGAGAGCACTCGTCTCCCACCAATGTGGCCCGGGTTCGATTCCCAGACTCGGCGTCATATGTGGGTTGAGTTTGTTGGTTCTCTACTCTGCACCGAGAGGTTTTTCTCCTGGTACTCCGGTGTTCCCCTCTCCTCAAAAACCAAAATTTGATTTGATTTGCGTTAACTTGTTAATTTCAATTTACAGTGTCCCCGATTAGTGCTCTACAACGCTAGAAGATTAGACACTTAAAAGTTCTTTTTTTTTTTTGTTAACAGAAACTGTCTGTTCTCGCGGGAAATGCGCATCAGTCACTGATCTGGAGACAAACTTGCCAACGTTCAGCGGTACCCTCCTCTCCCTCCTGCTCCATCCCCACTACCTCCCACCTAAATGAGAAACGTCATGAGTGTTTTCTCGCATTCGGTCGTCCGCCATCTTGAAAACAATTCTTGACGTCAGGTAACGAAAACAAAGTAATTATCAAATATGCCCAATCTTTGGGCTCCAAAACATGTCTATTATGCGAGCCAATGAAACAAAGAATCAGACATTGTCGTGTCAAAGATGTGATGTCGTCGTATACTCCCTCCCGTTTCTCCTTCGGTTGAAGGGAACGACTTCACGTGGACAAGAGACAAACTAATCCGGACGTGACCGAAGTAAGTTCGATCGGCTTGCAAACGAAAGTAGACCGACGATCAATCGAATAGCCCATTTCCGAGTTCTGGCCTGCCTCATCTTCAAAGCGAGTCTAAGTGCGAGGTTTTTGTTATGAAAATTAGTTTTCATTCATATGTGATGTAGAACTAATTACCATTACAAAAACTTCGCACTTAGACTCGCTTTGAAGAGGAGGCAGACTTGAACTCGGAAATGGCCTATTGTCGCTGACCTTTCGTGTTTAACAATACGCTTTCACGTTAAAACGGGGAAAATTTGGAAAACTTAGTTTACCCTAAGCAGAGACGTTTTCTTTCCAGGTTTTAAGTGGTAAGAAATAACGAACACGCGAATTCTTCAATCTGGACTCGAGGAGCGAGTCCTTTATGGGAAGTGTTTCGTGAGTTGTAATTTGCCTAGTTCCTAGGCTTCCGTTTTCACCGCGGACAATCCGTTTTGGGTCACGTGGTCTGAGAAAGGGCCAGTCGCTCATCCCGGTGACGTTAGCGAAAAGGATTGACGCGTGGGGCCTGGGAAAAGCCGTACAGGGCCTAGCCAAAGTTGTCATAATTTTTTTATTCGGGAATTTGTTCGAAATGCATCGTTGGTTAGTAAGAATGTAGTGAAAGCAAGTGTTTGAAAAACACTGCTGGAGCTTTTTTCAGGTATAGTTGAGGAGCCGAAGGCTAAGATTGGGCTGGCGTCACCTGATAATCAAATAACGATGAATAGAGGTTTTTTGCACGGCAGCCATGTTGCATGGCAAGAACAATGGGTTCTTTTTCCTCTGTGAACAAATGTTCTTTCTAATGCAAAACATTTTCATTGTTCCTGCCATGCAACATGGCTGCCGTGAAAAACCTCTATAAGCTTTCTCGCAGCCAACATTTTTTAGCCACTCGGGAGAATATTCGAACCGGCTCTTCGAAGGATTTTACATAATTATTAATAAACGAAATTGGAAAGGACAAATCCAGGCATATTGTTCTTCTTACAACAGAGATAATCGATTTCGTGCAATACGCTATAGCCTAAAGCTTAGAATGCCAGCGCATTTCCCTCTCCCTTCGCATGCTCAGGAATTCAAAGATAATTCAAGTCTTTGTGACGAATTTATGCAAAAATAGGGTAACGTTAAAAAGTTTCCAGAAAGGTGTTGACCAAGAAAGTTTTTGTGATAATCTATTCAACCAATGGCCAGATTTTGTAATTTAAGACCTTGGAGGATTGGGTATCGAAAACCGAGCTTCCTAACCTTACTTCTTTGGTTCAAAGATTGGCTCAATTTTACGAGAAACCATATCCTGTGTTGGAATTAACTTTGCTTAAAATTTTGTCTTTAAGTGCTTTTTTAATCTGTCAAAAGATATCGCAATAGGCTTTGAATTCTTTTACGGTTAAAAGTGGTCTGACGGGGCTACTTTTTGTTCATTCCGCGGGGAAATCGATCAGCCGATTTCAATTTCTTGCTTATACACATGAAAATAACTTCGAAATTTTGTCCATATAAGCTGTTAAGGAATTTTGCGAACTTATGTATATCTTTATTTACATTCTGCGTAAAACAAATCTTATCCGAAACTGTGTGCTAAGTACTCCGCAATTCTATGGCTATACAAATCAGTAGAAGTTTAAGACTTGTATTAAAAATATAGGCGAAGATTTCTCTCCCTTATTATTTCTAATTTTTTAATTTGGATTTTTCAATATAGACTGTGGAAAACCAATTGCGTCGATCATATTTTTTCTCTCTATGCTCATCGAATGAGTAACCTCTAAATTATAAATAACAGTTTATTATTGTTCGAACCACATTCAGTGAAAAACAATCTCTATTCCCTGCTTACGTTCATGTTGGAAAACATTTTTTTTAAATTCTCCCTCAAAATCAGTAAAGATTTTGATAGGAAGAATACTGCAACGGCATAAAGAATCTTGATATCGGCTACGTACGCCTTGAGTGGTTTCTCCTTTCAACTTGAATTAATCATTCAAGGAACCCTCGAAAAATACCTCTTATCTCCTGTAGTGTAAAACGCAGGGAATTCACAAAAAAAATAGATAAAACCAATTTATTTTCCCAGTTGGGGTTCATTTGTGTAAAAAAGGTTGGAAAGTTCGTCCTCCGTCCAACTCACATGAATTTCACAATTGGAAATTGTCGAAGCCTACTATAGAGCGCTTCTTGTAAAAATCATAGGGCTTTCTTAGAGAAACTTAAGAGCTACGTTATCAGCTTGTTTAGAATATCCCATAGAATTGGAGACAAATACTTTCACATGCACAAGAAACACTCGTATAGGGGGATTATCAAGAACCATTTCCAATCATGCATGATTATGGTCATGTTTACTCTCGAGATGTCTTCCAAGTCTTGAAAGAGAAAAATTAAGGGAAACTAACTTTATCAGAACAATTAATTTGCTTGACATTCTTCACAAAACAGAAAAAAAAGTCGCTTCATTCAATTGAAACACAATGGTTAAGAAGACACGCTTGGTCGAAACGAACCAGCAAAACTCTTCGAGCTATTTCCGAATCAAAAACTAAAATTTTTATTTAACCAGGATTGGCTTTTTCAGTGAATTTTTGTCAGCCTTAAATAACAATAAAAAATCATTACATAAAACGAAGTTATCGATGATCTGCACAAAAAATACAATTGCCCAGTTTCGTGTGAAAATAACCAAGATCGAAAAAAATCTTGCTAATTACTTATGCTAGTATTTATAAAATCCGTAGTCGGTGTGTCTCGCGCGCGAAGGTGTAAACATCACGGCAACGGGTGAAGTAAAGTCGTAACAATAATTGTTCACTCCCCATATTCACAAGAATTACTTGTACAACACAAAACAGTTTTTTGTTTTTTTATCAGCTCTCTACCAGGCCTCAAGTTCACCTTCTAAACACACATCGATAAAACACTGCATCCATTTATTTCTCCATTCATTTCTCCGAATCAACATGATATATTTAAGATTAATCTATTTCAGCAAAGAGTTTTTGGTTCAGTTATCCAATATGTCTGCAATATTTGTCATTGAATATTTTAGTTTTGGCTACTTTTCCAACACAGGTTTTTTTTTTTTTTTCAGGCTTTATCTGTAATGTTATAAGAACAGTCCACGACAAATTTCATTACACCAGCCTCACATAGCTAAACCCTAAATTCAATGGAATGGTCATAACATTGTAAACTTTCAACAGGCCCCGTACATTTCCCATTTTCTTGCAAAACTCTAATACGTTCACTGAAGAGTTCAGCAAATAACTTTTATTCCTAAAAATCCTTTTCAAAATCCGTAAAAATTGAAATCTTTCCGTGATTGTTTTCTCGGAGAAAACAGAATAGTATTTACTTGAAGGTTTGAGAATTGCCACACATTTGACGAACGAAGGGCTGGAATTAAAATCCAAAAATACTCAGAAGTAATATTTCACGGCTTCAGTGCATTTTCATGTAAGATCATTTAAAAGAACATAAAGACAGACATAAAAAAGGCTGAAAAGACACTGAGAAAAATCAAGACAGCAACCTAACTAGCTAATGATACCGGAATTCCTGGGCAATTGTTCAGCCGTTTTTATACTCAAACCAAAAGAAATTGTTCGGCGCATCGTTCTTAGCCGAAACGCTGTGCCACCTTGTGAGCCTATCAATTATAAATAAGTGAGTTTTACATCTAAAAAAAATGAATATCGGTTTATTTGTAGTCAAGGCCTTTTGTGGCCCTTGAATATAACTCTCGTACTTCTTGCTGTAAACTCAGTGTACGGTACCATATTTTCGTATTTTTGGTAAATCCCCTTTTCCTTTCCGCGATGAGGGGTTTCCTCCTGATTATTTTCAGAGGAAAACTGAAATATAATCTTGCGGTAGTAGGCCTTAACTTGGCTTGAATTATTTGCTGGTAAGATGCGAGTTAACTAACCGCGACGCATGATTCTGCGTTCATTGGCAGCTCATAGATTGGCGAATCAAAACTTATATGAAGGCTGCCCTTATCTCTTCTATTCCATCTCTAACTCATCTTAGAGTTCGACCTCTCGTTAGCACCTCCAAATAACTGTTGCCTGGAATAGTCAAACCCCCGTTTCGAATCGTATGGTCGAATCGGGGTAGTCTACTAAGGGCATTGAATTCGACACGACAGCCGTGTTGGCTTTGTGTCTATTCGCCTTCAAGTTTAAAGGATTACTGTCTAACGAAGTAACCTCCATCTCAATCCCCGTTGAATCTGGGCCATTCATGCCGTTGTGATCGATTGTCCCGTATTTCCTCTCTTGTTCCTGTTCTTGAAGTTCCTTTTGGATTCTCTCTGCCTCCTTGCGTTCTTTCTCTTTTTTGTTCTGCTCCGCCGCTCTCTGCTCATTTTCGCGATGGTAGAAGTAGTTAAAATTGGACACGATAACTGGCACCGGAAGTGCGATGGTCAACACGCCGGAAATAGCGCAAAGGGACCCTACAATCTTTCCCCAGACAGTGGTGGGCTTCATGTCACCGTAACCCACCGTCGTCATGGTAACTACCGCCCACCAGAATGCATCGGGAATGCTCTTGAAGTCGGTGGTAGATTCTCCTTCGGCCCCTTCGGCGTAATACACCGCTGAACTGAACAGAATGACGCCGATCAGAAGAAAGAAAATTAGAAGCCCTAGCTCGCGCAAACTCGCGCGCAAAGTGTGCCCCAGAATTTGAAGTCCTCTGGAATGTCGCGACAATTTAAAAATTCGAAATACCCGCACCAGTCGAATGACTCGCAACACGCCAAAGCTAGAAGCTTTGATGTCTTGCATAGGTAGCGTAATATAGTAAGGTAGAATAGCAACTATATCGATGAGGTTTAAAAACGAACGTACAAAGGCCAATTTCCGAGGTGATGAAATTAGCCGCATCAAGTATTCAAAAGTGAACCATATTATACAGGCCGTTTCCAGAGTGAACCAGGGTTGTTTGCGCTTCTCGCCATCCCCATTCTTTCGAAATTGCGGCAGTGTTTCCACGCAGAATGTCACTATTGAAAGGGTAATGACAACCACTGAGAATATCGCAATGATCCGTGCTGCTAACGAAGTATCGGGGAACTCAAATAGTTGCCATATCTTTCTTTGTAATTTATTCTCCGGTAAAATTGGCTTCTCGTCTTCAATGTACCCTTCTTCTTGCTCTACCTTATGTAAAATGTCCTCTCCCAGATCATAGAAGCGGATTTCGTCCGCAAAAACATCCATTGGCACGTTAGCTGGGCGCAAAAGCTTTCCTCCAGATTGATAGTAAAAGAGAATGGCATCGAAAGCCGGGCGATTACGGTCGAAGAAGTACTCGTTACGAACAGAGTCGAAATACTTCAACCTCTTGGCTGGGTTGCCTAACAAAGTCTCCGGGAATTGTTCTAAGGTTTGAACGTGTGTTTCAAATTTTAATCCACTCACGTTTATAACGAATCTTTCGCCAGTCGGTTCGCTAGGCGCTGTAACTTGAAATTGCGGCTTTACGCAAGACAGGACAACAGGGTCGTGCCGGTTGTTTTTGGAGTGACTGCCATTATTCCCGGAAGCGTAGTTTATCACAGAGTTTTGCTGCTTGTCAGCCGGCATTGCTGTCATCGACGACACTCCTGATAAAGCGTCCATGTCCAGTTTACGATCGGCTAAATACGGCGAACCTAAATCCCGGATATAACGAGAACAAACGCTTGATTAATGGACATGAAGTACCAACCAAATGGGGATTTCCAGAAGCGCGGCAAAGTCGACTGTGACTATAGCGCGGCATTTTTTCACATGCGAGGAAAATCATTGAAAATACGCAAGAAAAATTGAAAATTCGCGAGGACGTCCCGCTTCTGAAGCCGAAAGGGCCCGATTCTCATAAATTATTGATTCCTTTTAGATCTAAACTTGTAATTTATTAATTCACCGAATAAATTATCACGTCGCCTTCAATAAACAGGAAATGTAAATAAGAGTTGTAAACATACTACATCGAGAAATGTTCTCGCTTCTAATATCAGTTTGACGGCTTCTCGCCAACTCTCGTCTCACGTTCGTCTCTTATTGCTTGGAGACCCATTTGCCAAAGCTGTTGTTTGCAATCGGCAGAGAGAGGAAAAATGGAAATTCGCTACGACGCGCTGAAAACTGGCAGATGTTTTGCGAAGATCTGGCAGTTTAAATATACTCACAAGCGGTGCAATTACACTCTTCGCTAAATCTACTCGTAATTCGACATATGAGCTCGTAAAAAGTCTGATTGGACTTACTTGAATGGTGTATGGTACAACTCACGGCTTTAAATCCATTTGACAATGACACTATTGATATGAAAGATCCCCAGATCAAAATGTTCAACTTGTTCACGAGTCCAGATGACAGATACAAACTACATGTTTCCATATATGAGTTAACGAATGATGCCCAAAATTTTCATTTCAATTTCTTCGAAGTCATAATCGCTGATGACAAAAGCTATTCCTTTTCAACACGTGCTCCCATTTGGCCAAAGTTTACTCCGGGATTCCCTCGCTTCGCGATGTATGTGTTCATCCAAATGACACGATGCTGGACAAACTCGGATGAGAGGAATTTAAAGTCGAGCCGTTGGCGCCTTAGAGTAGATCTTATAATAAGCTTGAGATTATCATGTTCCTAAAAACTTTCCGATCTTATCGGTATCGGGCCAAAGAGAAGCCGTTGAATCAGCGAAATAATCACAAATGTGGCACCCAGGTTCTTAAAGCACGCGCGACTTCAAGTAAATAAAAAGAGGCTTCGCAAGACATCAGCCTAATTTGCATTGAAACAGCTTTGATGAGGACCTGCTGTTACTTGGCCAGGAGTCCTCTATAAACAAACCCCTCTATCTCCCGGTGAGGAAACGCTTTCCTGTTTTTTTGTCTTCAGTTTTGGTGATACCCTCCTAAGTGGATATGTCTTTGTGAAAACCAATGTTTTTGTGATTGCTAGAACGCAAAGATCATTCCTCCTTGTCAAAAAGTTTGTTTTCATAAAACTAAAAATATGCAAACGAAATACGTCTCTAATATACATAGGAATGACACGATACAAGCCACTTGGCAAGTATATATATATATATATATAAACTGGAGCAGAATATCAGTCAATTCAAAGAGCGCAAAAACTGGCGCCTCGGAATTAGACGATAGTTTTTCCTCACAAAGAAAGCACAATAGCAATAAAGAATTTGCCACTTGATACCAGGCAACTGTATTTGCGCCAGCAGAAGAATGCTTCTCATAATTTTTCCTCAGCATCGCTTTTTTCTCATGGTTTTGGTAAACACCGTTTCAAAAAAGCTGTGCTTACATTTCACAATTTTATTTTGTAGTAGTTCGAAACATATCCCTGAGAAACAAAAAGGAGAAGGTAGTATGCAAGATAATATGAAACAAAACAATGAATTCTTTTTTGCATTGGATTGTTTTGTTTCGTTTGCCCATGGTTCGATTGTTTAATCTTTGCCACGAGGTACTGAGGACGATCTGAACAAATAACCCCCCACATACTTGGAAAATCCCTCTCCCGAGCCTACCCAGGAGGGTTTGACCGCGGTTGTGGTTCTCTTCGTTCGCTACCCGCTAATGAAAAACCACATCGGAATTACAATTCATGCAAAAGTCATGAGCTCGGAACGCGCCCTTATCGTAAGCAACCACTATTTCCCTCTCCCCGAGAGCAAAACACAGAACAGACACGGCGGGATTTCTGCCAGTTTGAGCCAATTTTGAAATGCATTTTTTTTTTCTGGGTTTGAAAGAGTCCCCGCGCGATAATTTGCGGTCAGAACTCCTACCTTCGCCCATTATGTGAAATGAAAGTCATTCCTATCGCGCACAAAGTAAGATGAAAAAAAATTGTGCACGCGAGGACGGAGGAGAAAGAAATCAAATGGCGGATTTTGTTATTGAATAACGAGCCCTCTTGGGGAAGGCAACTAGCCAGATCTCTTCGTCACGAAATAATCATACGTGAGAAGGTTCAATTAATCCAACTAGAACTGCGGTTTGGCTTGTCAAATTATTCTCCAGTGGGCGCGATGCCAGGAATGACTAATCGAATTTTAAACAACGGTTAACTTTCATAGTCATCTCATACTTCATACAGATAATGTTGGGACACTTGAGACACACTTGAGATGTTTAGGCTGCGAATGTCTTTTTACGCAGAGCCAAGAAAACAAACATAGAACGTTGCACAATGGCCTGTGTTTAATTTAAAGCGATTCACGGCCCCTGCGACAAAATGCCGGTCGCGGTGACTCGTCAAAATAGAGGTAAATTACTACACTTGTCATGGTTAAGCCCGATTAATCCACCAGCCATTCAAGTCGAATCCAAGGTAATTTGCGGTAGATTTTGACAGCAATCTTTCCTAGCCAAAATTTGATTAGGTGGCCAGCACATTAATCTTTGGTTTCCAATCAATTTACTACTATTAATCTTGATGGATTTTTTGGCCATCGCGTGGGTGCATGTCTTTCAATTACGATGGCTTTATTTACAAAAAGTGTTTTTCTAAAAGGACATTCCTCGATTTACACGCTCAAAACTTGCCATTTTTGGACGAATGACTTGAAACTGGCTGAATTACCGGTTTTTAAAAGTGGAAAAAATATTTTGATTTCTATCATTCATAAAAGAAACAGCTGTTTTATAGTCGCCGAATTTCTACAGCTAACATTTTCCAAAATCGCATTAAACAAAATTATACCATGTGGAGAAAAGAGTTTGTTCTTCGATCATATCGGTACAGCTAGCCGTCTGGTGACAGTTTGTTAAAAAAAGGAAAGATTCTATCATGCACCTGAGATATGTGAGAACTCCTAGATCATAGGACACTGAACTAGTATTTTTCATCTCCAAAACCGCTTTGTTATATTGCTCACAAACGATGAAAAATTCCATTAGTTTCCAGTAAAAAATACCCTGAAATTTCTCAAAACTGTCACAGCCTGGGCAAATTTTTAAGAAAGGGGGGAAATCTAGTTCCTACCTGACGACGGATCGCAACCTCCATGCATTGACTCGATTGCCGGCAAATGTTTCAAAAAATCGTCGCGCACGAAGGTAGCAAAATCGTAAAGTGTCCCTTAACTATCTCTTGTTACACCATATATCTACAGACACCCAATAAACCAACCTTCATTCTAAGGGGAAAAAAGCCTTGGGTTTTTTTTTTTCTGAGTAAAATTAGGCCGCTTCGAATCAAAATGGCTAAGCATGCGGTTATGAAAGTCCGCGGCCGGCGACTTTAATAGGCCTAAACAAGAATATGAATTCTTCTAAATGCGGTGAAGGGGATATTGGAAATTCAAATCGTCTGGTTTGTAGTACAGGAATGTCAATAAATCAACAGAACGAAGAAAAGGGTGGAAATTGCATTTGGTATGTCCGTGCAAATTCAGTGAAAATTACCGTGAGTTTACCATGACTTTTAATTCTTGTTGTCGAAACGAATACTTGACTGAAAGCTAAAAAGAATTTCTGCAGCTTCTCAATTATTAGGAACTCATTAAAAGTAAGTTAGACTGGTAATGGAGGCGCTATGTCTAAATGAGACATAAAGATAAACGTTTCTGGGGGTTTAAATGAACTACAATCCGTAAAATCGGTTTCCTTCATATCTTTGCTGCCTGTGGAATTTCCTGCTCCCGGCCCTTAATAAAGAGTCGTGGCTTAACCACTAGAAAGTTAATATGTTCTTGACTTACCTTTCTTAGTAAAATAATAAAATTTATCAGCTCTACTTTGAGCTAATGCTTATTAAATTAATTATTGTTCGCCATATGTTAATCCGCAGTCTTCTGAATTGCTAGCATTATTGTTCTTAATTTTTTGCTTATTAACTTAGTTCCTAATGAGTAAATGACTTCAAGGCATTAAAGGCAGAAAAGAAAATCAACAGCAACAACAGGGATCAATTTTGAAAATCAAGTCGATTATGTGATGAACTATCACGATATGGCAAATTGATATCGGTACCTCATTCACGTTCACCGAGCAAGGGGAGAATTCGTGACGCTTATTGAAACTCATATGTAATTCTCAC
>OX421452.1:41604114-41629114 GCA_949126865.1 Montipora capitata | reverse complement strand
TGTTAATTTTTACACAGACCAAACCGTACCGCGTTAATACCATCCAGGCGTTTTGTTTACCAGCTTTCACGCTTTCTCTTTAAGATCCTTTTGACATAGTGTCAGCGGGATTCTTTTATCCATATCTTTTTAATTAGCCAAATATAAAATAAAAACCGAAATACTCTTTGTTTGTCCCTCCACAATTTTACGTAAGCATTGTTTCCAGTTTCTCTTGGGACCATTATAAGTCCCAAGAGTAAATAAAAACAATGCTTATGCAAAATTTTGGAGGGACAAATGAAGAGTATTATGGTATTTTTGATAATGGCTAATTCAAAGTTGTAAAGAAATAAATACGTTGATGAGTGCTCTCTTGAAATTAAAAGTCAGTGGAAATAGATCTTTGGGAGCCTGGATAAAACTAGAGCTAGCCTCGTTCCGGTGTTCGAAGTTTTTATTTCCCTCAAAGGGGCCATGTCACGAAAAATGATGTAATCTGATGACACCCAAAAGGATGAAACATTGCAATAAACACTTAAAACTGTTGAACAAGATAAAAGAATCACAGAAAAAGGAAAGAGAAGCATGGATGGACACAAATGGACGAGATTGAAATGGATTTGCGTTTGGGTAATCTTTAAAAAAAGTCGGCCCAAAGGTTTTCAAGTTTGCGGCAAATTGCCTGGAATCATCTTGTATGTGATGTCATGATAATTTTATCAGTAAAAGGATTGCACTCATTGCCATTTTCGAGTTTTAAACGCGTGATTAACTAAAGATTTCACCTAAACACCCTCAAATAACGTGACACAGTCCCTTTAACAGAAACAATAGGGCCGTTTATACGAGAGAAAATAAGACGCGGCTTACATAATACGCGAAAGGAACAATTTTTCGAGTATAAACTCCCAGCCTAGGATAAGCTGCGGCTTGAGAAAGCCGTGAACGTAGATTTTGTACCATTTATTCGGGGTGTTTGCGTCTTATGTAAGCCGCGGCTTATTTTCTGTCGTATAAACAGCCCTAATATGAGTAACTGGACATATAAAAGATTTATTTTGAAAGCCAGAAACTTCCATTTCAGGAAGTTCAGTTTCTTCGGGTTCAAGCGATTTCAAATGTATTTAATTCATGCCCTACTTAATAATTTATTTATATCTCACAATTGAGTCGGTACCGCCGGCCCCTCGATCTCTGTAATTCAGAGACAATTTAAATGCCAGCCTGATTGTCAAGTTTCATGAAATCGAACCTGTCTTTCGGATTGCCTCAATTAAATTAGAATGTAATGTAGACTCATGTATTTGGTGCTTGAAAGGGAATCATGATTAAAGTTGAAAAAATATTTAGAAAGAACGCATGAGAATCCAGAGTGGGTAACGCTATCGACCGGATAAATCATTATCCTGTGTATAAACACTAGCAAGGGCCAATTGAATTATCCAGTGGATAGCGTTATCCACCTTTTGAACAACCGAGGCCTGAAATTTACGGCGAATGGACCTTAATGACTTATTTGAAACTGTACCCTACCAGATAGAGCATGAGCCTTTTAATTACAGCATTAACTTGAATCAACTGTCAACCATAATATAAGACGACATATTAAACTAAAAGATTGGAGAGGCGAGGATAATTAACCTCTTTGCTACGTGACATCTCGAATGCTAGACGCTCCTTCTTTTACAAAATACAAGAAATAATATTTAATTATTAACACGCGCCATGCGCTCTTTCAAGGAAACACTATGTATTTTTCTCGAGGTGAAAGCAAACCTTCCCTGATTGGATGCCTCTGAGTGGTTTATATTGTTTTACTGTATATTAAAGAAAATATGGCTTCCAGAGGAGATGTTTTTATCGAAAGCAGCGGTAGCAGATCTTCCTCGTTTGTGGTAACATTCGTTCTTAATTAGTCTAAATTGTAAGGTTTTAAAACAAATTGTCTATAACTTCGATCAATTACACTGAACTTGAAACATGCTGGAACGTAGCAAAACATTTTACAAGATTAAAACCTTACCAAGATTTTTGTCTTTCTTGAAAAATAAGGGTTTATTTTTTAATTTTGTCCTTTCTTGTTTCGATAATATTATAAGAAGAGAACCTGGAACTTGTATTCAGTCTAAATAAGAATGATTTTGTTGGCAAACGAAAGAATGCAACTGTTTTTCAGGCGCCAATTCGTGTTAACACACAAAAAGGTTCCAATCAAAGTACTCAACGTGCTACATCATTGCATATAAATAAAAAGTGTCCTTCTTTTGATCGAACGATATTCGCGTCTGAGAATGAATTTCAAACAAGCAACGTAGATAAAACTCTCATTCAAACTTGCCTTACCTGATACATCACTCGAAGGTTGAGAGTGCACTAATGAGGCGTACATAACGAATTATTTTTGTCAAACCCTTCCGTTGCGTTGTGGAAAAAGACTCGTCAGAGTGTTGTTATTTCTAGAACAGATAATCGAGACTAGTTGGCCAAAATTGTAGCTGGCATTTCATGACACACCCCTCAACAGGATGATTTCGCCAATTCCTCAAGATTTCGCTTTTTAAGTTGGGCTTAATTTGTACCCTCGAGCCATGTGTCATTATTTCAGCGTAATTTTTTTTTTCGTTGAGGCAAACGAGTCATTGTAATTTGCTCTAGAGCGCGCTCTTTTGTCTCTTAATGGACTGCTAAGCTTAAATTGTCAAAGTACTTTCGGTGGCAACATTTAGACGGTTTTAACATCATTGGCGCCAATCATGTTGACATCCCACTTATAAATTATTGAAGTTAGTTTTTGCTATTGTACCCATATTTTCATCCAACAGGTGCTAGAAGTGGCTTTCCCCGCAGGAATATGCACCCACACAGAATGCGAAAAAGAGTTGTACTATCAGATATGAAAGTGTTTACCCTCCGAGCAGTTGTTTTCTCCTCGCTTCCCGGGAGAGAAACCACTGCGAGGAACCGTTAGTTACTTTGATTGAACCGTCGTCCAGCGCTAAGGACAAATACATTAAATTTGAACCGGTAAAACGAGTTAGTAAACTTGTTTTGGCGCTTGCGCGTGCGTTCAGCTACGTAACTGCTGCGTTTGGGCGAGCCTGCTAGGTAGTGACTTCCCGCGAAATAAGACGAAGTGAAATACATCACGTGGGGTGTGACGTATTTCGCACATGCTCGATGGAAAATCAAACGGTTGCTCGCACAATCTCGTTCCCAGAGCCTCTGTTACCCTTGTCCAGCAGAACGGGCGCGGGGGGCTCTGGAACAATCCAAAACCGGAACCAGAAAACTCTGGTTCCGGTTAAATAACTGCGCGTGCGTGAGAGGAGACGGTTGGAAATCAACAATGGAGTTCACCTTGCCATGACAGCGCTTACTTTTCAGTCGCGAAACAGTACGCATGACTATAAACACATCTCCTAATACACTCGAAGCTTTTAAACTGCGGAGAATAAACAATAACGAGATTTATCAATCAAAACAGATTTCAGCATCTGGTGTCACGCTAGTGAAAATTGCTGTATTTTCAAGAACAAAAATGTTACAGAACTGGTAAGTTGTAAAATGATTTCTTTCTAGATCATCTTTAACCTCTTGTAGATAAAATCCACAAGCAAGCACGATTTTCGAGTTTAGACTGAAAATCTGTTTTTCAACAGCCAATCAAATATGGCCTTTTTTGGATTCAACCAGAGTCTCTCTTTCCCGACCGCTGGTCAAGGGAACGATGACTCTGGGAACGAGATTGATTGCTAGCAGTGGTTTCTCCCTCGGGACGCGTAGGAGAAACCAACTGCTCGCAGGGTAGCAAGTACTTTCCTATCCCCGGGAACCGCGAAGACTACTTGAAAGTGTTGGGGCTGAAAAATTTGCCGGAGACAAAAGACTCATAAGGGCTTACTCAGGCCTTCATTGATTATGCATTGTCGTGTCATCTGGAGCCTGCAAAACCAACAACAGGTTAAGAGACGTAAAAAGGCTCCTTCCATACCAGCCACGCAACCTACGCTCCCTGTAATCCACTATTTTTGGTGATCCGGTATAAAGTGGCTTATCCTTGTGGTGGAGCAGGCAGTCTTCTTCCTTGGAGAGCTCTAGCGGGGTTCTTGTCTAATAGGCCATTTCCATGAAAATTAGTTTTCATTCATATGTAAAGTAGAACTAATTACCGTCACAATAACTTCGCACATAGACTCACTTTGAAGAGGAGGCAGTCATGAACTCGGAAATGGCCTATTCCGAGCACACTCGCTCTCTAGCACAAGTCATTGGTTCGATTCCCGCCGTCGATTCGATGGCGTTCGTTCGTACGTTGAATCTTTTGGTACTCAAGGTTTTTTTCATAACATTTTGTTTGGCTTCTCCGGCTACCTCCCTCCCCAGGAGGCCAGGCCGCCCTCACTTAGTATCGAGTGAGCTGATCTCATCATGAATTTATTATAGTTTGAGTACTAGAGCTTTGTTGTCCTATTTAACAATTGCTCACCGAAGCAAGAGATTTAGCAACGCGTTTTCGTGAAACGACAAAAGACGAAAAATAGGCTGATGCTTGGTTTCTTTAGAAATACGTAAATTTTTAACCTGACGCAGTTCGAAATGACAGCTAATTTCTGTTTCCGTTCCCAACCATTCTCGTCACCAGAGCCTCGGGTTGACCCAAGGCTCTGGGAAACTCTATGTAGGAGAACATGCGCTGTAGGGTTCTTATAGCCAAAAATTGGCAATTTGAACCTTACGGCGCCTGCTCACTCCTCGTGCTAACATGAATGCACCAATTAGAGACGCTTTTGATTGTTCTTCACGAAAACCAATGAGAAGACACTTTGTTTCAGGGTTCCCCAGAGCTCTTCTCTCCCTTAGTCAAGAGAAGAGCTCTGGGGTCGAGATTGGTTTGCCAACTGCATGCATGCTTTTGTTTTAAATTCTGAGTTGGCGCAGAAGCGCCGCAAGTATCGTAAATCGCGGAGTTCCTGACGTTGAGCGAGAGAAATGAAGACTCAACAATCCGCTTACTTCTCGTTGCCGTCGCCATTGCTAAAGCTCCCTAATATTTCCCAGTACGGCGCCCTCGCGCATGGTTAGTTAAGGCCCGTTTCAGTGGTTTCAACATTTGCTTCAACATCCATCCAACACTTTGTTGAATCAAATGTTCGATGCGTTTGAACAGGTCGTCCAACATCGTTGAAAACGTAAAAAATGTTGAAAGCTTGTTGAATCAAGTTTAAATCGGTTGAAACTTTCATTTAACATCTATTCAACTTTTCGCTTGTTCTCGAAAACGTTGAATAATGTTGAAGCCGTTTTGACAATCTGTTCAACAAGAAAAACCTTAAATAACAATGACCACAACCAGGATTTTTGAGCCCGCGAGACTGAGCAACCCCAGCAAACCATTGTTTTAACGAAAACCGCTGGTCATTGCTGTCTAAGGTCTTCCGTTCAACAATAGACCTCTTTACAGTTGCGTGCTTAGTTACCTGGTCTTTTGATGAAAGTGAGGCAGGTGTTGACCTTGTTATGATACAGACCTCCCTCCTTTTATGTTAACGATGTTGTTGTCATGCTAGTTAGTAAGAATGTACATGAAGAAGAGCAGTGAGGTTTCTATCAAAGAAAGGTCAACTCCAGCCTCATTTTCATTCATAGGCCAGGTAACTAAGCACACAACTGTAAAATGGACTATTGTAGAACACACGCATGCTCACGAACGACAAATTAATATGGCGGCAGGAATTTTTTCTGGACGAGAGAGACTGGTTTCTAGTTCTTAGTTCCTCGCAATCAAATTTCGCGAAAGTGTTGGTTCTTTTGTTGGCGCAATGTTGGAACCATTTTAACGGCCTCCGCGCAACTTTGTTTTTGTGTCCAACGTTTGCCCAACATCCGTTCAACTTTTGTTGAACGAATGTTGGTCAAATGTTGAAACCGTTGAAACGACCCTTAAATAACAGGTAACTATTAGAGGTTGTAAAGATCTACGCGATGGTTAGAAAGCTCCAAAAGACAGTCCAAGGATGCATGGCTTACTTAAATGATGAACATCAAACCATTTCATTCAAAAACCAAAGAAGTCACCTCATGGCCAAACATTGCTTTTATTCAATGCCCGCGTTTTTGAAGCACATAACTGAAATTGGTTAAATAGACATATTTATCCGCATGGCGTCTCAGTTGACTTCTTGGGTTAAGATGACTATCAAATAGGATGCCTATATGCTGTGGGTATTAATTGGTTTTGCTGAAATTTCTTTTTACCAAATTATTTTAAAATTTCTTTGTATGAGATTGACAATAACGTAAAATAAATGGATGAAAATATCGAAATAGTTCCCAAAAAATAAAGCCAATTTTTCCCCACAAGATATATGCATTTGCTTCCAAGACATCCCATAATATATCCCTCAGGCTCAGGACAACTGAATCCAAAGATGTATACAAAAATTTGGTTTTATCAACGGAGTTGATAATGTAAATTGGCCACCGTACAGAGATTCTAAAAGCAGACGTTTCGAGCGTTAGCCCTTCGTCAGAGCGAATCCAAAGATAGCCACCAATGGTATCGGTCAAAAAGGTGTACTGATTGCAGAGCTTGTGAAGTCGCGGGACGCAAGTCTTGGAGCATGCACGAGTGCTTCTTCCGAATGCTTGTAGCCTTTGGAGCAACATCTGGATCAGTTTGACAGCTTGTGGGTGCATGTAGCCTGCGAACGCAGGCGTTTTCCGGGCGGTCGCCGGAAATACGTCAGCGTTCGCAGGCTAGGGTGAATGTCATTTGCCGTATTTACAATGCCACCATTCTTTCAAAGTTTCATTATATTTTCTGTCTCTCGCAACAGACATTTCACTATGGTCAAGAAATTAGCCTTCAAACTTTCTTCCATCCTATTACAATAACTCTGATTTAAAACTAAAATCTCCTGCGGCTTGATCCTCATTAGTAAAACAAAACGAGTTAATCAATGTTGTTACAATACTGAAAAACTAAAATTCCACTGCATCTGAAGTATCAAACTGTAGTTTATGAATATGTATTCCCACTGATAAAACGGAAGGACTGTTCACATTGGTTAAAATACGATCCACGTAATTTAAGAAGACTTCTTCCCCACAAGTTCTATACTTCACTTGATAACTTTCTTCTGCGCCGTTCCAATGTTGCATTGGTTCACCTGCAACAAAAAATGAAACAGTTACGATTAGAGTGAAATTCACTTAAGTAAGAGACGTTGTCCAGCAACTTCAGAACGTCCGTCCCAACAAAACTGCAACGTAAATTGCCTTGTTCCAAAGCACCATATATTCAAACTGGCTTGCATTGTTAGATGCACGCGGCTTTCAATAAGCGTCACGAAGTGTCCTCTTGCTTTTCTCCCCAACTTCAAAATCACTCGTGTCTCGGAATACAGACATTTCTGGGACTTACCTTTGTGGCAAACCGAAGAGAACAAAGTGTTTCTTGCAGAGATTCTTCCTTTGGTGAAATGTTTACAAACATCAAACTGGAGATGAAGATAAAAAACACCGAAATATATTTTATAGATGACTAAATTAAAGTTTTTTTTCGCGAAATCGAGAGCAACAATTCAATGATGTTCTTGCCGATTCAGCGGTGGGATACTTAGCACACAATGTTTAAAGACAAGATAGCACTAACTATAACCAGGAAACTGTAGACTTGCTTCTTTTAGGAGACCATAACTAGAAGCCTACACCACTACTAGGTTTATGTAACGGCATTTTCACAGATCAAGACGAGTTCTTAAATAAAATTTCGCTTGTACGAGTGTAAGCGAAGAAGACTTGAAGAAGCAATTTCAAATTTCTCATGCAAAACTTGTGATTAGCTGGAAAGATCTGGTTTCGCAGGAAAATCGATCTAAAATAACTCGTTCTGTAAAAACGCCGTTCCACAAATACAACGAAGGGTTGTACGCTCCTAGTCATGGGATACTGCTTTTTTTTTTTTCTTTTGTACCCTTATAAACCCAATCTCAATCACGACGTTTGAGCGGTTTTCAATTGAGTGTCGAAAGTAATTAGCGAATTGCTTTGGTTTTGCATTAGAGCGAGTTTCAATTGAGTGTCGTAAAACCAAAACCAAAGTAATTACTTTGGCCAATCAAAAAGGACTGAGACAATCCGGCAAACCAATCAAAACTCGAAGTTATTACAGGTAGCCGACAGTAGCCGACACAAAGCGCGGGAAAATGTGTACGCGTGAGCCACGATTGGTTGAAAAAATGGCGCGAGAACTTTGAACCAATCACTGAGTGAAGTAATCATAAACCAAAGTAATTATCTAATTATTTTCGACACTCAATTGAAAACCGCTCTACTTCACTCAATGATTGGTTGAAAGTTCTCACGTTATTTTTTCAACCAATCAGAAGTAAAACCAAAACCAATCGTGGCTCGCGCGTGCACATTTTCCCGCGCTTTGTGTCGGCTACGTGTGATTACTTCGAGTTTTGATTGGTTTGCTGGGTTGTCTCCGTCCTTCTTGATTAGCTAAAGTAATTACTTTGGTTTAGGTTTTACGACACTCGATTGAAACTCGATCTATAAACTAAATGATATTTTCACCAGAAACTGCTTTTGTCCAAATTCCAAGCTCAAATTCCAAACATGGAAACACAACTAACTCATATTAGTATCACCCAAATAGTGGACTAATGCAAATCCTGCATCCAATAGCCCATTCGGCTTCGCCTCATGGGCTATTGACCCGTAGCCCTTGCGGGCTACGGGTCTAATTGTTAATTAGCCACCGTACAGAGATTCTAAAAGCTGACGTTTCGAGCGTTAGCCCTTCGTCAGAGCGAATCGAGGAGACGTTTCGAGCGTTAGCCCTTCGTCAGAGCGAAGAGCTTAATTATCTCTGAAAAATGCATGGCTACCCCCAATTTTCTTTTTGGATACCAAAGCCACTTGCTAAGTTCTACTTTCTCCGCATAGTTTAGCCTGCGAATATAGGCGGATCTCATCACTTACCGCTCTGGGTTCGAGATTGGTAGGCAACGTCCTTAACTGTAAACTACTTTGTAACAGAGGATAAAAGGCCCCAGTGAAAGTGTTCAACGCAGTTATGAAAGAACTTTCACAGTTGCGAGAAAAGCCTTATATTGAAGAGTTTTTTAACAGGCTTCTTTCGCTCCTTCTCAGCCAAGTTGCTTCATACCCCCGATGACCACTTTCAATGAGACCTTCATACTTCGCAGTTAGAATATATGAAAATTTAATATATTCTTTCCATCAGGGAATAAAGGATGGAGATGATTGACTGAGCACAATCAGAAAAGAGTTGCAATAGCCCACACGAAGTAACGTTTTCGTTGAAGAAACTGTTGTGTTTCGTCGGTGGGAGAGAAAAACACGAAAACTTGGTTTCATTAGACCATTCGACAAAGGTCGATTTATCACCGTCAACGTTTGAGCTTTATCAACTCGAATCATAACACCGTCATCGCCAAAAAAAAGGGACATTAAACAACAAAACCCAATGGCTCCGCTCGCTCGCGTGTCTGTGGATGACAGAAGGCGCATTACAAACGCTAATCTTTAACTTCTTTTCCTCCATCTCTAGCTCTGTTCATGCCAGCTTTAGTCATAGACAATTAAAGCACAATTCAGATTCAGAACAACTTGGAATAATTGCTTTTACGGTATAGAGCCGTTTTCAATTGACTGTCGTAAAACAAATACCAAAGCAATTACTTCGACCAATCACAGCAGCTGCAAACAGCGCAATGAACCAATCCAAATTCGTAGCAATTTCATGTAACTTGCTCAAAGTGCGCGTGAATTCGAAAGTCGCGATTGGTTTTGATTTTTCTTTTCATTGGTTGATAAACTGGCGCGAGATTTTTAAACCAATCACTAAGCGTGGCAATTGCAATCGCGTAATTATTTTCGATTGTTATTTGAAAACTGCTCTAATTGATGCACCGGCAAACAAACGCCTGCACTGGCTGAAAAATGAAGGAAAATTTTAAATAATACACGAGGTGGACCCAAGTTCGTGATGAAGAATTTCGACTTCATCCAGCAAGAGAGTTTATTTGCCAGTAAATCACGAACCTGAAGTCTCAAAATTATCTTATTTGGTATTTAAACTGCGCGTGAAACTGACCTGTAGGTACTAGTCTAATAAACGAGGTTAGTTTTTGGTATATTTTTTAATTTCGCCGCATATTTTCAAATGCACTAAATGAGGTGCTTACCTCTTGCTGTTTCCACCGAGGGAGTTTTGCAACAGAAAAGTCAGTTTCGAATTCCTGTAAGGAATATGTTGTTCCTTGTTTGCCAAAGCCATGATGACGTTTCCCAAATTGCTTAAGCTCTTGTTGATATTTTTCGTCTCTCGTAGTCTTTCTCCCGTTGAACAGGACTGGCTCAAACGCTCTGATCCGGCCAGATCAATAAGATTTAGAGTTCCTGAAAGGAAAACTCAATTATATATTTATGAGCCTAGCAGTAATCAAGGATTAGTGAGTTGCCCTCGATTCCTGGTTTGTCATCGATGAGGCATTCGAAAGCAGTTGTGTATTGTGTGGAGAATAGTTTTGTATCCTTTTCTAGTGTTTATTTGGTAATGAAGGTATCATACTTTAAAAGGGAGTCCTCCATTTCAACAAAAATAACTTTAAATCACAGGAAATTACTGTTACAGTCAAGTCAATCTAAAAAATTTTTAAAGAAAGCGTTTGTATCCGAAAGAAATGAGTTTCAGAATCGCCTATTTTAGTTTTCAAGTTTTGCGGGTGCCGCCATCTTGAATAATTGTGACGTGTTACGGTTGCCCGATTGTTATTAGACAAAAGCTCTTTGTGTCAGAAAAATAGGGTAACCGTAACACGTCACAATTGTTCAAGAAGGCGGCGCCCGCGAAATTTGAAAGTGAAAATAAGCGATTTTAAAATTTACTTTTCCTGACACTTTTTTGAAAACAAATCTCGAACAAATTTGTTTGTAAACATAATTTCCTTCGGTTGAAACTTATTCTGTAGTAAGAGAGGAGGTTCGCTTTAAGTATGTTGATTGTTATCTTGTTGCTAATAATTTTATTAAAACATTTATGAAATACATGTGTTGTAATGTAATATCGGTTTTGTCGGATATCGGTTTCTTGTTGGATAGCCAAACAATGTGACTCCCCAGCGTAACCCTAAACCCATCCAGTAATTAGAGCGAGTTTCAATCGAGTGTCGTAAAACCAAAACCAAAGTAATTACTTTGGCCAATCAAAAGGGAGGGAAACAATCCAGTAAACCAATCAAAACTCGAAGTAATTACACGTAGCCGACACAAAGCGCGGGAAAATGTGCACACGCGAGCCACAATTGGATTTGGTTTCACTTCTGATTGGTTGAAAAAGTGGCGCGAGAACTTTGAACCAATCACTGAATGAAGTAATGCAAAACCAAAGCAATTCGCTAATTATTTTCGACACTCAATTGAAAACCGCTTTAAACCCGTCCAACAGGACTTGATTTCCCTTTGGCAACCGTAACACTATCATATGAGATCGAGGTTATTTGTGCCATAACAAGACGGCGTCCAAACGCTGAAATGGATCGACACCCGAACTGACACGATTAGAACACGTTCTCCTCGAACGAAAAACAAATCACATTCGTTTTTCCCCCATCCCATAATGCAATACGTTTTAATTTCGGGGGAGGGGGGGGGGAGTTCTTTACATAAAAACAATACTCTTGGAACTGTATCATGTTTCAGTGAACTGGATATCCATCGTTTGAATGGCAACTGAATTATGGGATTGGTGAAAATAGCGAGTTCTTTTGGTAAGTCTGACAATCTCTGAAAGGACCAATTGACGATAGCTTGCCTCTAAAATTCAGATAGCAATCAAAATGAACAACTAATCCTTCCCGGGCTAAATTCGATCCCTAAAGTTTCAACACAATCAACACTAGTTGTACCTTGACATTTTTCGCCTGTTAGTTGATTTTCACCGACAAGTTTAAGCCGAAAAACACTATGACTTCGCGATGATCGCTCATTGCATTGCGTTGCAGCCACCGCTCTGTTCTGAGTCGCTTTCTCCAAGAGACTGTACACCTATAGTAGAGAAAATAAAATCCTTTAGCCCTGAACTACTTGAGGTTTTCGTGTTCTGAAGCAAACGTCCTTCCAAAACATTAATATTAGAAATTTAAAGCAATCACAACAGCAACTCGAAAACGCAACTTCGATAGATAACGCAATTTCACCTGTGATTCTGACGTGACATTGACTGTCTTGACATTGGTAACCATGACCTCGTGCGTATTTCCCGTGTTGGTTGGGTTGACGAGTTTGACTTCGTGCTTCGTGTTGGCGTCCCCAGAGCCCAGAAGGTCTCTGATAGTTTCGTTGTAAATTTCCAAAAAGCTTGCTTCAATTGTATACTAAACAAAAAGACGACATACGAAAATTTAGTGCGTTTGCTGAGACGCAGGTTTCGGGAGTAGAGTCGATTGAAATCTAAAGGGGGATACCCTTTTTCAACCGATCGCCCTGTTGCACTTGTATTTCAACAGAATTACCAATCACAGTGTAACTTAAATTCCCAGGAATTATATACGTGTAATCCATGGATTACAGTTTACATGGGAAAATTTAAAGGACCCAGAGACATGTATTCAGACAGTAGAGTGATTTAGAGTTATTCAATACCTGCAGCTTGGTGGGGGGAAATTAGGTAAAATCAAACACGTTTCTTCGAACTCCGGCAAAGAATAGTAGAGTTGATTCTATACTGCGACACGTCTCTAATCCCGCGATGGATTGTGGGAAGAGGGGAAAATTCACGTGCACTCACCCCAGTCAAGCAAAAGGTCTGGAGCGAGGGTGAAAACGAAGAGTGAGACTGGCGAAAGACTAGGTTTTTCACGCTCTACGGGCGAGTGTGGGTCGCGCGAATCTTCGCATCTCTCCGGATTAAACGAAAATAAAAACCGACTGTAGTGACTATATCAAACGCTCCAAAGCCCCGAGGGACTTTTCATATTATTCAAGGTCGTCACTTTGGCCTAAAAAACCTCGTAGACTCCGTGGCACTATAACGGTGTTAGCGAAACCCAATGAAAAGGGAGCGCTTAAAATAGGAGTCGAACTGAGGGTGCCTATGATAGATCACCTGCCAGCCCTTTTCCTTGAGGTCCTGGGATGTGTTGAACACCTGTTCCATGGCCCTAGGAATCATCCCCTGCGTGCTGTGGTCTGCAGTATTCCCTTCCATCGTGTACGTCTTTCCTGAACCAGTCTGGCCATAAGCGAATATGCACACATTGTAACCGTCCAAAGCGGATTGAATTAACTGCGATATTTCGCCGAAGACGTCTTCTTGAGTCGCGGATGCGTTGAAGACTCGATCAAAGGCGAAATCATACCTGGGTGTGGCTTTTTTGGTGCCACATACGCTCTGTGAGGTAAAACAAAAGAACAGGAAATTATACATTTGAGGGGCAATAGTAGATCCGATGATAATTGCCCATGGCCAGGAAAAGAAATGATTTAATTTTCTTCAAGTGAAGTTCTTCTTGGGAGTAATGCTGGCTGAAGAAGGTAGTTACTTCTTAACAGAGATGAAATCGAAAGTAAAATTAGACGATTGAAATAAAAGCTATCGGTGAAGAATTGCTTTCGCGAGGTGCTTCCAACTTTTGGGACCGTTCGAGAAATACTTAAGTATGCTTAAATCAAAAGCCACATAGTAGTACTTTCTTGCTGTGAAGTTCAATGTGTTGTAAAAGGTCTTTTTGCATTCTTAAGTGGCTGCGTGAAAACTGTTATGTGAAACAAGTTCGTTGGAGCTCTTGTGGGTTAAGAAAGCCTGAACAATTTTTGTTTTTATTTTCGATGTTGTCCATTGTCTATTCTTGGTTTTCAATCAGGGTATAAAATGTTGGGCCAACTCTTTATTCAGACGATATCTTAACTTACGCAATTATTTCTAGACTTTTTACATGAACTACTCGAAGACTTTGAAGAGCGAAACTATATACAAACGAAACGAAACGGAACTATGATCCTTGTGAAAAATGCATAACGTTGACTTATTCTGAACTCGATCGAAAATGAAAGTTAAACCGGCGAACGAACGAACGAACCTATTTTCAGCCGCTTTTCTAACAAAGGAGACAAAAAAGTCAATCATTTATTGTCCGATTTTCCCAACTACGGCGACGCCTATAATAACAAAAACAAGCCCTGCAAATTAATGCTTTGTCACATTGTTTTTCGTGAACACACTTTGTCTGTCTAGGAACGATAACATAGCCGAAGTTACATCGTGTGCTGAAAGCCAAGAATTGACAACAAACATTCTCACCTCATTTGCGGAGGTCGATTCGATGACCAGTTCTCGTTCGTCCTGTCCAAACGAAAACGCGCATGACCGCTGACTTTCCTCTGAGCTTAGCATGGGCCGCACACGGCAAAAAACCCGGATGTTTCCTTTCAGTTCCTGGATGGTATTGTGCAGGTCGCGGCGGATGGTTTCTTCGGATCGCAGTTTAGAATCGAGATCAGCCACGCGATTCTGCAGACCGCGTATAGTTTCTTCCAGTTGAGAGATTTTTTCACTTTTCTGTTGGCTTTCGTTGTGCGTTTTTTCGAGAGAAACCTGGAGGGATAAAGCTCTTTATAATTCACCTTTTCCGATGGATTAATATCTATTCCTTGTCACTTTTTTTTGAGCGGTATACAGCGAGTTTCAATCAAGTGTCGTAAAACCAAAACCAAAGTAATTACTTTGGCCAATCAAAATGGAGGCAAACAATCCAGTAAACCAATCAAAACTCGAAGTAATTACATGCAGCCGACACAAAGCGCGGGAAAATGTGCACGTGCGAGCCAGGATTGGTTTTGGTTTCATTTCTGATTGGTTGAAAAAGTGGCGCGAGAACTTCGAGCCAATCACTGAGTGAGGTAATGCAAAACCAAAGCAATTTGCTGATTACTTTCGACACTCGATTGAAAACCGCTCTATAGTATAGACAAAAAAAAAAAAGAAAAAAAAAGTAGCACATGAGCCCAACAAATCGACTTGCCGTTGAAGCAACCTGAATTTTTCAAGTGTCTACAAGAGACAATTGCTTAAATAATTTAGGTAAGTGCGAGCATCATTTCGTCCCTTTCATAAAAACCCGCTCTTCAAATATATGTATATCTTTCATTCATAGTATAATAATGAGCTAATGTTCAGCTCTTCATCCTTTCCACATAAACCAGGGTGTAAATGGTGAATAGGCCACTTCGGAAAATACCATAATACTCTTTGTTTGTCCCTCCAAAATTTTGCATAAGCACTGTTTCCAGTTTCTTTTGGGACTTACAATGGTCCCAAGAGAAAACCAAAAACAATGCTTATGCAAAATTTGGGGGGACCAACAAAGAGTATTATGGTATTTTCCAAAGTGGCCTATAAAAGGGAAATAGGAAATCTTTTCACCAAGGAAATTGAAGGAAATAAGAACTACTCTATAACAATAGGAAGAAAATAGGGTATCCTCTAAGGCTCCAAAAAACACCCGAAGCCCTTAAGACCCTGGAACTAACCTTTCAAGGCGCACTGTTCTCAAGGAATACGGCTTGAAACAGCAACACTGATGTTTGTATTATGTATCTTCTAGATAAAAATTGTCAGCGGGCGAAAACTGACGTGCTTCCAAGCCAGGATCAAGTATATTGGTCTAGGAATTGTTTCACTACCATAAAATACTGCATTTTTCACCAAGGACAAAAATGAGAACAGAGATGATTTTCCAAAAAAATAGGAGCTTGACCTATAGTATATTTAATTTAAACGCATGCGCAGAAATTTCTGCTTTTGTAGTTTATGTTCTTCCCTCACAGACTGCGCTAATTCTTCAAGGCTACGAGATCGAGTAACTAAAAGGTATCATGCTCTCACTTCAAATCGATGCGAACACCAACCTTTGTAGCTTGTAGCTCTGTGGTTATTCCCAGTGAATCAGCCGTCATTTTGGCCACAGTGGATTTCAAAGCCATCACCTCTTGCTTGGATATGCCGAGTTCGCTTTCGAGCACGTCCTTCTCACGTTGCAGGCTTGTCTTTGCTCTCTTTTCCACCTCCAACTCAAACTCGTGTTTCAGTTGGAGCGATCTAACTTCTTCTTCCGCGTGGTTGAATTTTATTTGTAAGTCATGGATCCTTTCTGCGGCCTAGAAAAGAAGGAAGAGTTAATTTTCAACGTGAAAACGCGCGAAAAAGCTTACATTAATCACAATGCATGGAAATCTACAGCTGTAATGATCTCCGCGTTGACAGGACTTCCCTCGCGAAAACGCGCGAAGCGGGCGGTAGCGTGCGCGGGAAGTGTTTCCTACGAAAAAGCCCCAAGGTGATTTTCTGCATTCTAGTCGCACGAAAACTGGATCGCCCTAAAGTAACCTCGGACCTCTTCCAGAATCCTTCAATTTGAGATGCAAGATAAGCCAGCCAAAAAAACTGTTAACTACTAGCAAATAGCCAGAGACAATGTACATTAAACATTTTGTCAGTGAGGGCAATACCAGTGAAAATAACCTAACATGAAGGACCTTGAGAAAGTTACTACGGCTTTACATTTTTTTTCTCGATCGAAACTGGCTTTTGTACGTCAATAGTACCTGACAACCCAAAAGGAGCGGGGTATGGAATAAGTACAGTTAGTTGAAAGTCTTTAATCCAGTTTAAACTATTTTCCGAGCTCCGGCATCATAGCGCATTATCAGCCGTATAGTAGTTCGATGCTACTCTGTCGTTGAGAACGACCCGTTTCTAAGCCGCATTCAAATTTCTTCACACGGCCAGATTAGCGGCAAACTATGTCTGATTGTCAACCAGGGGGCCGGTTGACCGAGGCCTTGTTCGCGCTAAGCGTTTGACAACAGGTATTAAAACCTATAGATTTGTTTCCTCGCTAATCATGCTTCGAGCAACCCAATCCAGGTTGCGATGAGAACCTTAACTTTCCATGATAAGGCATTACGCTTCAAACATACCTCTTGGCTCTGTTTATTTTTATCCTCAACTGTTCCCTCAAGTTGTCTGTTCAATGATTCCAGAAAACAGATTCTCTCCTGGTTATCGCCAATAGTCTTGGTCATACCTTCCATGCAGGAATTTGATTTCTTTACGAAAGCTTCCATATCTTCCAAACGTCCTTTATAGTCCCAAGCTGCCCTTTTCTTTCCTAGTTAATAAACACTGATTTTACTGTATAGTTCCAGTTCTGTGGTAGTCCTGTTCCGGAACTCCCTCTTACCACGCCCTGAAAATGGGCCTGGAACCCAGGCGGTTCCTCCATTTAACTTATTCTACGAGGGCGCGCTGGATATGAAGTGATATAATCATTTTATATCCAGCGAGCCCGAGTAGAATAATTGTTCTATTAAAAACTCCAGGATCAACAACTCTTCTATGTATTGTCGACTAAAGCACCCATTCCTGCCTCGGTCAATTCCGCTCCAAAACGGCTTTTGTCGACCATATATATTCAGAGCTGCAAAAATGTCTTCAGCTCACTTTATTGCTGACGCGTTCCTTGCCCATTATAAGGTACAGCAGGTATATGAAGTCATAGCCTTTGTCCGGGCGAGCCAATGAAAATGCTTGAAATCTGATATCCGTAATTCCGTTTTTAATAATTGCATTTATCTTCCCTAGTATCTAGTGCAATATGATTGGCTCATTCCGAGCATGCGCCTGCAAGTAATACACTCTTTTCCTGCCTGGGTTCCAGGCCCATTTTCAGGGCGAAGTAAGAGGGAGTTCCGGAACAGGACTAGTTCTGTGGGAAAAAGACTTGCATAGAAACAATCAAAACTAAGAAAGAAAGTAATTTAAGAAAAGAAGGAACAAAAGAAGTTAATAGGACCATTTTCCTTCGTATGTGTATAGATCTATATGTCTGTAAGCCTTTTTAAGTAAAGAATGGAATCAGGTAGTAGTGCTAATAATGATAATTATCATTATTTAATTATTATTATTATTATTATTATTATTATTATTATTGTCTTTTTTATCAGTCTTTGATGGTGTCTTTTTGTGCGTCAGCCGGGCGCAAACCATGCACCTGTAGCATCAGTCACGCAAGTCAATTATTCTGTTCATAAACTGTCACAGTTACTGTAACAAGCGCATCGACAACCACAGGGATCACTATGGTTTTCATATTCCACATTCTCTGTATTTCCAGTTCAAGGTCTTTGTACTTGCTTTTCTTTTCGACCTCCTTCAGTGCGATGTTTCCTGACCATTAGCACTTCTGAGGTCCTAGTACTCATGATGTTCGCGAGTAGTTACAAACATCTGTAAGTAGTGCTTAGTGTCTTGTGTATTGTAAGTAGTGTAAATACTGTATTAGAAGTAGCTTAAGTATCTTATTGGCAATGAAAAAATAAAATGTTTCATGGTTTCCCAGAGCTCTTCTCTCTCTCAGTCAAGAGAAGAGCTCTGGGGTAGAGATTCGTTGTAGAGCTTATTTATCGTGAGGCGGGAAGAAGGAGCATTTTGAGCGTTTTTTCCCTTCCTCCCCCCCCGCTCTACTTTCCACTGTTTGTCAGTGTGATGGATGCCTGGGGCGTGGGGGGTCATGGCTGATTTGTCAGGTTTTGCCAGCTATCAGTCAGTCTCCATCTTGGAGCTACTGTGGCTGCCAATAGTGGAAGCTCCAGGATGGCTCAATGTTTACATGGAGGTGCGGTAACCTGCCTGTCCATATAAACTCTCATTTTTTCAGCCTTGCATTTACGTGATAGGTGTGGGTAACCCGCCCAGTCGGGGTCAGCTTGTATCACAATATACTGCCTTCGGCAGAGGCGTTACAGCACTGAAAAGTTGAAGCAAGAGCAGCTAGTGAGTTAACGTACTTAGCAACCTTGCGGTAGCCTCGAGAAAGGTCACCGAGGGACCCCGGGGATGTAAACAAGAGCTATTTTTTGACCCCACCTACCGGTACCCAGGTTACCTCACCTCCATGTAAACAGAGCCCTAATGTGTTACTTGTTTCAGCAGATTTCACTTTGTGAGATCAGCTTTTGGTTCACATAGATTTTATGAGCAAAATTGTCTCTGGGTGTAAGGAATTTCTACGGACGGTATTTTTTTGTCGCTTTTATGATTTCCTCGTTCCTTTTCCCCACACTATCTCCTATACGTATGGTATTGACTTTCATTATTCCAATCCACAAAGGAATATTTTGTTTGAGAACCGTACAAAGAAGAATTCGCATTACACCTTCATTCATTAAAAATTGACGCCATTAAATGAAAATTTGCTCCAAGATCCACCACGCAAAAAAAAAGCACCTTTGTACAAAGCAATACTTAACATGGGAGGAATAGAAAATGTGAATCAAAATTCAATTAATAAATAGATTAACTGGAATGGAGTGATTCTGTGTAATGGTCACAGGGAATTGTGGAATGAGTAAGTACTGGTAAGGACCTAATGCCTTGTTAGTCTAGAGGATATTGGAAGTGGAGTAAAGCAAAAGGTTTGTTCTTGAGTTTCACACTCTGCAGGTCTCAATCTTTTTATTGTATTCATCTTTCAAGGTATTTCTTGGAGTGAAAGCTAGGCTAACATAAACCATAGAATAACCATTCTGTAATGACAAGACAGAATTGCCTGATAATCAACTTCATCACACTTTCATTTCACAGCTTTGATACTGAATGGCATTTTCAGAGTCAGAGTGCTTTCAATTGTTATTATAAACACCATCCAAATCTTCCACCCATATTTATCACTTAATGTTCTGTCTGACTAAATGCTTGGAGTCTCCCTAAAAGTCAGCTATTTAGCCTAATATTGCCACCTTACCTCCATTTTTAAAACAAAGCTAATGAAAACTTATAGCCTCTCACACAGATATCCTACGTGTTCCTCCATGACATACAAAGTCATGTAGGCCTAAGGACGTCTGCGTGGGAGCAACAATAGATTTATGCTAACTTCTCACCTACGGGTCCTTTCACAGAGGGTGGCTTTGAATTGCCAGTTGAACTTTTATTCACACTGCCGGGTGGTTTGGAAGCTATTGTTTGCCTCTTGGTAATCGCTGACAGTGATCTTGCTTGAGGCTGACTTGCTGCAGCGGGACCCCTGTTTGCCACGGAACTTGTTGCTGTCTGGCGCCTTAACGTTGCTGATACAGTATTTGACCTAGGTATTGCTGGTTTTGTTTGCGAAGCAGATTTCAAAGAATTCTGTGATGATGATCTTGTCATTTTGGGTGGAGGCTAAAATGTCAAGTTTGTAGGCTTAGTACATAATGAAAAAACGATTTTAATGTTAAGTGAAAATTTGAAAATGTTCATAATGGTAGATAGACAGCCATTCATCCTCGCCAAATCTGTATTGAATCTTCACCTATTTTCTTTGTACTCCCAGAATTTCATTTGGGTTTGGCTTAAAATAAGTTGATGTAGAATGA
The DNA here is from genome assembly GCA_949126865.1 of Montipora capitata. Classification (NCBI taxonomy): domain Eukaryota; kingdom Metazoa; phylum Cnidaria; class Anthozoa; order Scleractinia; family Acroporidae; genus Montipora; species Montipora capitata. Next base: position 41,608,681 of record OX421452.1, on the reverse strand, counting down.
AGCCAGGTGGTTTGTTGTTTTGAAACAAATAAGTAGACTTCATTAATTTTTTTCTCATCCATTTGCCATAGCCAGTTCACATTTGGAAAAAAGCATTCCCTCTGACTCAGGTCCAAAGTGTTTACTCAGATGTTGCCTTTGGCACAGTTCATATTAACCTTACAGTCATATACGTAATACTGTACCAGCATTATTCAAGATATTAAATCCAATGAAAGGGAAAAATACCAGAGGTTATCCTGATCAAGTGTATCCACCACCACTGAATAGCCAGATGTAAGAGAGTCTGTACAATATGCGAGCCTGTGAGCCATGCAATTATTGAAAGCTAACCATTTTAATTAAAATGGGTGTTTAGACTTAAATACTGTTTATCAGCACTATTCGATCTTCTCAGATGCTTCCCACGTCTCGTTGGCTTGCAGATTGTGAAAGCTAACCATTTAAAATGGGACTTCTTTGACTTACAATGTACATGTAAATACTTTTCATCAGCACTATTTGACAGAGTTCTCAGATACCTTGCATGTCTTCCTAACTCGCTCACAGATTGCGATTTTTTAATTAAAAGCTAACCGTTTTAAAATTGGTGCTCACTCACAGTTATTGAAAACTAACCATTTAAAATGAATGCTTAGATCAGTGCTATTTGACAGTGATCTCAGATGTCTCATAGATTGTGCATTCCCAATATACATGTAAGAGCTGACTGAAAGTCAGTTTTGATGGGGGAGAGGGTGGGGGGTGAGTACCTGGAGAAAAACCCTTGAAGTAAGATTGAGATCAACTTAAACTCAGCGCAGTGCACATATGAGCACAGGGTTGATGACCAGGACTGAACCCCGGGTGACTCACAGAGTTGAGAGCAAGTCACTTTCTCCCATATCCTGACACAGTAGGCAACTTAAGCAATGAGGACGTCACAAATTTGCATATTTATTGGGTAAAAGCAATACCCTTGCCAGCCCTGCATGTGAGTTTTTTACTTTTTCTTTGCTGTCGTCCGCGAAACAACAAGGTGAAATAGCCAAATCTGAGGTTTTATGAAGGACGTCAGCACTTGAAAAAAACGTCTCATTTTCTCCCCTAAATTAAGCGCTGTTGTGACCAGTGTCATTTTTTAAGAACTAAAGGTACCACATGACATATTAAAAAGGTTGAAATAGTTACGAAGTGATTACAATAATGCGAATTTATATTTTGAGACGACATTCTCGTTCTCTAGTGTCTGACTGCGAGGGTTTTTCTCCAGGTCCATGCAGCCCTGACACGGTTTCCAAAATACCGGTAATGTACATATAGACTCCTGCAATATTGTTGTTTCATTCCACTTGTAATGCCTACCGGTAATCCCTTTGCATGGACATCATACTGTACAAATTATATGTGGTTAGAGTTGCTGTATAATATAAAAGAGAAAGTCCACTCAATACCTCAGAAAATAATGACACAGCATTGGCCATTGTCGATTCACAAGGCCTCTTGACAGCTGATGGTGGTCTGAGCTTGCTGACAAATGTTGGCTTTACAACAGACTTACTGGTCATGATATTCTGGTCTTGTGTTGACAATGGTGATCGCTGAAAAAGGAATCAATCACATGTAGTTTGAAGCTCAATGTCTTCCAAGCTGCTGAAAAGAGAACAACTGGATGGATAACAATGCCACTGGCTGCCAGCTAGTACAGCATCTACAGTAAGATTTAACCGGCCTCTAGATTACCTGGCTCCACTTCTCAAGTTGAAATTTAGAGCTTCTTGTACAAGAGCCAACATGTGAAGACAGCCATGGTCCAAAGTGGCAAGTCACAGCGGAAACTCAATTTTACAGTATGAACCAGCTTTATTTTTAAAAATCGCAGATCTTATATCACATTAAACCATTGACTCCCAGGGAGTCCCCATTGAGGAGTAAAATTGTCATTGACAAGTAAAATTGTCTGGCATTAGACAGAGTAAAATACTGGCCGGTTCAAGCTGGTTTGGGTGTCAAAGGGTTAATAATTTTGTCAAGGCATATTAGATAGATTTGTCTCTGGCAGATCAAGATAAAGTGGATTGTAGAAGCTACGACTTACCAATTTACGTCTCAGGATTAAGAGCCCTAGAAATCCAGATTAAGCTCAATTTGGGGTACAATAGGAGAATTTGATTACCTCAAATAGACCAAGAAGTGGGTATTCAGATATTGCTCAGCTCAGAAAGGGGAATTTTAACAACTAAAATCCAAGCTTATTAGGATTTAAGATTTGACTTGTCTTGACCAAAACATAAGCTTAACAGAGCTTCAATTGAGAAATGTGCATACTTGAAGCGTGGGGCGATATATGAAAGGGAGAAATGATCCTCACAATTACCAGGACAATTGATTTTAAGCAATTGTATGTCTCTTATACACACTTGAAATTTTCAGATGTATACCAGAATCGCAGGGGTTGTGGGTTCAAATTTTGTTTGAGCCACCTGAAATTTTCACGTGTCTGTAACTGACAAGGCTATTGCTTAACCCTTTCCTCCCAAGAGTGCCACTTATAGATTTTACTCTGTCTAACGCCAGACGATTTTACTCATCAATGGGGAACCCACGGGGGTGAAAGGGTTAACAACAGCTAGATTCACTCAAAAACTATGTCCCCATTAACAACAGCTAGATTCACTCAAAAACTATGTCCCCATTAACCCTTTCACTCCCAAGAGTGCCACTTATAGATTTTACTCTGTCTAACGCCAAACGATTTTACTCATCAATGGGGAACCCCACGGGGGTGAAAGGGTTAACCCATTGACTCCCAGGGGTTCCCCATTGACAAGTAAAATCGTCTGGCGTTTGACAGAGTACTATACTAAGTATGGCCGGTTTAGGCCAGCTTAGACATCAAAGCGTTAAATTATCCGTAAGTGCGAGGATCATAAATAAGCGTCTGCAGGCTACTCTCTTGCATAGAGATTCAATTAGTTGTAAAAATAGAAACTTACAACTTGCACTGGGGTGACATCCATGTTTGATAACACTTCTGTATTTGAGACTTGAACTTGATGGAAGAGTTTAAAAAGGCTGTCAATGCAGAATATGATAAAGACAACTTTATTATGTTAGCATTAAAAACTCGAGACTCATGATAGATAAGTAAAGTTAGTTTCATTTATCGTGTTCAGAAGTTTTCAACCGCAAAATTTTAAGCTTGCTTTCCCTCCAAAACACTGTTATTTACAACTCACTTTTTGACCAGTAATCGGGCCTAGTCTTCATCATAATAACAGAATGGTTTTTTTCCTTTAATAGGTTTTCATTTCCCAGGTACCCAAGTATTTTTCCGTTGATACTTGGAAACGATCTTACTCTGCTGGCGTGAAAGGCTAAATTTCAAATGCAATTTCGTTAATAAGGATGGCTTTCTAGCTGTGTGATACACCAACGACTGAGTATTAATGTTGCTATTCATGTAGCATTGAAATTTTATAACCTTACCGAACTTGCTTACCTTTTGTGCAAATGTTAAATGAACCAAGTTGATTACAAAATGGACAATCAGATTTTTCACATTATTTGCATGTACAGCTTTGAAAAATAAAATCCACCCCATCGTTCGTCTCTTCAATGCCACCAAAAACAGAAAGTACCCGTCAGATGCTGCTCCAAGTAAAAAGAGCGATCTCTGGTTAAAATTTGGGTTTCTAACAGATGGTTCTGATAGCAAAGAACGCTACGTTTTCGTGCGGCTAACATTAAGTCAAAAACGCTTGTCAAAAATCAAGTTACGATCGAGGTAAAACCCTCTAAAATTAAGATAGACTCAAGCTAACTTACACAGCAAAATGCGACGCAATCTGTTGAATTGTAGAGCTGTAAACAAAACCTGTCTGGTTTCACTCGAATACTAAAAGGCGAAAAAACCGACTGTTCGTTCGATCGATCGATGAAGTGATTTGATTGGATCTTCGAAAATTTAAACTTCCCGCGATACTGCGCTTTGACCTCTGGGTAATTTCGCTCATAACTAAACTGTTTTTTAAATATATATCTTGATAAGAATGTTGTTTTTCCGGCCTAGGCTGAATATTCTTATTTTTCTGCCGATTTTAGGCTGAAAATATTCTTGCATTATTCTTAAATTATAGCTTATGACATTTCCGTTTTAGAATTTATTGGAGTATCAATTACAAGTATTTGGCATCTAGATCTGTATCGCGTTACACGTGCTCCATCGCATCGCTATAGCTAGTGCCGGTTTTTTTCGTTTTGTTGGCTAGTTTCGCCGTTCAGAGAAAGGAATAATTTTTAAGTTAAAAAAATAAAATTGTATTGTATTTACAGATGTTTCAACACACAAAATTATATCTATCCTTTTCAAAATCTCAGCCTCGGCTTTATTCTTAAAATATTCTTAAAATTTCACAAATTTCAGCCTTGATATTCTTATAAAATATATTCTTTTATAATAACGTTTCCATATAACGCGCGCTCTCATTGGTTTAAACAGCGTGCTTTGTGAGAGTACAAAGCACGGAACAAACGAAAGCTCACGCCATCATCCGCAGAAATGGCAGATGAATTTCCGAATTTTTCC
>OX421452.1:41571614-41599114 GCA_949126865.1 Montipora capitata | reverse complement strand
CTATATGATATCATTAAGAACAGGGAGAATAATCGATATTTTAAAGGTCATCAGAAATGATTGCAGTCGCCGTATCTTCGCTTGAAATTGATCTCTCTGACCGACCGCCATCGTGGCATTAACTTTCTGAATCTCGCTCATAAGCAATTTATAACGTCCCACGGCTAAAAGATAACGAAACTTCTTGTTAAGTTTGACGTGTGATGACATTCTTGGTTTTTAACCTGTACTAGGTATTTACCTTCGGCAACTTCAGTAAAACGTATGCGTGAGGTGGAATAATAATTTCGACTTAAGTCGCTAGGAACATTTCAACCCTCAAGCTGTATCTGTCGCGGTTTTTACACATTTTTTCAGCGCGGTAGCTCAATTTATTTTTGGCCTTCAGCGGAACCGCACAACTCAATATCATCTGAGTTGAGAGTAAGCTTAATCACGAAAAGTACCTCGTCTGCTGTGACAACTTGTGTTCTTCTGGCTTGTTATTTTGTTCAAGTAGTTTTTTTGTGGGATCATGTTTCTCACCTCCTTGGTTTTACCTTGACAAAAGTATGCCTAAAACCTTAAATCCAAAGAAGAGCTTAACAAAGATACTCGGATTAAGCTCAAGTTCTCCAAATCGCGGATTTTATTTCATTCACGTGTATTGTAAGCCTAGACAAAAGTGCGAAATGCGAAGCACTTTCTCGAAGAAAACTTATTTCCCACGAAATCTTGCTCTTGTTTATGTAGGAAAAGGTTTGTTAGAAAATTGCCGCTAGGCTGTGCATTGTTTTGAATCTTTAATTATTTACGTGATTTGTTTATATCACCGGCATTCTGCGTAGAATGAAGACATACTTCATCAAAACTTGAGAAGGGAGTTGACCCTAAAATTGATAAACGGGGTCAATTTCTTGACGTGCAAAATGATTGCTGAGTCGTTTCCCAGACAAAAAATAAAATAAAATTCGGCTGAGAGAAAAGATTTGAGAGTAGACTTTATCGAAGCAAGGATGCATGCAAAAGTTTGCAGCAAGTTCCTGCATGGCTAATCAATGTTTAAAAAAAATCTGTTGTTATTTGTAGAGTTAGAAGAAATTTGATTATAAATGCTGTGTTTACGACTTAATGTTGCACTCCCCATTGGCTGCAGTGCTGAAATATTTGCGATTTTTTGTATTGGCCTTGCAAAGTGCTCTATGCTATTGACAGATTGCTGTTATGTGGTGGAAATAACATGTATAGTTTCAACGAGACCTACAATCATTTAAGACAAGTATGGAGAGGGATGAAATGTTGTGAACTTTTTCTACATATGAAAGGACTACCTTTTTCTGATTTATGGGGATGAACTTTTTTATTGCCTCTATATTATATTAAACAGGGGTGATAATAGAATCTAATTTTCCTTGTAATGGGTCTTCCATTTCTTGAATGCAGGTGTGACGTCATTCATTACTAGTCTTAAACAGTGAAATGTAAAATGAAACATTTTCTCACTCCCCTATCTTCTCTCCACCAAACTAAACTACTTAAAAAGTAATGGCACTTCTGTGATTCCTGAAGCTAGTTGAAATGATAGCTGACCCCACCTCCCTCTCTGTTTGTGTGGTTATCCAAACCTAACCTACAGTGCACAGAGGAATGAAATTATAATATATTGTGCAGGTAGATTTAGCAGCACCTTCAGAATTAAACTGCTCTTCCTAGCTCCTCAAGCTGCATGCTTGTCTTCAGAGCTAACCTTTGTCATAGTAGCAGGATTAGTTTTTGAAATAATTAATGATTTTATTTAGTCTTAGCACTTGCCATTACATTATTGTGTTCAAGACTTCACTGTCTTCTGTTTATGACATTTCATTGCAAAGTAGATTGAGTAAGTCTAAAAGGCTGAAAATAGACGTGAACCATTTTCCCCTGTTCTGCCATTCTAAGGCTGACCTAATTTCAGATTTTTTATTATTTGACGAGGATTAATTTGTTGATTGGTGCTTAATTGAGTTGTGAAAATCCTGTTGTGTTTCGGGCAGAGCATGTATGTGTACAACATAATATGTATGTTAAAGTTATTTGTTGTTTCTATTTGATGAGGTTTTAATGAACAACTTAAACTAAGCTTTGATTGGAACCATTATATTTTTATTGCGCTCCATGTTTTGTATTTTTACAAGTGTACGTGACAGCCAAAAACCATTTTTTTGTGGTAAAAATAGTGTGCAGGTCTCTCTTGTATTGAGTCATGCCTCAATTCTTTGGTAGAGCATTTAAATGTACAACATGTATGTGAAAGTTATTTCTTGTTTCTATTTGGTGGGGTTTTAATGAATAAATTTAAGTTTTGATTGGAACTATTATTTTTTTCTTTGAGCTCCATGTATTGTGTATAAACTTTTTACGAGTGCGCATGACTGCCTAATACCACTTTCATGTGGTAAACATGGTGTAAAGGTCTCGCTTGTATTGAGTCATGCTTCAATTTTTAATCTTTAATTCCTTCTCAGTAAATAAATAGCATAGCTTGTGGGTATTGAAGTGTGAATAAATGTATTTTGCCACAACCGTAGCCTCTTCAGTATATGAGGTAGAAAACATGGAATATTTTTACTGAAGAGGCGAGGGTTATGGCGGAATATATTATTTTATTGAATTAATCAATATTGCTTTATTGAGAGGGATATCATCAGAAACTTGAAAGATAATAAACATGGTTTTTTATAATGAATTACGGAAAAACAAAAGATAACACAAGGGAGAAGTAGCTACATGTAGTTTCCATTTGTTGTTGTTTTAAAACTTCATTCCCCTCTGGGAACCAAGCTGCAAGAAACAAGAGGTTGGAGAAATGTAGGTTTCTTAAAGCATTTTTGCCAGTGTTATTAGGTTACCTTTAGGCATGCACTTGTGGTTATTTTGTCAGGGATCAAGAGCTTCATGTGTTCACGCAATTCAATGAGCACAATTTTTTTTTATTTGGTGAAAATTGTAATCCTCATCCTGAGAGCATTAGGGTGAAGAACAATCTTAAAGCTTCATGTGCTGGTCCTAATTTTAAGGGTTTCTAGTGCTTTATGACAAGAAAGTGTACAAAAGCCTTTTTCAGGCAAAATATTATTGTTAATTAAGTTAATTAATGAGATGGATGAAACATCTGGCGGAAGAGCTTATTGACAGCTTTGTTTGATTTACAATAGCAAACAAGATTTGTTCATAATTAATCCTTAGCAAAGTGCTGCTGTTAGACATAGTGTCTTATTCAACACTGGTCTTGAGAAATGAATTTGAAGTGCACATGAAATGAATGTAATGATTTGTAATCTCTAATTCCAGGTCATGTTCTTGACAAAGCTATTTCAGCCATTTAAACGCCTGAGGGTTAAGGGTTGGTTTCAGGGTGATCTTTGCCCCTGTATTTTGAAGATCTTGAAATTATTCAAACTTATGGAATTAAGCTTGCACGCAAAGTTTAAAAATGAAAATTTGGGTGCAGAAGTGCATTAAGATGGGCCTTGTTGGTAGTACCATCTACATAAAAATGATTGAAAAGGTAAAAAGAATTGGTGGACTAAACTGGCCATGCCTTTTTGTAGAATTCCTGTGTTTGCTTTGCAGTGCATTTTGTGGTCACACTCTATGTTATGTCTTTTAAAGCCTGCTTCATGACCACCCTGTTTGTGGATGAGATCAGTGACCACTGTGATAGAAAAATTGTACACCAATGTAATTTTTATCTCTTAAGATTGGTCAAGAGCTGTTATGATGCTTTGCAGTGTCTTTTATCTTGACCGTCCATTCCTTTGCCTAGCTTTTCTTCCCCTTCTTTAGTTTCTAGTACTGAATTTCACATTCCCAGTGTTTCAAAATAAGGTGTCTGAAGTTTCATCTTCTTGCAACTTTTTTTTATTTTGGACACTTATTTTCACCTTGGTGGATCCCTAGAATGAATAACACATTTGCTAGAACTGAGAAGCTACTTTTATAGACGAGTTCATGCTCTTGAGTGCATCATGGGTAATCAGGGCAAGATGGAGAGAAATTCAAAGGTTTGTAAGGAAGTTCAAAATGATGAAAAGTATTCATGATATGCAATTTTGGGGTTTTTATTTTTCAAAACAGAAGATATGCGCTCAAGGGTGCGGCAGAATAAATTTGAAGAGAATGGCTATTGTAGAAATTATTTTGTTAAAAACAGTTTCTGCCATACATTTCCTGTAATTCCAAAGGCACAAAATTACAGAGAATGTATGGAGACAAAAAAAAGCAATATTTAGGAATTCGAAAGAACGGATACCCAGTCTAGTTCATCTCAGTTGTAAACATGAACTTATTTGTTTGGTTTATGAAGGTGAAAGTCTATAAAGTAGAGTCATGTACAGTATATTTTGCTTTGAATTTCCTTACAAACCTTTGAATTTCCTGCCATGTTGCCCTGATTACCCATGATGCAATCAAAAGCATGAACTTGTCTATTGTGTTTTGAGAAACCACTGAAATCTCTGTGATGGACCTTTGTCACCTGGCGGCCTTGTTTGTCAAACACAGTAGAGTTTTTACCCTGATCGAGCCTCTAGCTGACATTTTTGGAAGCGAGTTCATGGGGTGCAAAACAAAACAAAAGGACTGAAAATGGTCACCATGTGAAAAAGGCCCATTACTACTCCATGAAGCAGCACTGTCTTTACAGTCGAATCAACAACAACACTGTAGTTCTTTTTCTGTACTGGAACTAAGTGATCCTTAAAACTTAATTTTTTTCGTTAAATTCAGAGTTCAACAGGGCATTGAATCCTGCTTTATAGGTGATATCTCACTAGCTAATCGATTAACACAGGGTGTATGCAGTCAAAATGTTATCTTTATCCCAAGTGTTCACACCACGAGACAAAGAAAAAAAATATTGTTTCCTCTTCTTTGGTAGATCAAGAGGCTTCTTGTACACTGTAAAAAGCTTAAGGTATTTATTGAGCAGAAAGAAATAGTTGATCCAAAGCTTGGCTTCAAGAGTTTTGTTCCAAACCCCTCAGTTTGTCATAGGGTATTAATACTCAAGTGCTTATACGACCACAGAGCCCTCTGTATCAGTGAGTTTTTCAATTAACAATGTTACGGTACCGTGCATATGCATCAATCTTTTACTTTTTGATCAGTAAACTGTGGAATGTGTTGCCTCCAATGGTCAGAGAATCAAAAGAACTCTCAAAGTTTTAAAGAGAAGAGCTTTTTAAAATTTCAAAATTTTGTACATAGATTAATATTAGTTGTTAGTATTTCATCAGTGTTGATTAATCGATTCTTTTTATTCCTTTACATTTTGTGAAAGAATAAGTACTGTAAAGACTCACAGATAAGCCGCACTCGCAGATAAGCCGCACCCCGAGTTTAGCAACTCAAATTTTGGAACAAAAAAGTTTTTCATGAAAAAAACTCGAAAGAAATCCAAAGTAGAGACCATGAAGTGTTCTGTCTTCATCCAAGGCAAACTCGCCAGCAATGGATCGAAAAATACTTTAAAGTCTTACCCGTAATTTTAGCTCTTTAGTAGAATAAACATCATGAGTGATATTATTCTGGTATTTGTTCACAGGTATTTCTCCATTCAAGGCAGTTTTTCCATAGAATTTTGCGCGTAAATTTGTTGTTTCCTTGCATGCACTGTGCGAAGCTGTGTAACCAGGCATAATATCGGACGACGGAAGACTGGACACCGAAATTCACAGCACCTTTCCCAAATGGTCTCGCAGATAAGCGGCACCTACGATTTCAATCGCAAATTTTTGGAAAAAAAAGGGCGGCTTATCTGCGAGTCTTTACGGTACACATTTTAAGAAGAGTACTTCGGAGCTCATAGGTGTCACATGTGTAATTAAAATATTTAAGTATACTGATTATCAGTAATTTGTCTTGTTGTTTTCTCTTCAAGAACTGAGTGTTCACAGCAATTGCAGTGAAAGCCAGCTAACAGTTTGTCAAAACCAGTTTAATGAGAATACTCTACCCATTTGCCCTGAAGTCGTAAAATTAAAAACGTGTCTGGCAAACTGTGCAAGTGTGAAAAACTGGCCAAGCCGGGATGCAAAGATCCTGTATGAATCACTGGTAAAGAAGATGAATTATTACCCAGAATGTCTTGCACACTGCAAAGGTAATTTGAAATTTTGTCCATATCTATTTAGCTGTAGTTGAGGATCATAACGTCAATTGATTTTTGATTACTTCACAGTGTTCTTGTTAAGAGCCAGCAACCAGTTATTTTTACCCACTATTGAAGCAAATGTTACCGGATTTTTTTCTTAATATATTTCTGAAATTCTGCAGTTTAAAATCCACAAACTCAGTACATCATGGAAAAACTTTCCACTGTTTAAAGCATATTCTTTCCACGTTGGGATGTTATTGCCTTCACAGTACATAATCTGCTGAAGAAATTAGCAATACTCTGCTTCAGAACGAATCAGGAGATCAACGTCCACCATGTTTGTTTTCCAATCCTCTCCTGGCAAGTCCTGTCCCATCATTCCTTGAGACACTTTGACAACATGGCATCCACACATGGAAAATCAACAGGACAAAAGAGGCTATGGATACATAAGTCCCACTGAATACATGTTATAACAAATTAGACCTGTAGATTAATTATATATGGTATAAATAACAATGATTCAATAAATTTCTATTATTTTATGAACATTTTATTCTGTAAAATTGAAAAAAGTGGTATAAAGTTTCTGTAAGAAGCTCTTCATAAAATAATGGTGTCAGGTAAGACTGTAACAGGCCTATAGTTAATATGCGTTACGTTTCAAGCAAATTGAAGTGCTCACATTGAGCTTTAAGATTCCCACACCTATGCAGGACAAACTGCAGAAAACGTATAATTTCTCTCCTTGGAACACTGTTTTGAGTGATTTTTTGTGAAAATTCTTAAGACTTATGTGCCAGGTAAGGTGATCAAATGCGATCAATAACCATGTTAAGTTACCCGAAAGCATTGTATTACCAGTAGTTGGGTAGTCCATTCGGGTAGTTTTCGGGGTAGTCCATGGACTGGGGGTCATTGTTCAACTCTCCAGGTCCATATACTTCTTGTTTTGGCAAACCAAAAATAAATTTTATCTGGTAATACAAGCTACCACCTAAATGAGCAAATGTGAGTATGATATATACATGTACATATATGTTATGAAATTCCTTCCACTGGAAACTCTGTTTTTCTCCATTTGCCCAGAGGTGAATTGTACTGGCTATTCAACTCCAAGCCAGCCAATCAGAATGCGCAGAGAGCACTGTTCAATTCTGTGGTACATACTAATAATATTTAGTGCTTAAATTGCACATATTAACATTTAAAGTATTATCAAATGCACACATTTTCCCCTTAGTAAATGATTTTTCACTTTTTTCGCAGCTGGTAAAAAAGAGTGCAGTGAGGAATACGTAAATGACTGCTACCAGCAGTACAATCACAATGCGACAGAAATTTGCCCAGAAGTGAAAAAGCTTCGCATGTGCATCAGTGAACTCACAGGCTGTCATGCTATGAAGCACCCAAAATTTGTACTCTTGAGGGACATTCTTGAAAAGCACAGAAGATGTTTCTATGTAAACTACACAAGAATACTGGAGGTCTTAAGAAAGAAAGGTAACATTAGTTTACAGCAGAGGTTCCTATTTGATTTTTATCACAAGGAATATGTATACATAGAAATCTTGGGATATGCCCGCAACTTACCCCTCCCCCCTTTCCCCGTATAGAAGAATTTAAAAATTTTAATTTGAGACCCTCAGTAGTGAAATTTCCACTATTTCTAGGCAAAATGTATTGTCTCTTTGCAGTACCACATACGTGCCTGAAGTCAACTACTTTGGTCAAAATTTGAAACATTTGGCTATTTAACCAATTTGAAATCATTTTTTCCTGTTATTCAAAATCCCTCCTAGATTTTCTCCAGTTCTTCAAGGATGTCATTTTTTTTGTTTATGGTCAGGGAGAAATATTTTATAATAGTAAAAACTGTTCTGATGGCAATTTCTGCGGACCATAAAATTTCCTTGTGGTCGTGTTTTGTCAGGTTTGGCCTGCTGACAATTTTTACCCTGAAGATTATGTTTAAACCAAAGTATTGTAGCTGTTTTAAGTCTTGACCTTTGAGAAGCTTTTAGTCGCTACGAGATCCAGATTTAGTTTGGGAAGTCGAAGGGTAAACCATTTCATTTATAATTTTTCAACAAATTCTCATTTCTCTATTTTTTCCTACATGTATCTGTTTTGCCACTTCATCTGCTTTGTACCCTGTGTATGAATCTCAGTTGAGAGGTTAAGGTGTTAAGCGCTTTAGAGGCGGGTAGTCCTGCGTGATACCTGGCTTTTACATTAATACAAAGATGCACTATCAAAGGAGTAACTTCACACTCTGTTTTGTTTGAATGGCAGGTAACATCTCATAATGCAGACGCATTGCCATCAGGGGCCTTTTTATCGCACAAAATTAATTATCACTGAGCTCTGTATGCGACCATGGTTGATTGACAAGTCACCTGCGTGTGCCTAAGGCATGATGCTTTTGTACAGTGTGTCTTCGTGTTTAAGAAAGGAACTTTTTTTATTTAAGTGTCTAGTCTTCTAGCGCTAGAGTACAAATTGGGACACTGTAAACTGAAGTCAACAAATTAACTCAAATCAAATCAAATAATTTGTTTTTTTTTTTTTGGGAAAGGGGAAGAGCAGTGAATTTGGAGAAAACCTCACTGCGCAGAGTAGAGCCAACTCACTTATGACGCCAAGTCTGGGAATCAAACCCGGGCCACATTGGTTGGAGGCGAATACTCTCACCACTGCACCATCCCATTCTACTCTGTTGTACATTATTTTGGGGGCTAATAAAAGATGTCATTAAATTTCCTGATCCAGTGTCAATGAGGAGACATACTGCACTGTTGTTGGAGAAATTTCCTCTCTTCAAGAACCAGTACCTTTTGATTAAACTAAAGTATTTTTTATTTCTGTTGGATTCCAATTAGTGTTCTTGAGTTGTGCTGAATCCATTGGCACTTTGAGCAAACTTAATTTTCTTACCTACCCAGCTCTTCCAATTTGTTATTTTATTTTTTAAAAATGTAAATGCTTTATTAATAGTGGTAGTGCACTTAGCTATGAAGCTAGTTCACAGGCACCCCACTTTCAATAATCTGAATGAAACGATTCCAGCTTAACAGAAACGTGATTAAGAACCCCAACTGCCATGGTAGGTTTGAATCCGGGACAACTGGAAACAAATGCAAACCAGCGGTTAGAACCCAGAGGTTAGAAACCAGGGACCCGTTTCTCGAACTTCCTGAAAACGTTTTGGGCCCGAAAAACCATTTGTGAAACTGCCAATCGCTTGTTTTGGAAAGCCGATCTTTTAACATTTTTTTAAGGAAACAAAAAGAAAAATGATTGTGAAGTTTTACAAGTTAAATCCTCTCATTCTTGAGATACAAAGGGAATTTTGACACCCGAAAATGGCCTGTAAAGTTTCGGAACTTTCGAGAAACGGGCACCAGGGCAATCGCATGTTAACCCGATACCCTAATCACAGGGCAACGCCCCCTCCTCCTTATTTACCGTAGCGAATCAAATTTTATGGTGACTTGATGATCTTTGACAGAATCTTCCTGACTCAACTTTTCTTATTCCAGAACCAATTGCTAACAACAGAACGTGCACTGAAAGGCTTATAAATGAGTGCCAGGATCGGTTTAAGGAGACCCCTGCGCCAGTCTGTGAGAAGGTTTTGCAATTAAGGGCGTGTATTGCAACCTGTTTGAATGTCAAAACATGGCAAAGCTGGGTTGCGAAGGTCACTTATCAATCACTTGTCAAGAAAATAAAGGATTGTGGTTTGGTCCTCACGATAACAACACCTAAAGGTATTTGCTGTGCTGTTCAAAATATCATAGATATCATGGCTTATCGACTTAATTGTAGATGTCTAGAAAAGTGGTTGTTAAGTTAATCATGGTTTAACTTTCGATTGGTCTGCTTAGTAAATGTTAGAGAGCTTGAGCTTCTTTAAACTGTCATGTTTGCGACCATGGAAACCTGCGCTCTCTGATTTTGTGTCAATTGCGCAACCCCTTTTGGATCGAAATTGTGGACATTCAACTCTTTGCAAAGCTTCTGTGCCCTTTTATCAGGAAGTCTCTCAAGTAAGCGGACCTTCTCAGCTGGAGAGTAGCTGAGAGGTGCAATAGCCCCCCCCCCCCCCCCCAACCTTTTTCTACGACCTTCGAACCTGATCTGTACTATTTACGTTATTTCCAATAGCAAGTTTTGTTCTCTTTTTTAGGGATGACCACGTCGAAGTCGAAGTCGAAGACTGAGGTCAACACAGAAGCGCAACCTTCGCAAAGTAAACTTGAACAACAAACCGAACAACTTCCGTACACATTCGTTGTCGTGGCAACAGTCTGCACTTGTATGTTTTTAGTAGTTCTAGTCGTGTTCAGCATTGTGCGACACACGACGCTCTCCAAGAGACAACGGAACTCTTCAGTTGAAAGCGGCTCTATGAGAATACGTATTCGATCACATACTCCCAGAGACAGAAACAGAACTAGACGTCATCGTCATCATCGCAGCAACCGAGGACGTTCAGCCGCGCCTGGCGGGGCAGTGCGGCAGACTGTGTCTGGATTTTTCGAAGGCAATGTGGCTCCTCCTCCTTATAGTGCGGTATTGGACGATAACGAAAGCGTTAGAGCAGGGGACCCACCCCCGCCGTATCGACCCCCGTCTGGCTTAGGTATCGGTGTCATTGTATAAAACAATTGCGATTCCCTTGTGATTGGAATCGACGAGCGTCCCTCGCTGAGTCCATTGAGCAACACGCGACAGAGACAGGCGCGCCAAAAATGGCCTCGCGAAATGTCGGAGCGAGAACCCCCCGCGCGCGCGGTTCTCGTTCTTACGTTTCGCAAGTTTGTTGTTGCCGCGCCTGTTAATTTCAACAAGCATCACGCCCGACTAATTTAGGGCAAGGTTGACGCTATCGTTCATTGGTCAATTTTCATGGAAGCAGCATTAGAGGACAAGCGTTTTTATTGCATCTCCGTGCAGAACGCAAATCAGCATGAATTCTGGTTGAGTAGTGGAGAACGAAGCATATTGAATATCTTGACTTGACATTTTAAAAATGTTCAGATTTTATGACAAATGTATATAAACAATTTTAATGGCATGTATAAAAACAAAAATCCAGTGAAACTATATTTTGAGAATGTTTGAAGAACTTCATTCTGTCCAGTTATTTCTTCGTCGTGAGAGGTCATCCCGGCAAAAATAGACCGACCATATTCGTATTCTCAGAATTGGACTGGAACCAGCTTGCAATTGAGACTAATGCGGGGGAATCTTTTCAAATGCAAATACTTTTTAATATATATTTAATATATTCCCCCGCATTATCCTCCATTGCAAGCTAGTTCCAGTCCAATACTGAGAATACGAATATGGTCTATTGGATCAACACGTGTGCTTTTGGGGAACAATGGAACATGGCTAATTTGAACTGAGGGGACAGGGAAACAGAGACAATATCCAAGGGAACATGACTCATTTTAGGGATCAAAACGCTCCAGGTGATCTGGTGACGTAATTTGGAGGACTGGGAAGAAAAATTTTAACGCCGTATCCCATAACCGCGCGCGGCCTTAGGTGTTGATTCCAAACCCCTGCAGTATTGCCATCTCCAAAACTCAACAGATCATTACGTGTCTACCACATTTCCTGTTACTGAATGAACATTCAAGTAGACCCGACAAGATCTAACCTCGCCTCTGCTATGTTGAATTCGAAAATAAGGCCGCGCGCGGTTGTGGGATACTGCATTAAAAATTTTCTCCCCAGTCCTCCGAATTACGTCACCAGATCACCTGGCTGAGAACAAGTTTGGAAATAATTTCGGGAACAAGGGAACGTAAGCAAATTTTTCAAGGGAACAAGGGGCCCAATCGTTGCACCACGAATTGGCTTGTGCCGTGCAAGTTGTTTCTCCTATTTGTACTTGCATTAAGTTATTTCCGAGAGTTTGCTTGTCTCTTGTCTGAGTGTTGATCCGGCGGGGGTTCGAACCCGCAACCTCCCGCATGACAGCCTGATGCTCAACCAACTGAGCCACCGGTGCGCGGTGCAGAAAGTTTCATTTTGGCATGCTGATTACATTTCAGAACTAAAAAATGGGGTCACCGAGTTCGTTTTTGCAAGGGTTTCCTGTTACATTCCTCGGTGACTTTTACGTCACAAAAATTACCGAATTTTTTTCAGCAATTATTGGTGTTTGATATGGTACCATAACATTGCTGTTCAGTGATAAGGTGTTGAAGTGTCAATCCTTCTAATACGAACGTTTCTTTCAAGTGTTGAAACTGGTTTGAGCAATCTTAAATAGGAAAATTCCGGTCCAGTTAAAATAAACAGGTGTCTTTTTGAAATCAAAGCTTAAAACTTTGGTCGCTTAGTGTATAGTTCATACAATTTTTAAATCCAAAGAAAATGAGAAATGATTGTTTTTGTTCACAGGGGCACTTGAACGGCGACGTTCATGTTGCCGTTGCCGTCGTCGTTGCTAGGAGCTTAAGCACGCGCGTTTTTGAGACGCAGACGGCAACCGGAAGAGAACATTTCGCGTGCCAGGACAGTGGCGTCTCCCAGATTTTTATACTTATCATCTCTAATGGAGAAAGGATACTTAGCAATGTAAATGTGGTTGTGTAAATACAAGCTAAAAGAGAAAACAGCTCACTTCCGGTTGCCGTCCGCGTCTTAAAAACGCGCGTGCTTAAGCTCCCTGATGAATGATGAATTCCCTCGCAAGTTGAAGCCCGGCATTCTTTCATCATTTAAACTTGAGGGAGGGGTGGTCCTCATTTTCCATTTGAAATGTCCGAGGTTGTAGCGAAACAAGTGCTTGGTATCGCATTGACGACGGAAAAAATCCGGTTGAAATTTTTCGTTTTGCCAAAAATTAAAGAAACTCTCTTGATTTTAGCACATTTGTTACATTTCACCTAAAATTAATTGTCAAGCAACTACACAAAGAAGGGAGACAAGTTTTTAGCACAACAGAATGACAAAGCACAAACCAGCCGTTTGCAGTTGGTACACGCAATGCTAAAACTCTATTTTTAGATTACTTTTTTCCCGGACAAATTTAAATATTAAGTTTTGCACCTTACGTATATAAGCGCAAATTTATTGGCTAAGTTGACAACATTTGATACCATGAGGAGCACATACTGAAAGGCCATAACTAGGCGCCAATCAAGCTACTTTTAGACGAGTTCTTAAATAAGATTTGACTTCCACAAGTAATCATTCTCAATCCAATCGGGACACACTAGGCGACAAGTCGCAGCAACAGGTCTCTGCGACAAATTGCTCCGTGTGTACTACTTGCAAAACAAGTCGCTGCGACACGACGCCTGTTCGGTGCACACGCAGTGATCTCGTATGAGGGGGAATGTGAACTAGTTTTCTAATTCATTATGGCTGTCCATATGACGCTCTCTCATTGGTTCATTTATATTTTGCCGGAAGTGTACACACGGTGCGACAACGATGCGTTCGCTAATTTTGTCGCTGCGATTTGTCGCACGAATTCAAACTGGTTTGAATTTGTGCGAGTGATCGCGGCGACAAAGTTCTGCCGCAGCGACAATGAGTTTCATAACATTAACCGTGTCACACAAGGCGAATTGTTGCGGCGACTTGTCACCTGGTATCACAAATAAACTTATGATAGAGATACGTGAGTTGATACGATAAGTGATGGGCTCTCGATTATAGGTAATAACTTTAAATTTTACTAAAAGGCTAAGTCTTTGAGAAATAGTAACATCTAGAGTTGCAAAAATAAACTTATATACATCGACAATCATTCCATGAACACCGAGTGCCGGGTGAAATTTTAACACTTCCATGTGAGAATAACGTGAGATCCAGGTTCCTAGCTAGAGTAAAATATATCCATGACAGACTACATAGCCTGCCAAGAAGACGAGTCCATATAGTGAGCTTTTACAAAGTACGATTGCGATTCAGGAGCTGCCTGTGCTACGAGAAGAACAGCTTCTTTTTCTCCTCAAATTTTAAATCTACCGGCACTTTCACAGCTCTGTGAGACATCAGGCGGCGATCTTTGTTTTTCGTCAACATTGGCAATAGACATGCAATGCAAACGTTCTGTCAAGCATCGAATCGGTAGCATTCGGTTCCCTGATAATAGAACCATATGACATATAATCCAAATATTACAACCCCTCCCCCCCTCCCCATGAACCTTTCTGACATTACCATGACATTCCACCGACCACAGACAAATGAGAATCTAAGACAAAATCAAGGGAAGCGATGGAACCACATATACGACACACCAAATTTCCTACTTACTAAAGGAATGTCCTTGCCAAACTGTAATGGCTTTCAGTTAAATTAAGATCTTGTATGTCTTTTCACGAAATTCCCTGATTGACAAAATGACCACGGAATCCTTAAAATAGTCCTTGACACTATCTAGTCTTCATCACTCGAACTCTGACCCGCAGTTCCAGCCAAGAAACACCCTAAACCCATGCTTCGTTTCCCAAGACCAAATCCCGCACAAGCAAGGTCCCTACAAGGATCAATAACTTTAAAGTCTCCGCTTTGTCTCTCTATTTTCAACTCGTTTCTCTGAGTATACCTGAACGGCAAGAGTGAAGCTCTTTGAGTGGCTAAATTTGATCGCATGGGGCCTTCCCTCTTGAGAAATAAATTTTTGTCTGTCCTATAAAGAACGCCTTTCTCTACGAAACCGTTAGTTAATGAGTGAAGTGTTCTGGAACCAAACGGAGATAGCTGACCAGATCCATTTGTAACTTCGGCGGTCTTTGCGCCACAACTATTGCCTAAATGAACACCGTTTTCGATCTTTTTAGGTTCAGTTCTTTCCTGTGCAGCATTGTCTTTCTCGTCCACAACACCATCGCTTGTTTTTTCCATAGTTTTGGCGATCTCTACGGACGTGTTTCCAACATTAACCTTCAAGGTCGAGGCGTGGTCCTTCCATTTCTCTTTAGCTCTATTCATGATGGCGTCCATCGAATCAGACCACCCTAAAAGGCTAACAAGTTTTTTGACTCCATCGACAACATCTCCTTGCTGGACAATATCATTGGATCTCCTTTCCCAGCGCCGAGAAAAAGGTCCTACGATCTCTCTGTTCAGAAGAAGGCGAGGTGTGGAACGATCTACGGTATTTGCTATTCCGGCAAAGGGCTCAACCTAGAAATGCAAATACAATGCTAAATCATACGTTAACTTGGTCACGGATAAACAACATTACTGTCTTCTTTTTAAAAATATTCTCAATTTGTGTTCAAAGATGAACGAAAAAGGATTTTATTTTACCGTTACAGGTGTCATTTTTTTCTTAACACGTTTGAAAATGACAACATTAATGACTTTAACGTCTACGACAGCGACGGAAACTTCACCTCAAAATAGAACTTTGCGCTACCGCAAGCCTTTCGCGCTCGTTTACGTCGTACAACGTGGGGAAAGGAAACCTACAAACAAATTGGTTCGAGAGGATTCAAATTAAAAATAGCGAATGAAAGGTTCACATTTGGTGATTACACGTCGCTGTTGAACAAGGTACCGTATAACTTGGCGCTATCCATTATACGAATTTCGCAATTAGTCCATTTCGTTGACGTTGTACAAAACGGGCGAACTATCATAAATCAGGATTGGTAAGGCCGGTGTCACAGCGGGCTTGGCCCCCCCAACCCCCGCGCAACGTCCGGGGCTACGTCCGCTAGCGGATGTAGTCCAAATTCTCTAGGACACCGGTCTTAAATTATGCTAAGGCTAACGTTTCAAAGACCCCAGGGAGGCCGGGAGATAAAACGACCTTCCAAACGTTTCAGGACTGAAAAACAATTCATCAAACTGAGAACCTCTTAGCCTAAGCTGCTCTTTAGACATGTTTTCGAGACCAGCAAAAGTAAAATAATTACAAAGATTCATGACTGAGTCATTGTAGGTCATTGTCTATGCACGGTGAGATGCAAATACAAGAGGAAAGAGACCCATGCGGGAAGAGAAGCAAATCTTAATAGAAATAAATCGAAGTCATTACCTCTAATGACGTTCCCATGATCACAAGTAGATCACACTTTGGAAAGTCTACAATGTATGAGTAAAATCTCTTGGGCAGGTCCTCGCCAAAGAACACAATGTCTGGCTTGATAACACCCTGGAAAAAAAAAAACAAAACAAAACATTCCTTTTGTCCCTAATAGCTCCAATATTATTTAAGACGTTTTTCAGATAACGCTATATTTTCCGTCTAGATTCCACGCTCCCCAGTCTCTTTTCAGTAATAAGGAGATTTCAGAGATTTTTGCGGAGAAGACACAACGTCAACGGAAGCTTACTTACTAGAAATAAACACTGTTATAATTAGCATATACCACAAAGGTGAGTAGTGGTTACCGCGCATTCTGAATCAATGGCTAGGTCAGAGACGAATAGCAAGTAGTATTCACCTCTGAGCAAACGGAGGGAAACAAAATTGCTTCTCGCTTCGCTTCGGTTACCGAGGCGCAAATTCTAACGATAACGAGGCTTATTATTCAACTTGTCACGATTGTGTAGTATATACTAAAACAATAATAATTCTTCATCTCGGTGTCCAGTGAATAATAACATCGGAGCTGAGAGGATCACAGTGAAATGAGCAACTTGTTAAGTTGCAAAATATGTATCATATGACATTTGATATACACTCTCTATCATTCGTGCACTTCCTACGGCATCTTTGGCAACTCACAAGTTATTCATTTTTCTATGATTATCTCTCTATAATCAATCAGCTAAATTTATGATCAAAACATGTTCCTTTTGTAATGGCACAGATAACTAATTAATGAATTTAATGCCACTTCATGTGTTGCTTGTGCTTTATAATACTTGTCTCTCGAGTGAAAACCAGCTTTTCTGAGTGATTCAGAGCAGAGGGACAATAATATTTGTCATTGACGTCATATATGTATCAGTCCTTTCATAGATTAGACATGTGATCAGACCCAATTTCAGCATCACAGGTTATGCCTATATCAAAAAGTATCCTTTGCCACATGAAAAGAGCTTATAATGTATATTCAGGCTATGTGCATGGTTGCAGGTTATCTTGGACACGCCATGTGCTCTTCTAGGCCACAATATGCCAAATGTACTTCAATTATTTATTGTACATTTTACATATTTAGCTTGAGTTGGCTACTAAGTAAAGGTTCAAAGATTCAATAAAAATTGACCAATCAATCAATTTTTCCATCCATACATCCATCCCTCCATCCCTCCATATGAGCTTATGATATCACCAATTGAAAATGAACATATAAGCCAGCGTATGGCATAAGACATTTAAAACAGCAAAATGATTACACTTACAGTGCATCTTGGGCTGGAGCACTTCGGAATATCTCCTTTCATAATGGTTTTCTGTGTGTTGAAGACAAATTTGAATATTACATTCTTTGCATTTCTTAGTGCAATAGCAAGCCACAGTCGAGCTATGCCACCCAAAATCAGTATTTCCAAACATCAGGACTGATAGATGTAATGTGAGATCTACTCAGGTATTTACAATGGAAAGCCATAATTTAAAATCACGTACAATCAGAATATTGTATCTGACTTGAGACTGTATGGTAGGTAAGTTAATAATATTTGTATGTATGGTAAATTGATTAACTCATTAACACAAGCAAAATCATCAGGCGGGGAAGGGTTAGAGGGGACAGTTTTTGACTGGACCCAGATGTTGTTAACCCTTTCACACATATTTAAAGTTCCCCTAATCAGAGAGTAAAATCATCTGGCATTTGCCAGAGTAAAATCTATAGGTATCACTGTCATCAGATGGGGGAAGATTAATATTAATAATTACTGTTAGTATTAGCATTTCATATAAATTACAAAATGGAGTTAACTCACTTTTATTTGTTCACCATCGTAGCTCTTGTGACATCTTATACATGACGCTGTTGAGAATGTCCCATGAGCCTCCACAAGCTTGGCTGCTGGTATGTCTGCCACTTATCGGATTTTAAAAAAAAAACATTTTTATTGGGTGCAATGAAATGCACTTTACAACAATGAGCAAGGAAAGAGCCTCCTTTCTCACACGTTTTTACATCAATGTGGTAATGTACTTTGAATCACAACTTTGGAAATAAAATTATCATTATTACTGAAACTAAAAAAAATCACTAAATGAAAAAACAAAGATGCAATGAGGAAAAAACATTTTTCCTGACACTTTTTCTTTGTGGGAGACGTGGTGGCCACATGGTCAGTGTGCTTGACTCTGGATTGAGTGGTCCGGCTTCGGGTCCTGGCCGGGGACATTGTGTTGTGTTCTTGGGCAAGACACTTTACTCTCACGGTGCCTCTCTCCACCCAGGTGTATAAATGGGTACCAGCGAAAATGCTGGGGGGTAACCCTGTGATGGACTAGCATCCCATCCAGGGGGGAAATAGAAACACTCCTAGTCGCTTCATGCTACAGAAACTGGAGATAAGTGCCGGCCTGGTGGGCCTTCTAGGCTTATAGTGGACTTTACTAGTACCTTACATTTTTTCTTTACATTACATTTGCTTACTAAACTTCAGGACTCTATCTTCAGAATCTACATCAAAATGATACGGGAAGGAGGATTTCCATTTAACAAACTTACATCTTTCTAAGCCATCAATATTTTGTGTGTACATTCTCAACAGCAGACCTTTGTCATGAAGCAATTTCACAAAGTAATGCACATAGTTTGGTTGGTAGTTTCCTGGATACAAACTCTTTGCCAAGCAGAAGAATGGCCTTGGGTCGTACCAAAAGTAATCCACATCAAAAATGGCAGAAGGTTCTGGGATTTTGTACTGCTGTAAGTTGTCATAAAGGCCAGTTCCTGGTGTTCTGCATAAAAAAACCCCAAATGCCATAATTATTGTTATCTGATGGTGAGAAGGTGACATTGAGAGAATCGATTGAAAAAGTGAGTACAGGGTGTACAAGTGTAAAATAAGTTGCTCCTATGACTACTGCATATGTGCCAACTCTCCCGGATTATCCGGGAGTCTCCAGGATACGGAACGAATCTCCCGGTCTCCCGTACGGGTCATTAAATCTCCCAGATAAAAACGACTTTGAACCTTTCACAGACGTTTCTCCATTCATTCAAATTGCATCCCCAAGTTTTAAAAAAATCGATTTTTTCAAACTCCTTTCTTTGTTTCTTAATGCATTTCTTCATCTCTGAGTTTCAAACACACGCTAATAGAACTAAACAAAATGACTTCCTTTAGCTATCATAGCCATATAACCGATTGTTTGATTGGATCTCCGATTAACCAATAAAAATTCTTGACATAAGTACCCTGTTTTCCCGCAAATTCACAATGGCAGCAGAATATTCTTGTATTCTGAAGGAGCTGCTGGGGGATGGGTGGGTGCGTTTAGGGGAGGGGGAGGGGAGGGGGAGGGGGAGGGGAGGGGGAGTGGGTAGGTTGATCGAGGGGGGAGGGGTGGGGAGAACGGATGGAAAAAATCTCCAGATTTTAGATCTCCATAGGTTGGCACCTCTGCTACTGGTCCCTGCAAGCCAGCCAAAACCAGCGAAAAGCCCCCACAGAAGGTAGCTGTATAAACAAGTGGAAATATGGGAGAACAAGGGGTGCATAGGGATTTGCCTTCAGTTACATTATAATATCTGCATTCATCCAACACAAACACTTTTCATCACTACAAGGCTTTATCAATAAATGACCTAAAATCAGATGATGTGGCTAGTCCGTGGTGTAAGCCTGCACAAAATGTCCCAAGTGCCTTCTTATGACAGTACATTTTCAGTTCTTTGGTACAATTGTCAACTTAATACTATGCTACAGTGTAACTATGAAACTTCTGTAATCCTGTTAGCTCTGTGACACTGTTACCTTTGTAACTCTGTGACCCCCGGCAAGCCCGCACAAAACATCTAGTACCCGATGATGTCATTCTAGGTTGTTCACATAGTTAAACAATCCATTTTTCTGCTTATTTTACCTGAAGTCAGGTATACCACTGGGAGTACTGATCCCAGCGCCAGCCATAACAATAATGTTCTTGCATCTTTCTGTCTTGATAAGATCCACAATATCCTCCACTGACTTCACAGCATTAGTACCAAGACCACGTACATGATTCAACTTGGGTTTCCTTGGCGATGTGCTCTTAGATCGCAGAGGTGGATGAGGTGTGGGGGCCAATGAAATCTTGCGAAATGACGAAACCAATCCAGCAACTGACTGGTTTGCAGCCAATGGGGCAGGCTTTTGCTTAGAGCGTTGTTTATGTGGGCTCATTGTCCTTAGCGATGAGGTGCTCGAAGACTTCCGCACTGTTGTTTTTCTAGGTGATGCCAATGGCAATCGTTGAGACTTTGTGGATCGCATTATAATGGCCGCTACGATCATTTTAATCACATGTCGCAAAAAAATGAAGAGTAAAAAAAATAAGCATACTGGAGCTCATGGAATGACCTAAAAGCACTTTAAAATCCCATAAGATAAACAAATCTGAATTACAGAGTTATTGATTATAAATCAATCCCAAATGCAAGGATTACGTAGCTTTGATCAGTCGTTGCTTTTCAAACTAGATGAAAGCACCGCTGATTAATTGAGGTTCTTATTACTCCTTGACGTTTTGCTCATTTAGCAATGAAAAGTAAGTCATGAAAGTCATTAGAAAGTTAAATATTCCCAATTCGCTGTCACCAAGGAAGTCAAGTTACGTAAACGAATGACAACTAAATCCGTGTTGGATTTGAGCTTGATCTCATTTACAGATTGAATAATCTTACTTCACTACACAGATGAGAATCAAACGCACATTAATCAAACCGGCGATAAAACTAACAAATTATTACCTGTCCGAAAGAAAAATGCGTCGGCAGCAGCCATCACACAAACAAATTAACGCGAGTAGCACTGGACACTAGAGATTAATTTGATTATTTTGCCGCTGGCTTGCGTGAGCCTGTCACATCGACCTTTTTCATCCCACCATGTTTTTCCAACCTGCGTTTAAGGAATTAAGATTAAAATCAAGCCTCGTTGGTGGACTTCAGCCATAGAAAAGGTAGTATAGCTTTGGATAGGTCCTAGGGGCTTTGAAGGCCAATTTGATGTTATCCATTGTTTTAATTTTCAAGCGTTTAAGTCAACCTCTCACCATTTGCACATTCCAATTGCAATCGGTCATGTTCATTCGCGAACAGTTTCAATTTCTATCGCATGCCTTATTATATTGCATAAATATCTAAGGTTTCCCAGATTGATAGTGCATCGAATATTGTTAAGAAGAAATGATTTGGACTAAGTATGATTATCATATAGTCAGTAGAAATTACTGGACGTTCAAATAAATGTCTTAATTTTAAAGTAAGTGAATTGAAAGCGCTGTTCTAAAATGTTGGCAAAGGTTTCAGACACTGGTACTTGAATTCTGTAAAATTTTCTGCATTTCTGATTGCATTTCAAGGCCCACCTTCAACTGACAGGCTTTTTGACCATTTGTTTTGTTGTGGAAATTTGCATTGCTTATCGTAGCGATCTGTGGGAGGCGCGGTGGCCTCATGATTAGAGTGCTCGACTCCGGATCGAGTGGTTCGGGTCCTGGCTGGGGACATTGTGTTGTCTTCTTGGGCAAGACACTTTACTCTCATGGTGCCTCTCTCCACCCACAATTGCAGGTGTATAAATGGGTACCGGCGAAATGCTGGGGGTAACCCTGCGATGGACTAGCATCCCATCCAGGGGGGAGTAGAAGTACTCCTAGTCGCTTCATGCTAACGAAACCGGAGATAAGTGTCGGCCTGATGGACCTTCTGGCTCGTAGGCAGAGACTTTACTTTACTTTTATCATAGCGATCTAATTGGATGAATTTCAGCTTTGGTGGAATTTATATGAAAATTGTTCTGCAGCATGCAATGCCTGTCGAATGAAGGTGAGCCTTTAACAGTAGCGTGAGATACCTTATGTTACATGTTGCTCTCACCCTGATACATCCATTATCACTGATTTCTTAAGGCAAGATGCTATGCACATGGCAGTTTATCTTAAGCGTCCCTTAGAGTTCACAAAGATGAAATTGAAAGACTTGATATTTGCAGCTGCTAAAGCCAAGGCAACCATTTTACCCCATTTATACCACGGTACATTCTCAGCATGTTAACACTGCAGATCTTTGGCATGGGTTTTGGAATTCTTGTGAAGAATGATAATATTATTATATGAATCACTTGGAGTATCTCCAGTGTAGAATTTGCATAATATGCACTTAGACAGGTATTATTTTTGAAGACCTGTTAAAGTGTTTTGTCCAGATGGGATTTAAACCTATGACTGTTCTCCTTTGCCTGACAGGCTGGTATCTTGTGCCATTTAGCTGAAATGATAGGGCTGCAACAATACGCCAGTGCACCAGTGAATTGCGATAATATTTTGCCACAATACGAATATCAATATTTTAAGCAACATATTGCGATATTATTATTATGATTATTCTGATCATGAACATTCAGAAATCACTGTCTTTAATGACTCCTTAATTAAGGTGCAAAAATAACTCTTTTGTAGCTAGTTTTTAAACACAGAGGCAAGAGAATTCCATCCCTTCTTAGTATAGCTTCTGATCTGACACATATTTTTCAAGATGCGTACATTGCGTTAATTGTCAGCTGACAAAATCTTGCGTACCTGCGGACAAAACATGCTGTTCATCGGAAAATGTCATCCCGTTGTACATTATTATTTATGTAATGATGTATCTAGATATGTATCTTATTGTGGCACCTGTATCGAGATGTGTATCTTACCATGAGAAAATGTATCATTGCAACCTATGAAATGAAGATGCTTTTAAAATATTGTTTCTTTTTTCTTTTATAGCACAGTGCAATGGTTTGTCAGTAATTCTGGCAGTACTCTTTGAGGCATGGGTCGAAGAGCCAAGGATAAACAGCTTGTTGCACAAGCTTCCCGAAGACGAACTGTTCTGCAAATAGAGAGAGTTTCTAGAAGAGAGACTGCAGAAGGTATATAATTATTGTGGAACGTCTTTGGAGCAAAAAAAATTATGAATAGAATTAATGTCTGTATTTGAAGAACAGGGTGAAGCGATCCTCGCTCTTAACTTGACAATTTAAGCAATTGTCACTTTATAGACAACTGAGACATTCAATTTGCAATTTGCAATTTGCAACCATGGACAGCCATTTTGCCACTTTGTTGAAAAGTTTCTTGTCCGTGTCTTTTCGTATTCCGAACAAAGGAGTGGTATTCCTGTCACTAGTGGTATTCTTATCCCTACGTATTTTTGACACAGGTTCCAAGATATTTCCACATTTTGGCACAACCACTTTTAAAACTCAGTGAATGTACATTGTACACAACCTGAAGCCGGTCAATCATACATGCTGTATGTGTTCTCTGGTCTGTAAGCTGATTAATCAGCAGAAATGTGAAGTTATTCCATGGTTTCTGCCTTTGATTTTAGTTCCAAGTAGTAGTGGACAAACAAGAGCCATAAATCCCACCAGCATCACAGGTAATATCAGTCAACCATCTATTGTTACTTGTGAGGGTTGACTAAGGGCTGGCCACCAGGCCAAATTGACTCTTACCTGTACGCAATATTTTTGTCACAACTTTTCCAGGCTGTTTCCATTATGTCTGCTTACTTAATAACATAAAAAATGTTTAAAATGCTGGGCTACCAAACCCTAAAGACCTCAACCCTGAGCAAACTCTTAATGAAAAATAATTCTGTCGAGTCCAGGGTTATAATAGTGGACAAAGAGCAGGGTTATCCCTTTTCAAACCGGTAAAGCATTTGTTTAATGTTGGACATTCTGCAAAGGATAAGCGACTTCTGAACGTTTGCAGGCGGTAATAAGTGCTCTTACAAGCGGTAAATTTTACCGGTTACCGCCTGATAAGGAGAACCCTGAAAGAGTCTTTATATTAGCCATGAGCTGGATTGCATGTTATTGTTTTTTAATAATTAAAGTGGTACTACATGTATGATAAAGAAAATCATGTCCTTTTTTACCTTTGAAACACTAAGTGACCCAAGTTTTAAGCCTTAATTTCGAAAAGACATTTTGGGATTTTCCTATTTAAAGGTCGGCCATTACTAACTGTAAACTCTTGTGAGGGCTGGATCGAGGAGAAAATGATGTCAAGAACTTACTAGTTTAAGAATGCAATGCATTTGTATGTGACTGAATTAATATACAGCATGGGAGTTTCAGGCTTTCAGATTTTGAAACTCTTGTTTTGCATACATAATAATAAACTGCGTTTGCATGCTGAAATTTTAAGCTATTGTGTGAATGATGTCACTTTTCCCTAGATCCAACCCTCTGTAGTCCAGTCGGTCAGTTTTGAACGTGAGTACCGGCGTACCATGAAATCCAGAACTTACACTCAAAGTAATTTAACAGCCTCTGGATAAAAATCAAAGCTCAAAATTTTGCCAGACAAGTGTTAAGCAAACACACTTTAAAATCTGAAGAAAAATGTAAGTGATTTTTTAATCACAGTACCTCTTTAAGTGCCATCTGTTAGTTCAGAATCTGTTTTACCTGACTGCTGGTCTTTGAAAGAAACTTTGTGTTGGCCTGTTGAGGTACAAAACCATCTTTTTAGACTCAAAACAAAAGAAATGTAGTAAATGGCCTGAGTTAAACACTATCATGCAATTTCAGCTTAATAATATTTGGCTCTTGGATACCTAGGGTAACCAGTATATAATTTGTAGAATTGTGCTTTTCATTCCTGTCTATAACTTTTAGTATGTATTTATTTTATATGATAATGTTGTATATACTTTCATCATTTGGTTTTATTATATTTTTTGTCTGCAGGGATTGGTTTACTTGGGTCCTATGGTGACCATAGTGATGATGAAGGTAGAATTTTGTTTACCATAATTATGGACTTAAAAATTTGTACAAATGAACGTCAGTCCATAGAGTATTTTTCTAAGCTCCAAAGTATTACTGTCCAGTAACTATTTTAAGCTGTTATTGAATTTGCAGAAGGAGAGGGCGATTATGAAGGGTCTATAGATCAAAATGGAGCTCCAGTGCTGGGAGAAGAATCTACTGTTGCCAGTACATCATCAACTGGACCTCATTCTGAAATTGATGCCAAACTTGCTGACTTCTTTAATGTAAGGAAATTATGAGAACAATAGTTTTTAATGAATAAGTGCAAGTCTAGAGTGATTGTGATCACAAAATTAATGTTCTATTGCTGCTACGAACCCTTAATCCCAGAAGTGTGATATTAATTTTTCATGAAAAGTGTGCTCTTGTCATTTAGCACAAAAGCAGTCTAAATAATTTTATATTATTTTGTTCAAAACAGATATTTCCTAAAACAAAAGATTAACAACTGAGTTTCAAAATGGGAGTTGGGTACCTACCTTCCACTATTGGCAGCCAGCTCCTAGAAGAAGACTGCTCCCGTTGCTGGCAAATCCAGGCAACCCAGCTATGAGCCCCCACACACTTAGATTCGTCAACCTGCTCAAAAGTGCATGTACACATTTCATAACAACAGTGATGCTCCCCATTTGCTAACTCCATTTAATTGCATTTAACTGCATTTTATAAGTCATAATAAGAATTGACACGAAGCAATCTCGATTTTCGCATTTTGTTACAAGTGCCCTGCCACTAAACAAACAAACAATGATCATGTTCTGTTTGTTCTACTATTAAGCAAACATCAAAATGATCGATGGTGGCTGATCATATTAATATAATAATGTTTAAATTCATGACAAGCATAGTCTTCTGTCTCCCCAGTGTGATTTTGTCTGAAATATCAATACTGTATGCAATGTAATATGCAATATGCACTGTTTTATATGCAATCAGGAAATTGCGTCAATGGATGCTGATACAACAACTGTGACAGATGAGAGAGATAGGAACAGACTGGCAGAAGAAGCTGTAAGTTCCACAACAGAAGAGGAGCTTCCAGTGACATCAGTTGCAGAAGGTGGTTATGAGCAAGGGGAAGATTACACTGGGAATGAAGGTACAGTAACCATAACTAAGATTTATTATAAGTAATCAAAAGGTTTTTTAAAAAAAATAAGGAAAATGAATTTTACACTCAGGGATTGAAATTAAAGAAAAAATGCAGTCGCAATTTTGCGACAAGATTCAAAAATTCACTCACAAGTTCGCAAAATCGTTGCACTGCATTGTAGCCCACAATACTTGTGTGTAGAGAAACCACTGATAATGGTGAATGATTGAAGGAATGGAGTTGTGCACATTACATTGCCGCTAAATTATGCTACAATTACGCTTCTTCAGATTGAAAGAAAATTCACGGCCAGACACAAAATAATTTTGTCATTTCTTTATTTTAGCAATTTAAGTAGCAGCAAAGTGGCAACTGCTAACCCTTTTGTTTCGATAGAGCGAAGTTGACAACAAGTCACAAATTTGTGACTTTTCCAGATATATTAGTTGTAAAGGGAAAACATTTATTTGCAAATGCGAGTGTATTGGTTGCAATTTCGAGCCCTGTGCTGGCGGTGTCTGGTTGCTTCTGTCAACCCTGGAGGTAGGGGCATTGATGTGTTTACCTACATGCATGGCGATGGTCACCATGGCAGTGATATTTTGTTGTGATCCTGTCAGTGATGACAAAAATGTCATGTTGCTTGACGCTGGCATTGAGATGCAGGGTACAGGATCTTGGCATATGAAGAAAGGCTTTTTGTGGGTTTGTTCCACCTTCCACCACATATCCAACCAATAATGATGATGATGTTGATGATAGTTTTGGGGGTTACTCAGCATCTGAATATATATTCGCAGGCGATATATATCCGTGGCAGGCATGCCTTGATGAAACCACCAACTGCTATTACTACTGGAATGTTGAAACAAATGAAGTCCAGTGGGAGCCACCTCAACAATTACTAGCTGTGACTGATACACAAACTACAGATAGTAACCAAGACATTGATGGAGCAGACAACAGTGAATATTACAAAGAAAAGGAAGAAGAGGAAGTATATGAAGAGCAAGTGTATCAAGGAGATGAGAACTTTGATACTAATAAAGGTATAAAATAATTTGACTCGGTAAATTAGATGAAAATTAATTAATAGGAACAGAAGATCTATATGCAGGAGTATTTACAGCGGTAAGTGGTTATAAACCGTATAAAGAGTGGATTCAAATTTTGAATCTGACTTCTTAATTAACTTTTTTATACATTTTGTAGGTTAATTGGTCATTCTACTGGATAATTTAGCTCAGACAGATTACTAACAAATTAAAATAACAGGAGTTATAATAATACCGTAAACGTCCATGTATAAGCCGCACTTTTTTTCACAAAATTGAAGCCATAAATCAAGGG
>OX421452.1:41556614-41566614 GCA_949126865.1 Montipora capitata | reverse complement strand
TAAATACGGTATGTCTTTGGTAGAATCGAGAAATTCTTACAGCAAGAGTCATGGTACACAATAAAAACCAATGTTTTAGGACACACAGTCTCTATTATAGCAACGCTAAAACTTAACGAGAGGGTGTGTTGGCCAGCCAGGCCACTTTTATCTTGCTTGCAGGCTGTAGACGTATTAGACGCCATGTTGGAAGCTCGTGGGATAGGTCTGGGCTGGATGATCTTCCCACTGCCACCCGTCCAATATGGCGACCGAATACAAATTACCGCCTGCAAGCAGGCTAGGCCACTTTCTTTGATTTCATGGTTGCCAGGGACATAATTAAGTGGCCCTGGATTACCATAAGTTGAATTTACATGAATGCCTGTCTCAAGGATTTTAAAACGAGAGCAAAGCACTTTGGGTGAGGCTGTCCAGAGTCACGTGGTTACAGAAAAATCAAAATGGCATCTCTTTGTGGATTGCTCATCTCTGAATTCTTAATGGTTAATATTCCTCTTTGAATTTTCCACTTAAAAACTAAACGGTTGCAGAAATTTAAGTTGGGGAAAAGAATTGAAATATAGCCAAATTAAACAACTTGTTACTTTATTTTTATTTCAACTTTGCTCTTTACAATATTATATTGGCGGAACTCTTTGGTATTGTAGTCACATATTGGAACCTCAATTTTGAGTTGACCTGGTACGCCAAGTTTTAGCCCTGCTCCGTCTGGAACCATGGTGATATTAATGCTAGTTTTTATATTTTTGTTGATGTCAAAATGTTTATTTTTGAAGTGTCTGAATAAACTTTATTTTTGTTAATTTTCAGATGCAGATAATAGAGTTAACATCAGTTCTCAGCAATAAGCTAGATTTTTTGGAGGTTTCTCGCAAGGGCGTGTCTAGCTTAAAGGTTCTTCTCATTGAAGTAGAGGTGAGTACTGGTAACATTTTAAAGCGGCTCTGTACCCAATACTTGAAAAGAATGCTCCAGGTGAAATAACGATTTTTTGTTTTACCCTGGTGATCACAGTTGTCGAAAGTAGATATATTTTCACGTTTTGTTTTCTTGTATTTTCGCGATTGTCAAGTAGGAAAGACCACGTAACATGTTCTCTTTTGCTTGAGTGTTACTACATGTACTACTTCACGTCACTGACCGCGGCTCCTTCACAAGTCACAGTTTCATTCACTGGTACTAAAAATAGGTATTTTCTTTCCTTTTTCGCAGACAAGGATCAGTGACTGGAGAGAAGGTGCACTGGACAGTCGTCACTTCATTCACAAACTCTGCGAAGCAGACAAACAGCTCAAGCAGTATGAAGAGTCGGCTGCACCCCCTGGCTGGACGTGCCATTGGGACAGGTACTGTATCAGTCTTGTGTTTTGCCAGGGGGGATAATCTTGCCTGTTTCGAGACTCGGGCAAAATGAACTGTCCACTTGGATACAAACCTCAGAGGTAGTGCTCTTTTCAAGTTGTCTGAGTGATTTGTGGATTCTTTGCAAGTGTTTGAAATTGCATCATCACAATCTCTTACGCAGCCCAGTTGTTTGTTTACATTGTCTGAAAAATTATGCAAAGAAAATAATTGTATTAATGCCTGTGGATGTGTTGTGGTTGTGTGTGTGTGTGTCTGTAATTTTCCACCTTTTTTTATGGAGAAGTAAGCAAATGAGCTTTGCTTCTATTAAATTTTCCCCATCATTGTTATTTTTTTCTTTGTATTAAATAGCTTTTTGTTCTTGAAAACGTAGTGAACCACTACTTTCATGTGAAAAAAACATTTCAAAATTCAAATTCAGATTTAAAAACTTGTTTCGGGCAGCAAACAGTAAGGTTCAGTTCCACAATGTTTTGTTCCTTTAAGGCGCATATCTTGCCTCTAAGCTCTTGTGACATTCTTTCGTCCTCTTCGAACTAACTCATTAAGTTGCAGCGAAAGTAAAAAGTATGAATGTAACATTTTACTCGCACTATCCTTCTCAGCACATTCATTTCCACAGTTTAAGTTGCCATACTACCTCGATCAAAAGCCCCTACGTTTTTGGGATTTTGTTCACGGATTTAGCTGCAGCATTATGTGACGGCAGCGCAAATTTCCCTTTCGTAAACGGTCGTTGCCATTTCTCAGAACGGTCGTTGCCATTTGAAACGGTCGATGCCATTTATAACGGTCGACTACACACTTCACTTCAAAGAAAATTAAAAGAAACAAACAAAGAAAAAATGTTAAAAAAAATTAAGACAAAAAAGGAAAAAAAGAACAATTATAAAAGAGAAAAAACTGGAGAAAAAAAGAGTCCCAAAATTTCAAGACTCGAACTCGGGTTCTTAGCCCTCACCCTAAACAGAACTTTAACCCGAACCCTAACTCATATGACCAGCGAGACAAAACTCCCAGTAAGCGCAACCTTTTGAGTTCTTAGACCTAATGAGTGTAATTCAGAGCTAAAAAATGGCATCGACCGTTTCAAATGGCAACGACAGTTCTGAGAAATGGCAACGACCGTTTCAAATGGCAACGACCGTTTACGAAAGGAAAGTAAGCGAGGGCAGCACTAATAACAAACCATTATATTTCACCAAAACTTTAAGCAGAAAAAACACTTGTTTTGGAATAATAATATTATTCACGGGCCTGTTTGGCGAACTCGAGAATACACGCTGTTTAAGAAAGAATATTAACGATTGTGTTCAATATAGTGCGGCGCTTAGAATTCTTCGTTATATCTGTAGCGTTCATTTGAAAGTGGCATTTAATCGAGGGAATGCGGTATTTCTCTTTCTTCCTGGGGTATTGAAAATTAAGTGAAAAAGCTGTCGTTAAATCCTGTGACTACTAAACAATCTAAACGTCATCTAGAGAACCCGAAATGTGTAATAGTTACGAACGAACTTTTCAAGGAGTGGCTAGGTCTAGTATCAAATCTTGTGAGTACGTTTATTTCTCTTCGTCGAGAGTTCTGTGTTCGTCCGCGTGATGTATTGGTGTGGTTGTCTATTCGTTTGTGTGTCTGTTTTGTAATTTGACTCCTGAATCCCGTGGCACGTCTGAAGACATTGGACTCTATCCGCGAACCTCCTCGTTACCGCTAGAGAGAGCTAGAGAAACAACTTACAAGGCAAGAAACAAAGTCGGACATGCGCAAGGTCAGTGATACTGTATGTAGAAATGCATTGTATCATTCCTATATGAGTATACCTGCTTGTTTTCTATATTAGTGATAAGTGAGCACTTGTGTGTGTCTTTGTTAGTGGATTCTTGGTTCTGCAGTTGTTAGATTACCAGAATCAATTAACAAAGATTTTAATCCATGCACTTTGATTGTCTCGTATAGTCATCTTTATGGGTCAGCTTTAGCAGACAATGTTATCGTCGTAGATCCCAAACAGTATACACTTTTCCGTGGCAAACCCCTCGAAAACGTCAACTTCGTTCCACTCAGGTATCTGATGGGTACCCATCAAGGAAGTTCGACTGTTTTCACAACTTGTGCTGTTTTGTCGAAGAAAAATACGTTGAAATTCTTGACCTGGTCGATTGGCTAGCTTATGGTCTGTTCGTCTTTTTGCTAACGAAGAATCGCTCGTTTTTGTACAGAACGTTTGCTCGTGAACAAGGCATATGAAACAGTTTTTTTTTTAAATTCCAGAGAATATTTGCGACCCATGGATGGCAAACGATTCAGTGAAAGTTTCCTTGATTGAAAGAAAATGACAGTTTTTCGGTGGGCCAGTTCTCATTCTTCTGTTTTCGTCTTTCTTTGATGTTTTTTCCAAGGTCGCACAAGCGATACTACTATACGAATGAGGTAACCGGTGATTCGCAATGGGAGTACCCGTCCGAGGAGTTTGGCGGTGAAATGGAAGTAGATGCACCCTCGGAAGACGCCATGCCCTCGCAGATTGTAGCATCCACTGGAACAAGTGATCATTGCACTGTGCCTGGTTGGACCTATCCAGGTGAGGAGGCTTCAAGCCTTGACTAATCGGTGTATGTTGGTTTTACGAATATTGGCCGGATGTTGGCCGGATGTTGGTGATAGCCAATTATTGCTGGAACTCTCGATCTCGTTTTCCCATCTATTATGCTCAGATTTTTCGCTAAAGTCGATGAAGTGTGGTCATGGTTTACAAGTTTCTCAAAATTGTCACGCTGCAGGGCTTGGCATTAGAAGCTGGCGCAAACGCATAACTATCAAACCATGTGGCCTTTCCAATGATAAATGAGAATTCTTCGTGGCGAAAGAAGCTTTCACGCAAAAGTTGCATTGACTATCATCCAGAGAGTACAAGGCAAGAGAACGATTTCCCCATGTTTGGCGCGATTCCGATGAAAATTATTTGAAATCTATTATTAGTTCCGTGTCAAACTGCGTGGTTATTTTAAAGACGACACCTTATTGGTGAGTTGGTGTGAAAGTGAACCGCGCGGTCATTTTCACAGGAGATAAAATAGGGAGCAGTCAGGGCTGCCAATAAATTTGAAGGCTTATAATTAAAAGTAGGCGGTCATGGCGTTTCTTTCTCGGACGCCTTGCTGTTTCGTCAGATTAAGCACAAGACTGGGAACTATTCAGTTAATTGTTTCAGGAATTCCGACACCATTCGCACGAACGACCGAACGCTAAAAAGTTTTGTCGTGATTTCTCTTGTTTAATCATCGTAAAATATGCCGTCAATTTCACTCAAACCGTGGAAAAGAATAATTTAAAAGTTTCTTCTATGAAAAGTTAACAAGTATAGGACTTTTCATCTTGATTGGTGGTAAAATGAGACGAAAGTAGCCAGCTGAAGATGGCTAACTAGCCGGCGGTTTTGGCCGGCTACCAGCCCTTATTGACTCCGATCTTAAGGCCGGGACACACTAGGCGACAAGTCGCAGCGACATGTCTCTGCGACAAATTGCTCCATGTGTACAACTTGCAAAACAAGTCGCTGCGACACGACACTCGCAGTGATCTCGTATGAGGGGGAATGTGAACTAGTTTTCTAATTCAATATGGCTGACCATATGACGCTCTCTCATTGGTTCATTTATATTTTGTCGCAGCGACTTGTTGCCGGAAGTGTACACACGATGCGACAACGCTGCTTTCGCTAATTTTGTCGCTGCGATAAGTAGCACGAATTCAAACTGGTTTGAATTCGTGCGACTGATCGCGGCGACAAAATTCTGCCGCAGCGACAATGATTTTCATGAAATTAACCGTGTCACACAAGGCGATTTGTTGCGGCGACTTGTCCCCGCGACGTGTCGCAGCGACTTATCGCCTAGTGTGTCCCGGCCTTTAAGATAGGACGACGACGACGGCCACGAGAACGCCATGAAGCAAGAGGCACGTGGGTTTTACAATTTGTTACATTTCTTAGCCGTTGACCGTGTTTTCACAAGCGGTTTGTCAAGTCTGGTGTATGAACGGCGCTTAATTTAGGGGAGAAAATGAAAATTTATCTTAAAGTGCTGACGTTCTTCATAAAACCTCAAATTTGTCTATTTCACGTTGTAGTTTTGTTTACGACGGCAAAGAAATGGACAAAAGTGAAAACTGCACGTGCAGGGCGTGCAAAGCTCTATTGTTTTTGCCCGCTAAATATGCAAATTTGTGACGTTCTCGTTGCCGTCGCCCGTCGTTGCTTAAGCACGTGCGTTTTTGAGACGCGGACGGCAACCGGAAGTGAGCTGTTTTCCCTTTTGATTTGTCTTTACACAAGCACTTATACATTGCAAAGTATCTTTCTTCATCAGAGATGATTAATATAAAAATATACCAAACACCACTGTCCTGGCACGCGAAATATTCTCTTCCGGTTGCCGTCCGCGTCTCAAAAACGCGCATGCTTAAGCTCCCTAACAACCTTCGCAACGCGGACGCGTTCTAAAAATAGATTTCAAATAATTATCATGGGGTACAGGGATTCGCTCTCTTACCTCATACTCAGGATATAAAGCTCATACATGAATGAAGGGGTAGTTTCTAAAGAAACTGTGGTGCTGCGTCGGTGGGGAAGTAGTATACAAAAATTTGGTTTTATCAACGGAGTTGATAATGTAAATTGGCCACCGTACAGAGATTCTAAAAGCTGACGTTTCGAGCGTTAGCCCTTCGTCAGAGCGAATCCATCTATTCGCTCTGACGAAGGGCTAACGCTCGAAACGTCAGCTTTTAGAATCTCTGTACGGTGGCCAATTTACATTATCAACTCCGTTGATAAAACCAAATTTTTGGATAAAGCTCATACACGTGACGTTTTATCGCTCTTTTGATAGGCTGTTAGGCTCATGAATTATTAATGAGCTGTTAAATCTTAATTATGTCCACCGCAGGACCAGGAGACAATTTGACTCAAAGATTGATATCAGAATTCTCACATAAACAGTTGTATCGCCGTTTACTCTCGGTCTGGCTTTGCCGCGAATAGCCCCATTGTCCAGAAATTGAATTGGAAGAATGCGGTTGAAATTTTTTTATATTATCTATAAAACCTGGGATTATAGACCTCTTTCATAATGGCGGCCAAATAAAACATTCTTCTGCTCGCTACGACGAGCAAGTTTCAAAAGATGAGGGCTGTAGGTGTAATTAACACAATACAAAAGAGTGTAATGGAGGTTACCATTTATGTAAGTGGTCGATATTCTTCTCACGGCGCTTTTTAGCAGAGGGAAGCAACGAAATAAAGTGCCAGATGGCAGGCACAAAACATGCATAGCTGTTATATTTGTTCGTTGCCAACTGATCACGCAGTGTTGTTTACGTAGTTTTGATTTTTCCCTTTAAGCTGCGTACGTCCCTATGGTTCAAGGGCCCGTGATGCCAGTTGTCATGGCTACTGCCCCAGTGGTTTCGTCATCAGGCCTTACAGGTTTGCCATTTCGTGTTTTTCGATTGGTGTTCAAAGAGTGGCGGAGTAGTAATGGCACTAGACTCGAATTTCAGAGCTACTTGGTTTGAGTCCCCCTCTGACTACTCGCTGGAGTTGTCCTGGGTAATCTTACATGTAGCTCAGCTCCTTGGTTTCACTCGTAAGCTGCCAACATGGCTGCTTCATGTCTGTTAGCGGGCAAATTTTCAGCTTAAACCCGGTAAGGGAGGAGTGGTGAGGCAAAACGTAAGCTTGTTGGAAGTCTCTGGTGACGTCATTGTTGATACTTTGTCCCAATAACATGTGAGTTGTCTTGAAGAAGGCATTTTCTTACAAACTTGTGAAAGTTATTTAACTCCCCAATTTTGAACTCTTTGCTTTCGCTAATCCAAAAAAAATTAGCGATAAAAAACTTTGAGGGTGGGCTAAAACGTTCTTTTTAAAATTTGGAGTTTTCCACCGTTTTGTTTATTCACAATATTTATTCTATTGACCCTGCAAAGTCCTTCAAAAGCCAGTTGTCAAGTCTGGGGTCTCTTATTCCAAAAGATCTAGTGTAACAGCTGTATATGTGCATTTAAGTTAGCAAATTAAATGTTCCAGATCCTTTCCACTTCATTTTATGTTTGCTGTATTTCTTACAGATTCATTCGTAAATCCGCCAATTCCTGGAACTGAGGATGGCTCGGAAGTCATTCCATTCACCGCCTCGGCATATCAGTTACCTGCAGTCGAAGAACCACCCCCTCCACCCCCAGGTTTGTGTTGTTACATTTATGTGTCCTAAGTGAATTGACCAGTTTGATATGGTTTCGTGAAATGTATAATTGGGCGAGAAAATATACCGTCATCCCAAAAAGCAATATACCCGAGTTCCTCATTTTGGCCTGGCTCTGTGTGCCCATTTGGCTGAACTGAAAATCTCAGTCCTGTTTGCTCAATCCGCCTGGTTCTTGGGAAATTTTTTATCCTGACCGAGGCGCTTTGATTTCGGGAAGGCCCTCACCTCGCTGAGTTATGTAGGGTGATCGAAGGCCACGCAGAAAGTCTTTGCGGTCTTGGGTAAAACGAAAATAGTCGGCTAATCTATTCATTACAAGACCGTTTGCTCTTAGCTTGTCATATGCAGTAAGCGGTGCATCAAAATTTGTGTTTTAGTATCACCCAACTAGTGGACGAATGCAAATCGTGCATTTTAATTGGCTACGCTACTAGAGGACTCTTAGTAATAGTCCTCGAGTCGCGAAAAGCGTGACGCTTTCTCTCGTTTTATTCCCAAATAAATATTTCTTCAACTTGCATTTGCTAACTTTATTATGGCCTTTTCTGTCCGATTAGTTGGGTGATACTAAAATAATTAGACCCTACGCCCACAAGGGCCACGTGTCAATAGCCCATTCGGCTTCGCCTCATGGGCTGTTGACCCGTAGCCCGCAAGGGCTACGAGTCTAATTGCTAAGTAGGTAGTTATCCTCATCGCGCCCCGCAGGAAGCTTGGGGCCATCCAGAATTGTTTCCCACCCCTCACGGTCTGCTGATGTTTTCGTGAGCTCCCACGAGCTCCATCCCAACTCGTAGGACGTGGCTATTCCATCACCATTTTTGTGTACAGTGGCAGCCTGTTGGTACGAGTAATTATTGATAAAGAAGCATTCTCCTGGAGATAATCTAACATAACCACAGTAGATTATTATTTGCTTGTTTTTGTTTCTCGATGTAGGAACAGATGACCTTCCCCCACTTCCCCCAGTAGAATCCTCTGCACCCCCACCACCACCCCCAGAGCCATTAGAAGCTCCACCCCTACCTCCTGGGGAAGACATGTTTGAGAATACAACAGCAGTAGTGGCAAGGACCTCGTCGCCATTTATTAGTGGACAGCCGACGGTTCCTACCTTGGCAACCACGCCTGCATCCGTTCCTCGCTCTCTTGTTGATTACTCGGATTTAGATACTGCGGTTGCCAGTCCTCCTCGGTCGTCTTTGCCTGCCACATTGCTTGAAGGCGCAGGCAGACCAACGCAGGTTTGTACTGTTTGTATACTAATAGGTTGCAAATTTGTGCGTTCCCTTTGTCAGCGTTGCCAGTCCTCCTACCACTCCTATCCTGAAACATTGGAGACCATTAGTAATGGTTACCCCGCTCGAGGTAAACGTGATTTTTCTGAGACAAGTTTACCTTGGAAAGAAGTGCTGCGGCCATCATTTTTTTAGTTTCTTTTCAATCCTTTCTTTCACAACGAGTTTACGTGCTTTCTCGTTTTCTCAAAAAGTATTTGTCATTGAGTAAAACATTTTTTCCGACAGACAGGAGTGTTTTGATTGGATCTACGTCATCCTAGGAATTTTTGGCCCCTGCTGCTTGGAGTTTGAACGAGGACGGTGACGACAGTTACGAGAACGATGTCATTTAGAGAACTCTGCATTTTTCTAATCATTTGACGACATCGGTTGGCAGGGAAAAGGCATACCAATTTCTCGGGAATAAAATGGCATGATCGGTGTGGATGTTATAAAGGAAATTTAAAATTTATCTCTGGGTGCTCACACCTTCCTCGTCAACTCAAATTTGGTCGTGTCACGTCGTTGTCAGGGCGACTGAGAACGGCAAAGAAATGTACCAAACCGTAATTAGCCTGTTCCATGCTCCCAGATAGTCGGGAAAACGAAAACAACTGCGTGTGAAAAGCGTGTTGGGGCTTGCCTCGACCTAAGCCCTCACTCGCTTTTCACACGCATTTGTCTTCGTTTTCCCGACTATCTGGGAGCGTGGAACAGGCTATGTCAAAATGATAAAACCCACCAAGCATGCTGAGCCTTTATTTTGCCAATGAAACTTCTGTTTTGTCCCGCTGTCCTGTTGTTTTTGCTCCGCGCCATCGTTGACTTTGTGGACAATTTGTGGACACTGACTCGTAGTTGAGGCCGTCGTTCCTTTCAACCGAAAACACGTTCCTTTGTGAAACCATGCCGGCCGTTTCTCTGGGAAAAAAACAGGGTTTATTTTATTTTCACAGGAAACAGATGTTGGGCCAACTGTTTCGACGGGATTACCGACTAAAGTTAAAGTCAAAAAGAAGAAAAAAGTGAGTTCTGAACCTAGTTAAGTGGCAAAGCCCACGGGTCTCCTGTACCTCTTTGATGGA
>OX421452.1:41531614-41541614 GCA_949126865.1 Montipora capitata | reverse complement strand
GCCATCTCATGGAATCTATGGATTATTATTATAATAGCATTATTATTAACCATTTACCAGCCATTTTAAACATAACGTTAAGAGCTAGACACGTGACTTCCCGCCGTTCGAAGTGATGACAGTACAGTACACTTGTTTAAAACCGGGGAAATATCAAAACGGGAAATATCGAAACGCAAAACGCGGAACATATCAAAACCTATCAAAGGCCCGCATTTTAAAAGATTATTCATCAGGAAAACAAAGGCATACGGATACTAGTGTTACTACCTTTTTCCGAAGTTTGTATGCCTTTTATACATTAGATTTTGCATGTTCTGGGATCCCCTACGGATTACTTCAGTTACAACGTGAGCGTTTGGTACGGTGGCTCCTTCTCTCCCGACATGGGTGGTGGAAAATATTCTTTCACTTACGCTATCGTTCGACCGAACGGATCTTGGTCGTTTTCGGATGATCTCAGTGGTGTTCCAATGATTGAAAGTCCCGAGCAGATAGAGAGAGACATGGATGACGATAGCATGGAAATCACAGCTGCACTTCAGCACATCAAATTTGTGATTAAACCCGATCTGGCCCTGGTGCATTTTGAATGTTACAAAGGACTAACAGCATACCGGTAAGATATGACCCACCCACAGTACCCTGACATATTTTTCGTATTCTTGCTCTAAAAAGCGCAACCCTGAATAGGATATGGTATGAGCGGACCCAATTTTTTTCTGTCCTTAACTCAAAAGACTGACGTTTATGTGTGATTTCAACTCCTCTCTTCTAAAATGAATGTGTGATTGACTTTCTTAGTGTCCGAGAATAGTACTCCACATGTTTCAGCGATGAGTCAATTCGTTTAGGTATTCACATTATTTCGAGTGCAATTTGGAATGAATAAGCATGAGTAAATTTTTTCAAAGAAGAAAATCATTGCGCCATCCAGGGCTCGCTTTTGATTGGCTACTGATATGGCGGCCATTTTGTAATAAGGTGTATAAGAATGGAGAAATCTCTTCATGCATCATTAAAACTTGATCAGAACGGTTTTTAACTACCTTGGATGTTCTATTGATTTTTGGATGCTCTAAGCACGGAGATACTGCAGACTCTGTTTTGAGTGAGGGTTATGCGTGGGCTTTGCCGTGGTAAAGCTGCAGTTCTAGTCACTAACCAGAGATAATATTTACCTAAAGTCTCCAATAATTCATTGGTTAGAGAATCCAGCCAAAGTCTGGAGGGTCATTCGTTCACATATGTGCGAATGCATCGGTAGGTGCTTATGAGCAAAAAATAAACTCACAATAAAAGTAGCGGTTTGTTTCTAGCCAAACTTTACGCTCGTATATGTATGAAACTTTACGCTTATGTGAGGGTTCAGGGCTGGCGAAGTGCACGTGGTGAAAGCAACAGCCTCCTACCAATGTGGGCCCGGTTCGATTTCCAGACTTGGCGTCTCATGCGGTTGAGTTTGTTGGTGCTCTACGTACTCTGCTCCGAGAGGTTTTACTCCGGATACTCGGCCGGATTTCTCCTCTTCTCAAAAACCAACCTTCGGTTTGGTATGACTTAATTAGATTTGATTTAATTTTTACACAGAAATTATTGCCCAATTAATTTGACACTGCAATAAGTTCATTACTATTGACTCTATGCACTGCCGAGTTGACAGGGGAAGTTTCTTGTATCGTTTGGCACGTACGGCCCCGCGAGCGATTTCATGGTAAAACTATTGGGAAAATCCCCGTATGAGGGCCGGAAAAACCCGTACGGGCCTTCTAGGAGCACGTATTTCCCCTTGCGATGTCATTTTAGCGGATTTCGTCGCGGCAGGAAAATATTTGGCCCGGGGTCATGGCGCTCGGTCCATACGCCATGACCTCGGGCCAAATATTGTCCTGTCCGGCCCTCCCACTGAGTCAATAAGTACATAGACTCGACTTACCAACGACAGCGTTGTTAAAATGAAACAAATGTAGTGTAATAAAAGAACTAACGCATGCGCCGCAACACAAGACTGCTGATAGAAAGTTTTTTCCTCACAAAGGTCTTTGTTCGATGCCTTGGACATTGCTTTGATTGGCGGATCTACAGAGTCACGATATTTGGCCATGGACAAGTTGAAAACACGCACCAACCTGCTTGGTAATAAAAAGGTCCCTTGTGCAGAAGGATTTGTTTATAAAAAAGGTACTTTCTTGAGTATTTTTCTTTATCAATATGATACGAGTTTAAATTTGGGAGGAACCAGCGAGGACTGAACATGATTTTATGTTGTCCCAGTCTGGCGAAAAGCAAATCTAGTCTAGTCCGAGAAGGAGTTAATTAAGTTAATTAATTTAAGTTTGGTATAACTTCTAATCGAGCGTACCTCTCCCAAGGCCATCTGAAACA
The DNA here is from genome assembly GCA_949126865.1 of Montipora capitata. Classification (NCBI taxonomy): domain Eukaryota; kingdom Metazoa; phylum Cnidaria; class Anthozoa; order Scleractinia; family Acroporidae; genus Montipora; species Montipora capitata. The sequence goes on along the minus strand of OX421452.1, from coordinate 41,539,229 downwards.
ACGTCCCCATTGCGCATCGCTGCCATGCGGGAGGTCGTGGGTTCGACTCCGGCCGCACCAACACTCAGGGTCTTTGCGGAGGAGAAAGTGCTGCCTTTGTAATGACATCTGCAAATGGTTAGACTCTCTAGTCGTCTCGGATAAGGACGATAAACCGTAGGCCCCGTGTCACAACCCTTCGCCGTACATAACCCTGTGGGACGTAAAAGAACCCACACGTAAAGGGTAGGGCATGGAGTTCCCAGTGTTGTGGTCTGTCCTATGTGGTACATCATGGTTGCACGAGAGCGTTTGAACGAGTTACGACTCCTAAACTCCTGGTGGGTAAATAAAATATGACTATGACTAACTATTTTCTGTGTAGGAATTTTAACGTATCACAGTGTTAATGAAGAAGTATAGTGATAGGGGACCTAAAGGTTTAGGCTACAGATGTACTCAGAGAAAGTCAAGTGTTACGGATCGAGATCACGAACTGGCGTTAGCGAAGGGAACAAGAACGCTAGAACTGCATATATTGTAAGACAAAACATCCAAACGTGTGATTTTATTTCCTTACGTATCTTTGCAATTCTCAAGAATCTGGAGTTTTGAGAAAGACTTTGTCGCTGAATTTTAAGTCAGATTTTCACCAATGGCTGTTTTTATACTAGAGACACATAATTCGTCAAAATTCGTCACGGGCGAACTTTGACAAACATTTAGATTCGGAATGATTTAGAACATGATACCAATCATAGTGAGGCCGTCTTGTGTTTCGTAGCCATTGTCATGATCTACGTAAACTCCTTAAAAATCTAGTCCGGTGGCCGGTTTGTTACGCGCCTCATTAGGCAGCTTTAGCAACGAAAACGGCGACGGCAACGAGAACGTCACAAATTTGCATATTTATTGGCCAAAAGCAATAGACCTTATTCATAAATGGCGGTCAATTTATGATTCTTTTGTCGAAGTGCAAATTAGCCTACCAAGCCTCCATACCATACAGTGAATTGAAAAGAATTCTTGCTTTAAAATGAGGCTTGGTAGGCTAATTTGCACGTGGACAAAAGAATGATAAATGTGACCACCATTTATGAATAACGTCTATAGCATTGCACTCTCTGCACGTGCATTTTTCGTTTTTGTCTATTTCTTTGCTGTCGTCATTTGAGGTTTTAAGCCCTGGCCAAAGGAGAGCTGACGAGAGTTGAGACTCTCGCTCTCGTTTGTCCAGGAGCTCTCATCCACTTTCGGCCACTCTTATCGACTCTCGAGAGCTCTCATCGAATTTGAACCTGCTCAGGAGTTGGCGAGAGTTTTGTCTCGTTTGGCCGCACACGAGAGTTTGAGCCAGAGTTTTGCGGTCAGCAGTCACTGTTTTTTTCCAGTGGGCTCAGATAAAGAAAGACAAAGTAATATAGCGTCGGATTCGGCGACCAAGGACAACGCCATGGCTTAAAAAAAAAGTGAAGTCACGGGGAAATTTTTTCACTAATTGACTTAAACGAGGCAAGACCTTAACTTTGGGATGTTTTCTCCAAAGACGATCACAATAGGGAAGTCACAATTAAAAAAACATAAGCATTAGAAATAAACATGCAGAAGCTTGTTTGCGCACAACGTTCATCTTACCTGTCTGGTTAGCTGAATATACCGGCTGGCTATTCGCCATATTCACGTCAGGAAGGGTTTTCCCAGGGTGGTTCCCAGGCCCTCTCTTTTTGTGCGTGGAACTCTCGTCAACTCTCGCTCTCGTTTGGCCAACTCTCGATCTCTCTCATCGACTCTCAAGAGTTTCAACTCTCGTCAACTTTCGCTCGCGTTTGGCAAGGGCTTTACGCGCTTCATTAGGGAACTTTAGCAACGACAACGGCGACGGCAACGAGAACGTCACAAATTTGCATATTTAGTGAGCAAAAGTAATTGCTTTGCACGCTCTGCAAGTACATCTTTTCTTTTTTGTCTATTTCTTTGCCATCGTCAGCAAAACAACAACGTGAAATGACCAAATTTGAGGTTTTTGAGAGAACATCAACGCTTGAGAAAAAAAAAAAAAGATTTTCTTCCCTGAATTGAGCGCCGTTCATACTAGTCTTGTTCTTGAGGGTTTGCCACACCTTTGCACGTTAAAGATGCTTGGAATAGTCGTGAAGCGATTACAATAACGCGAATTCACATTTAACGACGACGTTCTCGTTGCTAAGGCTCCCTATTGTCTCCGTTTACTGCGCGAAACTCACTTCAACAAGCAGATATTTCACCGTGTATATTCAAACTGAAGTCAGTAAAAGAGAAATATCGAATCAACTTAGCGATAGAAACTTGCGTAGGTAAGGACGAAAGAGGAAAAAAGGACAGCCAGCTTTGTTAACAAAATTTCTTTTTTAAAAAAATTCGATCTCAGGGGATGCTTTAAGGCTAGAAGAAATCACGTTTCCTTGTGTTGTTAAGGCAAGCAGAGGAGAGGACAGCAAGGCAGTACGGCTGGCCAGGGATCAGAAGTCATTTCTTGAAGCTATCGATCATGCGTTGACCTATTCGGATCGCGTGATTGTTGAAAGGTAAGCTGCCAGAGCAACGCAGCACAACTCTTCCCAATTTCGCTTGGTAAGAGTAACGAAGGCTTTGACAACGAGCAAACCTATTGGAGCGCGTTGCTTGGAAAAAAAAAACATACTATGATCTTCTTAGTACGTATTATTAACCCAGTTCTGGCTCCATGTTGTAAATTATAACCGGCGTCTTAAATGCCCAGTTTCGAGACCCACCACACCAAAAAAACTGAGAAAAACAAGATGTGATGGCCATAGAAACCGGAGAAAACGCCCACAATAACAAGGTTTGAAATTTTGGATACGAACTCCCCCCCCCCCCCCCCCCGCCCCCCGAATTAATCAACCGTAGTGTGCGTACCATCTGAAAGTTATAATGACGGTATTTACTTCTGGATCTCTTGGTTTTGTTCAGGTTTATTCAAGGGCGAGAGATTCGTAGCGCAGTAGTGGAATCAGTGAAAAGTGGAGAATTAATTCCTTTGTCGTGTTTAGAGTATAAAGTACCTCATGATGACATAAGAAGCACAGAGTATAAGTTAGCGATAAACGAAAAAGGACTTCCTCTTGGTGAGTATTAAAGCCGTTTATCGCACAAACGTAGCCAGCAAATCCACTCGTATTGTTTTGAACGCGCAACCAATCGTATTTGCTTTATTCGGTCTGTAGGCAAGCCTTCGAGAGCCGAATCGTGGTTTCTTGATCCAACGAAGGAGGAAGACCTCGTCAATCGCATTCATAAATACAGTTGTCAAGCTTTTGTGGACATGGATGTCAAAGATTTTGGAATGTTTGACTTCCGGGTGGACCGACACGGAAACCCATATCTTTTAGAGTGTAACCTGTTTTGTTCTTTTGGAAAACGAAGTATTTTGAATATACTTGCTAAAGATTCAAATTTTACAGATGAGGGCTTGTTTGACTTAATGGTTGAAAATGCTCTGTTAAGGAGAAATAATAACAACAATTAAAAGACATTTGAAGAAGAGCAAGAATCTCCGTTGAAGTTCATCGCTTTTTTACTCATTAATTAACAAGTTTGCTATAATCACAGAAAGCAAAAATGACCTCATTAAGAAGGTAAAATAATTTCTTGAAATAAATAAGTGATTTCTTTAATCAAATTCAAGCCTTTTGATTCTGGAAAGAGGGACTTTAAGATCTATGACTTTGCACTATCGAAAGTCTATCGAGATTGATCCATGTCGTTTAAGTCGTACAATATGGGCAAAGAATGTTAAAATTAAATTGGTAGGAGCCATTTCTGAATATGAATAGAGAATAAAAGGTTCACATTTGTATGCTTGCGTTGTCGTCAAAACCATAGGGCATCCACACACACTTTGTAAAACCATTTGTAATTTTATAGTAAAAGTACTGGATTCACCGTTTGCTTCTTCTGTAGAGATAAATCGGATAAATATGTGTATGGACCACTGTCAAATAAGGGTTGTGTTACCTTACCTGCGGTGTACTGTCGTTCTTTTCCCTCCGAAGTGGTATTTTGAGCGATTTTGAAGATTTCGAGATCGCTGTTTACAGTACCTCTTAATAGAAGGACAAGGGTGGAAAGTAATTTTTGAACGGATCCAGCGGCGGGGCGATATTTCCCCAGAAAATCGCATCACTCTGGTTTCAAACTTCGCAGGAAAATGCCCGAAAGATTCACGCTTCTTCTCGCACTTCTTTTCTCGAAAATTCATCCAAAAGGCTTGGAGCTAGCCCTCGAAGAAAATCAAAATCCCATACCTTCCGAACGGTCAAAATGCGTAACAATATTCACGCGTGCCAGGCTGTTTTGCCTCAGCATTGAAACAGTGCATGCACGTGGTGCGTTGTTCCATCTTCAAAAAAAAACGGTTTTTGTGGTAGTGCACTTTATAAGTCGAATAATTCCGTATAAGTGCACTACACAATATGTCACCGGGTTTGTAAGAGTGAGTGTTGTAAGTCCGTGCTGGCAAATAGGCCCGTAGCGCGTGCATAACTCACGAGCATAAACAGGTCTGGTGGAAGCGAGCTTGAGTTTCAACAAAATGAGCTCCCAAATCGGCATGAATTTGTGACGCTAATGAATAATGAACAGCTGCTATTTCCAAAACGGTGGAATCAACTGGTGATAAATAACCTTGTCTAGGAGAGTGAATTTTTGACTTGGCAGAAACAATGGTCAACCTGAAGAGGTGGGCTATTGCGATCTTTGTGTTGAATTCACTCATTTCTTGTCAATCTTTAAAACACTTGAAAGAAAAAAAACCAGACTAACAAAAACAAAAGTCCGGTGTCTTGCCATCATTTTGACACAGATGTATCCTTTGTTTCGCGAGTAAACATGCGAGGTAACTCGATCACGGCGTCCGCTGAATTCGATGTCACTTTCGATATTGTAATTTACTTGTGCCGCCAAAGGTACAATAGAAAAATTGAACGTAGCAAAAATCTCCCAGAATTTTTTTCGCTGATGGTAACTTCCTATATTCTGGGTTCAAAATTTAAGTTGTTTTCATGTCGCAAATTTTGTTGCTGATGGCAAAATATTTTATCCTCGATCGACACTTCCTGAAAACTTCTTCGTCTCTTCCTAAAAACTGTCTCAATATTTATTTACTTTTGCATCAGTATTTGTTTTGCATAAAGCAGGCTAACAAAACCTGTACCTTGCTTAGTTCGCATTTTTGAGCGTTAAAATAGAATTTTCGATCCTTTGTTTCTCACGGCAAGTCCTAACTTTTGACGTCACCCATCCAAAAACTAACCCCATCCCAACAGGGCTTAATTTCAGTGAACGTTTTGTCTTACGCTCAGAGTGCACGGTCAAACTTGCGGTGAAAAAGACGTTGTAAGGGAACTTGAAAATGATCAACATGTCAGCCTCCAAGCCAATGTTTCTCGATTTTCTTTTATTTTCTTCAATCTTTCTGGGATTTAGTATTTTACTAGTAAACACATGTCTTCTCAGGGGGCTATTTACCTAAGACATCTGCCATGGCACTATAATGATATACGGTACCAAAACAATATCGTGTACTATTAGAGGTACATATTACGCAAAGATAACTTGAATCTCCTGGAAGACAAAACGCAGCTCAGTTGACAATTATACAGCGCTGTGTTACTGCACTACCACACGTACGCAATGCGTGCCTATTGCTTTTATTGAGGTTACGACGCGGCGTTTGTTTTTTAAGAGAACTATTTCTCGCAAATATAACAAATTCTTATCTGCTGCCTTTCGCTTCGAAGCAGGCACACTATGCTAAACTATCAACTTGCAATAAACATTGTGAGGTAACGCATTTCTAATTAAGCTTTGATGGTCGAAGAACAAGCGTTTACATCAACTTGTCATTAGTGTCTTTTTTTCTTTTGATAAAGCGTTTGAAATGTATGTTGTTTGCTCACTGCGTCAAACTAACTCAATATTCCCGTTTCACGCTACAACGGTCTCAAATGATTCTCCAAATCCACATTAAGAAAACCTAAACTAGATTCAAAATACTCCTGTCTCGCTTTAAAACAAATGGTCCATAGCGATTCGAAATTTTAGAACCATTGCTGCTCATTTTTTTCAAGCTTTTTCCGAAAAGGCGCTATTCAAATCTGTTGAGTAGGCTTTCTTTGTGTCTGTGCACTGAGGCTGATGGCTTTGTGTATTCTTGCGAAGAAAGATTGAATTTATCCGTGCTTCGTTCGAGGGCGAGGTTGAAAAATTTTCCTTAAAGAAATGATGCAACAATAGAAATGAGTTGACATTTGTTTAAAGGGCGTGAAAGACTTGAGAATGCTTTTTTCCACTCGAAACAACTTCTTGGTCTATATATCTCCTCCTTCACGCTTCGATCGGCTCTATGCAAATTTAGTGTAATAAAGAACAAAGCGTTTTTGGACTTATCCAGGCGCGTGTTTGTGTGTGCCTTCATTGTGACTGAATTTTAAAATTCTTTTTGGTACGCTTCAAAACGATAGGGCTGTTACCCCTCGTGTACGTGCGTGAACCCAAGGCCGGAAGATTATTGCAGTCATGCGCCATTTTGAATATGTTTATTGACAGGATACCCGTGACTTTAAAATCTTCAGTTCCCGCGACCTACTCCAGTCTAGCCTTGTAGCTCAGTCGGTAGAGCAGCGGTGATTTAACCCGAGGGTCGTGGATTCAATTCCCGCCCTGGTCAGAGTTTTTCTCTGTCCTTGTGTGGGTCCATTTCCATTAGTAGGGCTAACGCTCACATGGTTCATGTGGGGTAGAAACGTAGCACTTCACATTACACTCTAATCAGTTAAGTCTACCCATCATACCAGTTTTTTGGTCCTGTTTATCAGTTAATGAATACTGACGTCAGTGGTTCCTCATTGGTCCGTGATGACATCACCTCTACCTCATTGGCTCTGGAGTCAAGCCTTTGTTCTTTTCGCTATATATTTGCGCTACAGCAGCACAGCACACATCTGTCTTAAGCCTGGTTCTCATTAGCGACGTAAGCACCGTGCAAGCATAAGCTCAAGCGCAAGGAAAAGGAAAAATTTTGATCCTTGTGCCGTATGTTTGCGTCAACCCCGTGATGGTGAAATAAGCGCTCTTGTGCTTGCGTCCCTAGTGACAAACAAGCTTTACTTTCTCCATAAAGAAACCCTCGTGTATCGTACGTGGCTTGCATCTCATTAGCCTAACTCTAATTTATGCGCTATGGGATGCACGTGTTGTTTCACGAGGATCTAGGGTTATGTGTTCAAACCTTCTCCTAATTATGCACGCCCCTTCTTTTGTCCTTCCGATTGTTGACGTCATTTGACGACTACCTGTCAAATCTGGTCTGAATAAGCCCATACAACTACTCCCATGTTTCTATGAAATTGCAAGAGATCCTTTTAAAGCTTTGTTGGTACAATAATTTCAGTATACTGTGAATCGATCTTTTAAGAGCGTTGCTCCTTTTCTTGTTTGTTTGTTGAAATGAAAATTACAATTTTGCGTGACGTGGTGAAAAAAAACAAAAAACAAAAAACAAAAAACAAAGCAATCGTCAACTGAGTGCACGATTCTGAAATTTCAATGATCTTGTCAGCAAGACGTTCATATTTCA
>OX421452.1:41431614-41526614 GCA_949126865.1 Montipora capitata | reverse complement strand
TCTACCACAAAATCTGTAACATGGATTTTAAAAGAAATTATTTCTTAAAATAATTATGACGTCATAAGGCCCTCCCTTGATACACTTTTCAAAATATCAGTTCCATTTTTTGTCGAAATAGAAATTCCATGCTACAGTTAACGAAAAATGATGGGACAGTTCCCATCCGGTGAAAAAAGTGCCTCTTCCTTTCGTTTCCTGAGAGCTTTTACCTGTTTTACACTGAAACGCACGGCAGAGGACTGGGACTAGTTGCGCATGCGCGTTCTGATTGAAGTGATGCCACATCTCTATATGTAAAACGTTACTTCATACAACCATCTATACAACATTTTTGCAGGGCTCTTTGACTAAAAAGCTTTCTTAGCAACCATTGTCTTTCTGTAGTTAAGTGCCCCCCCCCCCCCCCCTTAACTTAAGTCGAAGTAGAAGATGGAGCCGAAGATGCGACGCGAGCAACCCGAAGACGCGCTATGGACGGTGAAGACTCCGGAGTTAGGCCGCATCCAACTCGTGTTCATCACACCGGGATCACGAACAGTGGGTTCAGAGGACTTACGTGTCCCCGACCCTTTGGCGGATATTGCAGAGACCAGTTAAATGCTCAAGGATAATTTTAAGAGATGCTTTTGGAAGTACTGAGGTCACAATTTATGTTGTAGATCGATGTTGCTGTAAATCGTTTTCTTCCTACCATGCATTTTCGATGCGCTGGGGTTTTTTGTTGCGCCTAATACAGGGGTCGGCGAAGGTTAAGGCTTCTCCTGCAAGCAATAACAAGCTTTCCTTAAGTCGCTCATCCTGCGTGTTGTCAGCAATACTCTTGGGAAGAGTGAACGAGAGACATTTGGTTTTAAAATGAATTTGCCGAGATTCGAAAGGGAGAAACCAACTCGATTCTCGGCAAATAACCCACTGTGTCTCGTGAAAGGTTCTCCTGCATTCTCGTCCCAGGGCACTTTTCCCAAAGCCAGGGAAAAGCGCCCTGGGGACGAGGTTGCCGGGTTCTCCTGAGATGCTTTGTCCCAGTAATCCAACCTCCGCATACTGGGGATTAGCGAAGACAAATGCAGACAGCGGTCGCAGCTGGATCGTGGACCACACGGCCTCCCAAAAATCCACTGTAACGGTGTTAATTGCTTTTTCAGGTTAGAAGCTTGCTGTAAAAAATGGAACCTCTTAAGGTAAGGCTTCTTCGAGCTCCTTCGTGCTTAAATGTTGAAATAAATTTGATTAATTCATTGAGTGTACAGAATGTAATGGCAGTTTGAATAAGAGAGTGCCGCCAGTCATATTAATTTGCAGTCAGTGGACTGTTCAAGAAAGAAATTGCCAAAGTCGATTGAAATCCGCCAATCTCAATGCGGGATTTGACCTTTTGATCGGTCCCACAGGAACATTTTACGACGACGGAAAACGAAACTGTTATTGATATTTGAGCAAAATAGTCCGCATTGTGTGAAAGGCGGCACAAGGAAACGGAATTTCCTCGATGATCCTTGGAGTGGAGGAGCGGCATGTTCATCATTTTACTTCACGCAAGGTAAATGATAAAAACACCAAACAAAACCTTGCGCTCAAAATTTCACTTTAAACTTTCTTAGACCTCAAGAGAGGAAACTTTTCAAGACATTTCTAACGAACTCTTTCAGTAACACCTTACCCAACAATATTAAACTTTATCAAATTACAATCTATTGTTCGACGGCCGGTTCAGGATTTTATAAAGAAGCGTTTTAGTGAAATTATGTAATTTTTTAAAGGTGCTTGCAAAAACCCTTTGACGGGTAAGTGAGAGACGTCAATTTTTTTACTTATTGAATTTCATTTTATAATTGTTATTATTTTACTTTTTTTTCACATTAATTGTAACATTGTGAATAGTTGAATGAGCCATCTCATGGAATCTATGAATTATTATTATAATAGCATTATTATTAACCATTTACCAGCCATTTTAAACATGATGGTAAGAGCTTGTCACGTGACTTCCCGCCATTGGAAGTGATGACAGTACAGTACACTTGTTTAAAATCGGGGAAATGTCAAAACGGGAAATCATAGTCAAAACACAAAACGAGGAAAATATCAAAACCTAACAAAGGCCCATATTTTAAGATTATTCAGCAGGAAAACAAAGGCATAGATACCAGTGTTGTTATCTTTTATACGTTAGATTTTGCATGTTCTGGGATCCCCTACGGATTATTACAGCTACAACTTGAGCGTTATGTACGGTGGCTCCTTCTCTCCCGACATGGGTGGTGGAAAATATTCTTTCACTTACGCTATCGTTCGACCGAACGGATCTTGGTCGTTTTCGGATGATCTCAGTGGTGTTACAATGATTAAAAGTCCCGAGCAGATAGAGAGTGACACGGATGACGACAGCATGGAAATCACAGCTGCACTTCAGCACATCAAATTTGTGATGAAACCCGATTTGGCACTGGTGCATTTTGAATGTTACAAAGGAATGACAGCATACTGGTGAGATATGATCCGCCCACAATACCCTGACATATTTTTTCGTATTCTTGCTCTAAGGTGCGATCCAATAGGATATAGCATGAGCGGACCCGATTTTTTCTGTTGTTAACCCAAAGACTGACGTTTATGTGTGAGTCAATTCCTCTCTTCTAAAATGAATGTGTGATTGACTTTCGTAGTGTCCGAGAATAGTACTTCACATGCTTCAGCGATGAGTCAATTCGTTTATGTAATCACATTATTTCGAGTGCAATTTGGAATGAATAAGCAAGAGTAATTTTTTTTAAAGACGAAAAACATCGCGCCATCCAGGGCTCGCTTTTGATTGGCTATCTGTGAGTTTCTCGCATCATTGACCAATCATGCTTGGTTTGTTAGTCTCTGCACTGAATTAACCGCATTGTGTTAGCTGAAAAATGCATTTCTCTGAGGCAATACAACTTATTCTAAAATGGCCGCCGTTCATTGCAAATTGGTCCTTTTGGCCTCGTTTAAGGTTGAATATTATTTTGAATTTTACGTTGAAAGCGAGGCCAAAGGGGACAATTTGCAAGGAAAAAAAAGAATACTAATATGGCAGCCATTTTGGAATAAGGTGTATAAAAATGGAGAAATCTCCTCATGCATCATTGAAACTTTAACAGAACGGTTTATGAAGTAACTTGGATGGTCTATTGATTTCTGGATACTCTAACCATGGAGTTACTACAGACTTTGTGTTGAGTAAGGGTTCTGCGTGGGCTTTGACAGAGTAAAACTGCATCACAGTCTCATTAACAGGAAAAATCACCACGCAATGGAAGTCATGCATGCGACTAAGTCATGCATGTGACTGCATGTGCAATTCTAGTCAATGACCAGAGATAATATTTGCCTACGATGAAGTCTCCACTACCTCATTGGCCCGGGGTCATAGCGCTCGGTTCATACGCCATGACCTCGGCCAAATATTGTCCTGTCTGTCCCTGTAATAAGTACATAGGGTCTACTTGCTATCGACAGCGTTAAAAGGAAACAAATGTAGTGTAATAAAAGAACTAACTCATGCGCCGCAACACAAGACTGCTGACAGCACGTTTTTTCCTCACAAAGGTCTTTGTTCGATGCCTTGGACATTCCTTTGATTGGCGGATCTACAGAGTCACGATATTTCACCATGGACAAGTTGAAAACACGCACCAACCTGCTTGGTAATAAAAAGATCCCTTGTGCAGAAGGATTTGTTTATAACAAAGGTACTTTCTGGAGTATTTTTCTTTATTAATATGATAGAAGTTTAATTTTGGGAGGAACCATCGAGGAATGAACAAGATTTGAAGTTGTCCCTGTCTGGCGAAAAGCATATCTAGTCTAGTCCGAGAAGGAGTTAATTATGTTAATTAATTTAAGCTTGGTATAACTTCCAATCGAGTGTATCTCTCCCAAGGCCACCTGAAACTACTTCCCCATCGCGCATCGCTGCCATGCGGGAGGTCGTGGGTTCGACTCCGGTCACACCAGCACTCAGGGTCCTTGAGGAGGAGAAATTGCTGCCTTTGTAATGACATCTGCAAATGGTTAGACTTTCAATTCTTCTCGCCTAAGGACGATAAACCGTAGTCCCCGTGTCACAACCCTTCAACGGTCCATTCATAGCCCTGTGGGACGTAAAAGAACCCACACACTATTCGGAGTTCCCAGTGTTGTGGTCTGTCCTCTGTGATGTATCATAGTTGTACGAGAGCGTTTCAACGAGTTACGACTTCTAAGCTTCTCGTGGGTAAATAAACTGACGAACTATTTGCTGTGTAGGAATTTTAACGTGTGACAGTGTCAATGAAGAAGTTTAGTGATACGGGACCTAAGGGTTTAGGCTACCTATGTACGGGGAGACAGTCCCGTGGCCAAACGAGAGCGAGAGTTGATGAGAGGTGACGATAGTTGAAAATCTCGCTCTCCTTTGGCCAGGAGCTCGCATCCACTTTCGGCTACTCTTATCGACTCTCGAGAGCTCTCATCGAATTTGAACCTGCTCAAGAGTAGGCGAGAGTTTTGTCTCGTTTGGCCGCGCACGAGAGTTTGAGCGAGAGTTTTGCGGTCAGCAGTTACTGTTTTTTTCCAGGGGGCTAAGATAAAAAAAAGAAAACGTAATATGGTGTCGGATTCGGGGACCAAGGACAACGCCAAGGCTTTTAAAAAAAGTGGAGTCACGCTGATTTTTTTGCACTAATTCACTTATAGAAGGCAAGACCTTGCCTTTGGGATGTTTTCTCCAAAGACGATCACAATAAGGAAGTCATTGTTAAGAAACATAAGCATCAGAAATAAACATGCAGAAGCTTATTTGCGTCCAAAGTTCATCTTACCTGTCAGGATAGCTGAATATACCGGCTAGCTAGTCATCATACATATTTACGTCAGAAAAGGTTTTCGCATCTCTCGATCTCTCTCATCAACTCTCAAAAGTTTCAACTCTCGTCAGCTCTTGCTCTCGTTTGGCCAGGGCTTTACGCGCCTCATTAGGGAGCTTTAGCAACGACAACAGCGACGGCAACGAGAACGCCACAAATTTGCATATTTAGTGAGCAAAAGTAATAGCTTTGCACGCTCAGCACGTGAATCTCTTCTTTTTTGTCCATTTCTTTGCCGTCGTCAGCAAAACAACAACGTGAAATAACCAAATTTGAGGCTTTTGGTAGAACGTCAGCGCTTAAGAAAAATGTTTTTGTTTTTCTCCCCTAAATTGAGCGCCGTTTATACTAGTTTTGTTCATGAGGGTTTGCCACACCTTTGCATGTTAAGATGCCTGGAATAGTCGTGAAGCGATTAAAATAACGCGAATTCACATTTAACGACGACGTTCTCGTTGCCGTTGCCGTTGCCGTTGCCGTCGTCGTTACTAAGGCGCCCTATTGTCTCCGTTTACTGCGCGAATGTCACTTCAACAAGCAAATATTTCACCTTGAACTGAAGTAAAAGAGAAATATCGAATCAATTTAGCGATAGAAACCTGCGTAGGTAAGGACGAAAGAAGAAAAAAGCACAGCCAGCTTTGTTAACAAAATGTCTTTTTTAAAATTCGATCTCAGGGGATGCTTTAATGCCAGAAGAAATCACGTTTCCTTGTGTTGTTAAAGCAAGCAGAGGAGAGGACAGCAAGGCAGTACGGCTGGCCAGGGATAAGAAATCTTTTCTCAAAGCTATCGATCATGCGTTGACCTATTCGGATCGCGTGATTGTTGAAAGGTAAGCTGCCAGAGCAACCACAACTATTACCAATTCCGCTTGGCAAGAGTAACGAAGGATCTGACAACAAGCAAACCTACCAGAGTGCATTGCTTGAAAAAAAAAACATTCTATGATCTTCTTAATACGTATTATTAACCCAGTTCTAGCTCCATATTGTAAATTATAACCGGCGTCTTCAGCGCCCAGTCTCGAGACCCACCACATCTACAAAACTGAGAAAACAAGATGTAATGGCCATAGAAACCGAATCAAGCAACAATAACAAGATTTAAAATTTATCGGATACGAATTCCCCCCCCCCCCCCCCCCATCCCGAATTAAAGTTATAATGACGGCATTTACTTCTGAATCTCTTGGTTTTGTTCAGGTTCATTGAAGGGCGAGAGATTCGTTGCGCAGTAGTGGAATCAGTGGAAAGTGGAAAATTAACTCCTTTGTCGTGTATAGAGTATAAAGTACCTCATGATGACATAAGGAGCACAGATTATAAGTTAACGATAAACGAAAAAGGACTTCCTCTTGGTGAGTATTAAAGCCGTTTATCGCACAAACGTAGCCAGCAAATCCACTCGTATTGTTTTGAACGCGCAACCAATCGTATTTGCTTTATTCGGTCTGTAGGCAAGTCTCCGAGAACCGAATCGTGGTTTGTCGATCCAACGAAGGAGGAAGACCTCGTCAATCGCATTCGTAAATACAGTTGTCAAGCTTTTGTGGACATGGATGTCAAGGATTTTGGAACGTTTGACTTCCGGGTCGACCGACACGGAAACCCATATCTTTTAGAGTGTAACCTGTTTTGTTCTTTTGGAAAACAAAGTCTTTTGAATATACTTGCTAAAGATTCACATTTTACAGATGAGGGCTTGTTCGACTTAATGGTTGAAAATGCTCTGTTAAGGAGAAATAACCACAAAGGTTAAAAGACATTTGTAGCAGTGCAAGATTCTCCGCTGAATTTCATCGCATTTTTACTCATTAACAAGTTTACTATAATCATAGAAAGCAAAAAATGACCTAAGAAGGTAAAATAGTTTAAGCCTTTGATTCTGAAAATAGGGACGTTAGGATCTGACTTTGCACTATCGAAAGTCTATCGCAACTAATCCATGTCGTTTATTGTACAATGTGGGCAAAAAATGTTAAAATTAAATTGGTAGGAGCCGTCTCCGAGTAAGAATAGAGAATAAAAGGTTCACATTTGTATGCTTGCGTTGTAGTCAAAACCACAGGGTACCCACACAATCTTTTCGTGTAACCATTCGTAATTTTATAATAAAAGTATTGGATTCACTGTTTGTTTCTTCTGTAGCGATATATCGATAAATATGTGCATGGCCCAATGTTATATAAGGGTTGTATTACCTTACCTGCGGTGTGCTGTCGTTCTTTTGCCTCCGAAGTGGTATTTTGCACGATTTTTAAGATTTCGAGTTCGCTGTTTACAGTGCCTCTTAATAGAAGGACAAGGGTGGAAAGTAATTTTTGAACCGATCCAGCGCCGGGGCGATTTTTCCCAAAAAATGCACTGCTCTGCTTTCAAACTTGGCAGGAGAATGGCGGACAGATTTACCCTTCTTCTCGTACTTCTTTTCTCGAAAATTCATCCAAAAGGCTTGGAGCTAGCCCTCGAAGAAAATCAAAATCCCATACTTTCCGAGTAGTCGAAATGCGTAACAAGATTCACGTTTGCCAGGCTCTCTTGCTTCCAATCTCGTACCTAGAGTCACCGTCCGGAAGCAGAGATATAAACGAGTAAAGTTGCAAAATCAGGAAAAATGGGGGGGGGGGGGGGGGGGGTTGCAAGGTCAGCATTTACGCATGCGTCATCCCCTCATTCGAGTCTGCACGCGAGTGGAGCTACAGGCCAAAACAAACGGATTCAAGTAACTATTAAACCGTTTGTGTAGAATTTTCGTAGTTTTCGTGAAAAGGAGATGATTATTTATATTTCATGTATATAGGAATTTGGAAAAAGGTGAGCGAAATTGGCAGTATTTGTTTATTTCTGGTGACCCATTTGAATCATGACGCAAGCAGCTTACGAATTGCGTGTGCGGCTTACGCGCGCGCGCACGCTCAGCTGAAAACCCTTTCCTTGTTTTGCAGCGCGCATCGCATACTGCACGTAACATTGCGGCTTCGGAAATGGCGGCGTTTCACCCCGGCCATTTGAAGAGAGGTAATAAAGGCCGCTTTTGCTGTTCAAGAGCTTTTAAGAGCAATCATGATAACTCCTCTCGGTTAAGAAGGTGTTGTTTTGGAACTCCCCCCAGTCCATTTGCGCAAAATGATCATTTTAAAGCCAAAATTGCCCCTTTGCCATTCATTATCATAGTGTTGCGAAGAAACGAGCACGGTGATCCCCATTTTTAATGGTTTTATTTACTCGTAATAGGTACACAGAAAACATATTTTAAGGAGAAGAAAAGTTGGATAGTAGAACTTTGAACTTTGAACTTTACTGTCACAATATAACAGAAGTTGTAGTATTTACATATAAATGAAGTGAAACTGCATTTGGAGCCCAACACTGAGTTCGAGGGGAGGCGCGGTGGCCTCATGGTTAGTGTGCTCGACTCCGAAGCGAATGGTCCGGGTTCGGGTCCTGGCCGTGGACATTGTGTTGTGTTCTTGGGCAAGACACTTAACTCCCTCGGTGCCTCTCTCCACCCAGGTGTATAAATGGGTACCTGCAAATTTAATGCTGGGGGTAACCTTGCGATGGACTAGCATCCCATCCAGGGGGGAGTAGAAATGCTCCTAGTCGCTTCATGCTACAGAAACCGGGGATAAGCTCCGGCCTGATGGTCCACTTGGGTTGTAAGCTGACTAACTGAGTGATGACTGGAGCGGCCCAATTTGCTTACATTTTATTGCAAAATTGAACAATTTGAAATCACTATACTTAAACAGTATAGCCCGGACAAACAAGAAGGTTCAAGTTTTCAGTAATACTCTGTAGCTTTTGCTACATGACAACAGTTTTTCAGGTTGATCTAGTTTCGAACGCTTCTCGCGTAACTCGGTAAAAAACACTTAGATTAAAGAACATACAGCGCAAAAAAAAACACAGTGGCCCTATCGATTTATTGCAATTTTTAAATGTCTTGTGTATAAATATCAATTGTGCCAAGTTTAAGCAAAAATCTGGATAGTACGTACGAATATGGACCAGGATTCAAAATCTAAAACTAATTTCACGGCTGATTGCTTTTTCTACTTCAAAAATATATAAATCACCCGTAAAAGAGCACGTGTAATAGAGAGCATTTTAGGCGTCCCAGTCTGCATGAAACCACCTTTCACCTCTGTCTCGAGAAAAACAGACATGCACGGTTCTTACGTTACCTTTATGCCTGTGCAATCAACTGAAATGTCAAATCCTGCTAAAAACCAGAATGTTAATTTTATTGGTAGGTTAGTATCGGAGAGCGCCAGAACATTTAAGCATCCGCTGACGCAATGTTTGAAGAGGAAAGAAAACCGCAGTACCTCCGGACAAGGCGCTGGAGCGTCGTACCAAACGAGTCATCCAGGGATTTCGGACCGTGCGATCGCTTTTGGACGCAGTTGGCCCTTCGCTGCTTTCTGCTACCGACCTTGCCTCCCGGTACGGCATTGAGGGAGAGATATGTCGGCCCCTAAACCATATGTGACAAATCCCACGCCTACTCACAGCTCCAAACCGCCCTTGTCAATATAGCGTAAGAATTAGATGGCTTATATATTCAAAAGAAAAGTCATTTTATCTGCCATATGGTAAGCACTGGAGTCGCAGATTACAAACTGTGCGCACGCGCCCTGCTAAAAGTAAGATACATACATGCATGCATAGAGTTTATTTCATCTCGAATTTCAGAATAACTGCAAGAGCTAATGTCTTTACAGCTAAAGTACATAGCATATACAGATACATACTAAATACATAATATTTAAAGATATATATTAATTCAAAAGAAAAGCCGCTGTACAAAATGCGCCCCTGGATTGTCTTTTTCTCTTTTGAAACCAGTAAACTCAGTGGTACGGATAAAATCAGGTAGCGCATTCCGCAACTAAGCTGATACGCTCGCTCATGCCCAAAAAGAATTCTGGGTAATTCTGCCATTCCATGACAAGGGAAGACTCCCGATTCTCATTTCATAGTTTTTTTCATAAGTGTCGGGCCACCCAGTCCTACCAGCAAAATAACGCCTCGATTGAAGGCTTTAGCTTTCAAAACTTGCCCAGATTGTGTCAGTAGGTCCTGGAATTCGTCCACAGAAAGGCCAGAGAGACAACTTCACTCGTGAACCGCCATGTTTACAACAGAGCATTTTAGGCGTCCCAGTCTGCATGAAACCAGCTCTCGCCTCTGTCTGAGACAAGACCAGACACGCACGGTTCTTTCGTTGCGTTTATGCCTATCAAATCAACTGAAATGTCAATTGCTGGTTAAAAAAAAAAAAAAAAAAGCCAGCATGTTAATTTTTTTTTTGGTAGGCTAGGTATCGAAGAGCCAGAACATTTGCGCATGCGCTGACGCAATGTTTGAGCAAGAGAAAAAACGCAGTACCTCCAGACACCGGCGCTGGAGCGTCGTACCAAACGAGTCATCCCGGGATTTCGGCCCGTGCGATCGCTTTTGGACGCAGTTGGCCCTTCGCTGCTTTCTGCTACCGACCTTGCCTCCCGGTACGGCATTGAGGGAGAGATATGTCGGCCCCTAAACCATATGTGACAAATCCCACGCCTACTCACAGCTCCAAACCGCCCTTGTCAATATAGCGTAAGAATTAGATGGCTTATATATTCAAAAGAAAAGTCATTTTATCTGCCATATGGTAAGCACTGGAGTCGCAGATTACAAACTGTGCGCACGCGCCCTGCTAAAAGTAAGATACATACATGCATGCATAGAGTTTATTTCATCTCGAATTTCAGAATAACTGCAAGAGCTAATGTCTTTACAGCTAAAGTACATAGCATATACAGATACATACTAAATACATAATATTTAAAGATATATATTAATTCAAAAGAAAAGCCGCTGTACAAAATGCGCCCCTGGATTGTCTTTTTCTCTTTTGAAACCAGTAAACTCAGTGGTACGGATAAAATCAGGTAGCGCATTCCGCAACTAAGCTGATACGCTCGCTCATGCCCAAAAAGAATTCTGGGTAATTCTGCCATTCCATGACAAGGGAAGACTCCCGATTCTCATTTCATAGTTTTTTTCATAAGTGTCGGGCCACCCAGTCCTACCAGCAAAATAACGCCTCGATTGAAGGCTTTAGCTTTCAAAACTTGCCCAGATTGTGTCAGTAGGTCCTGGAATTCGTCCACAGAAAGGCCAGAGAGACAACTTCACTCGTGAACCGCCATGTTTACAACAGAGCATTTTAGGCGTCCCAGTCTGCATGAAACCAGCTCTCGCCTCTGTCTGAGACAAGACCAGACACGCACGGTTCTTTCGTTGCGTTTATGCCTATCAAATCAACTGAAATGTCAATTGCTGGTTAAAAAAAAAAAAAAAAAAACCAGCATGTTAATTTTTTTTTTGGTAGGCTAGGTATCGAAGAGCCAGAACATTTGCGCATGCGCTGACGCAATGTTTGAGCAAGAGAAAAAACGCAGTACCTCCAGACACCGGCGCTGGAGCGTCGTACCAAACGAGTCATCCCGGGATTTCGGCCCGTGCGATCGCTTTTGGACGCAGTTGGCCCTTCGCTGCTTTCTGCTACCGACCTTGCCTCCCGGTACGGCATTGAGGGAGAGATATGTCGGCCCCTAAACCATATGTGACAAATCCCACGCCTACTCACAGCTCCAAACCGCCCTTGTCAATATAGCGTAAGAATTAGATGGCTTATATATTCAAAAGAAAAGTCATTTTATCTGCCATATGGTAAGCACTGGAGTCGCAGATTACAAACTGTGCGCACGCGCCCTGCTAAAAGTAAGATACATACATGCATGCATAGAGTTTATTTCATCTCGAATTTCAGAATAACTGCAAGAGCTAATGTCTTTACAGCTAAAGTACATAGCATATACAGATACATACTAAATACATAATATTTAAAGATATATATTAATTCAAAAGAAAAGCCGCTGTACAAAATGCGCCCCTGGATTGTCTTTTTCTCTTTTGAAACCAGTAAACTCAGTGGTACGGATAAAATCAGGTAGCGCATTCCGCAACTAAGCTGATACGCTCGCTCATGCCCAAAAAGAATTCTGGGTAATTCTGCCATTCCATGACAAGGGAAGACTCCCGATTCTCATTTCATAGTTTTTTTCATAAGTGTCGGGCCACCCAGTCCTACCAGCAAAATAACGCCTCGATTGAAGGCTTTAGCTTTCAAAACTTGCCCAGATTGTGTCAGTAGGTCCTGGAATTCGTCCACAGAAAGGCCAGAGAGACAACTTCACTCGTGAACCGCCATGTTTACAACAGAGCATTTTAGGCGTCCCAGTCTGCATGAAACCAGCTCTCGCCTCTGTCTGAGACAAGACCAGACACGCACGGTTCTTTCGTTGCGTTTATGCCTATCAAATCAACTGAAATGTCAATTGCTGGTTAAAAAAAAAAAAAAAAAAACCAGCATGTTAATTTTTTTTTTGGTAGGCTAGGTATCGAAGAGCCAGAACATTTGCGCATGCGCTGACGCAATGTTTGAGCAAGAGAAAAAACGCAGTACCTCCAGACACCGGCGCTGGAGCGTCGTACCAAACGAGTCATCCCGGGATTTCGGCCCGTGCGATCGCTTTTGGACGCAGTTGGCCCTTCGCTGCTTTCTGCTACCGACCTTGCCTCCCGGTACGGCATTGAGGGAGAGATATGTCGGCCCCTAAACCATATGTGACAAATCCCACGCCTACTCACAGCTCCAAACCGCCCTTGTCAATATAGCGTAAGAATTAGATGGCTTATATATTCAAAAGAAAAGTCATTTTATCTGCCATATGGTAAGCACTGGAGTCGCAGATTACAAACTGTGCGCACGCGCCCTGCTAAAAGTAAGATACATACATGCATGCATAGAGTTTATTTCATCTCGAATTTCAGAATAACTGCAAGAGCTAATGTCTTTACAGCTAAAGTACATAGCATATACAGATACATACTAAATACATAATATTTAAAGATATATATTAATTCAAAAGAAAAGCCGCTGTACAAAATGCGCCCCTGGATTGTCTTTTTCTCTTTTGAAACCAGTAAACTCAGTGGTACGGATAAAATCAGGTAGCGCATTCCGCAACTAAGCTGATACGCTCGCTCATGCCCAAAAAGAATTCTGGGTAATTCTGCCATTCCATGACAAGGGAAGACTCCCGATTCTCATTTCATAGTTTTTTTCATAAGTGTCGGGCCACCCAGTCCTACCAGCAAAATAACGCCTCGATTGAAGGCTTTAGCTTTCAAAACTTGCCCAGATTGTGTCAGTAGGTCCTGGAATTCGTCCACAGAAAGGCCAGAGAGACAACTTCACTCGTGAACCGCCATGTTTACAACAGAGCATTTTAGGCGTCCCAGTCTGCATGAAACCAGCTCTCGCCTCTGTCTGAGACAAGACCAGACACGCACGGTTCTTTCGTTGCGTTCATGCCTATCAAATCAACTGAAATGTCAATTGCTGGTTAAAAAAAAAAAAAAAAAAACCAGCATGTTAATTTTTTTTTTGGTAGGCTAGGTATCGAAGAGCCAGAACATTTGCGCATGCGCTGACGCAATGTTTGAGCAAGAGAAAAAACGCAGTACCTCCAGACACCGGCGCTGGAGCGTCGTACCAAACGAGTCATCCCGGGATTTCGGCCCGTGCGATCGCTTTTGGACGCAGTTGGCCCTTCGCTGCTTTCTGCTACCGACCTTGCCTCCCGGTACGGCATTGAGGGAGAGATATGTCGGCCCCTAAACCATATGTGACAAATCCCACGCCTACTCACAGCTCCAAACCGCCCTTGTCAATATAGCGTAAGAATTAGATGGCTTATATATTCAAAAGAAAAGTCATTTTATCTGCCATATGGTAAGCACTGGAGTCGCAGATTACAAACTGTGCGCACGCGCCCTGCTAAAAGTAAGATACATACATGCATGCATAGAGTTTATTTCATCTCGAATTTCAGAATAACTGCAAGAGCTAATGTCTTTACAGCTAAAGTACATAGCATATACAGATACATACTAAATACATAATATTTAAAGATATATATTAATTCAAAAGAAAAGCCGCTGTACAAAATGCGCCCCTGGATTGTCTTTTTCTCTTTTGAAACCAGTAAACTCAGTGGTACGGATAAAATCAGGTAGCGCATTCCGCAACTAAGCTGATACGCTCGCTCATGCCCAAAAAGAATTCTGGGTAATTCTGCCATTCCATGACAAGGGAAGACTCCCGATTCTCATTTCATAGTTTTTTTCATAAGTGTCGGGCCACCCAGTCCTACCAGCAAAATAACGCCTCGATTGAAGGCTTTAGCTTTCAAAACTTGCCCAGATTGTGTCAGTAGGTCCTGGAATTCGTCCACAGAAAGGCCAGAGAGACAACTTCACTCGTGAACCGCCATGTTTACAACAGAGCATTTTAGGCGTCCCAGTCTGCATGAAACCAGCTCTCGCCTCTGTCTGAGACAAGACCAGACACGCACGGTTCTTTCGTTGCGTTTATGCCTATCAAATCAACTGAAATGTCAATTGCTGGTTAAAAAAAAAAAAAAAAAAACCAGCATGTTAATTTTTTTTTTGGTAGGCTAGGTATCGAAGAGCCAGAACATTTGCGCATGCGCTGACGCAATGTTTGAGCAAGAGAAAAAACGCAGTACCTCCAGACACCGGCGCTGGAGCGTCGTACCAAACGAGTCATCCCGGGATTTCGGCCCGTGCGATCGCTTTTGGACGCAGTTGGCCCTTCGCTGCTTTCTGCTACCGACCTTGCCTCCCGGTACGGCATTGAGGGAGAGATATGTCGGCCCCTAAACCATATGTGACAAATCCCACGCCTACTCACAGCTCCAAACCGCCCTTGTCAATATAGCGTAAGAATTAGATGGCTTATATATTCAAAAGAAAAGTCATTTTATCTGCCATATGGTAAGCACTGGAGTCGCAGATTACAAACTGTGCGCACGCGCCCTGCTAAAAGTAAGATACATACATGCATGCATAGAGTTTATTTCATCTCGAATTTCAGAATAACTGCAAGAGCTAATGTCTTTACAGCTAAAGTACATAGCATATACAGATACATACTAAATACATAATATTTAAAGATATATATTAATTCAAAAGAAAAGCCGCTGTACAAAATGCGCCCCTGGATTGTCTTTTTCTCTTTTGAAACCAGTAAACTCAGTGGTACGGATAAAATCAGGTAGCGCATTCCGCAACTAAGCTGATACGCTCGCTCATGCCCAAAAAGAATTCTGGGTAATTCTGCCATTCCATGACAAGGGAAGACTCCCGATTCTCATTTCATAGTTTTTTTCATAAGTGTCGGGCCACCCAGTCCTACCAGCAAAATAACGCCTCGATTGAAGGCTTTAGCTTTCAAAACTTGCCCAGATTGTGTCAGTAGGTCCTGGAATTCGTCCACAGAAAGGCCAGAGAGACAACTTCACTCGTGAACCGCCATGTTTACAACAGAGCATTTTAGGCGTCCCAGTCTGCATGAAACCAGCTCTCGCCTCTGTCTGAGACAAGACCAGACACGCACGGTTCTTTCGTTGCGTTCATGCCTATCAAATCAACTGAAATGTCAATTGCTGGTTAAAAAAAAAAAAAAAAAAACCAGCATGTTAATTTTTTTTTTGGTAGGCTAGGTATCGAAGAGCCAGAACATTTGCGCATGCGCTGACGCAATGTTTGAGCAAGAGAAAAAACGCAGTACCTCCAGACACCGGCGCTGGAGCGTCGTACCAAACGAGTCATCCCGGGATTTCGGCCCGTGCGATCGCTTTTGGACGCAGTTGGCCCTTCGCTGCTTTCTGCTACCGACCTTGCCTCCCGGTACGGCATTGAGGGAGAGATATGTCGGCCCCTAAACCATATGTGACAAATCCCACGCCTACTCACAGCTCCAAACCGCCCTTGTCAATATAGCGTAAGAATTAGATGGCTTATATATTCAAAAGAAAAGTCATTTTATCTGCCATATGGTAAGCACTGGAGTCGCAGATTACAAACTGTGCGCACGCGCCCTGCTAAAAGTAAGATACATACATGCATGCATAGAGTTTATTTCATCTCGAATTTCAGAATAACTGCAAGAGCTAATGTCTTTACAGCTAAAGTACATAGCATATACAGATACATACTAAATACATAATATTTAAAGATATATATTAATTCAAAAGAAAAGCCGCTGTACAAAATGCGCCCCTGGATTGTCTTTTTCTCTTTTGAAACCAGTAAACTCAGTGGTACGGATAAAATCAGGTAGCGCATTCCGCAACTAAGCTGATACGCTCGCTCATGCCCAAAAAGAATTCTGGGTAATTCTGCCATTCCATGACAAGGGAAGACTCCCGATTCTCATTTCATAGTTTTTTTCATAAGTGTCGGGCCACCCAGTCCTACCAGCAAAATAACGCCTCGATTGAAGGCTTTAGCTTTCAAAACTTGCCCAGATTGTGTCAGTAGGTCCTGGAATTCGTCCACAGAAAGGCCAGAGAGACAACTTCACTCGTGAACCGCCATGTTTACAACAGAGCATTTTAGGCGTCCCAGTCTGCATGAAACCAGCTCTCGCCTCTGTCTGAGACAAGACCAGACACGCACGGTTCTTTCGTTGCGTTCATGCCTATCAAATCAACTGAAATGTCAATTGCTGGTTAAAAAAAAAAAAAAAAAAACCAGCATGTTAATTTTTTTTTTGGTAGGCTAGGTATCGAAGAGCCAGAACATTTGCGCATGCGCTGACGCAATGTTTGAGCAAGAGAAAAAACGCAGTACCTCCAGACACCGGCGCTGGAGCGTCGTACCAAACGAGTCATCCCGGGATTTCGGCCCGTGCGATCGCTTTTGGACGCAGTTGGCCCTTCGCTGCTTTCTGCTACCGACCTTGCCTCCCGGTACGGCATTGAGGGAGAGATATGTCGGCCCCTAAACCATATGTGACAAATCCCACGCCTACTCACAGCTCCAAACCGCCCTTGTCAATATAGCGTAAGAATTAGATGGCTTATATATTCAAAAGAAAAGTCATTTTATCTGCCATATGGTAAGCACTGGAGTCGCAGATTACAAACTGTGCGCACGCGCCCTGCTAAAAGTAAGATACATACATGCATGCATAGAGTTTATTTCATCTCGAATTTCAGAATAACTGCAAGAGCTAATGTCTTTACAGCTAAAGTACATAGCATATACAGATACATACTAAATACATAATATTTAAAGATATATATTAATTCAAAAGAAAAGCCGCTGTACAAAATGCGCCCCTGGATTGTCTTTTTCTCTTTTGAAACCAGTAAACTCAGTGGTACGGATAAAATCAGGTAGCGCATTCCGCAACTAAGCTGATACGCTCGCTCATGCCCAAAAAGAATTCTGGGTAATTCTGCCATTCCATGACAAGGGAAGACTCCCGATTCTCATTTCATAGTTTTTTTCATAAGTGTCGGGCCACCCAGTCCTACCAGCAAAATAACGCCTCGATTGAAGGCTTTAGCTTTCAAAACTTGCCCAGATTGTGTCAGTAGGTCCTGGAATTCGTCCACAGAAAGGCCAGAGAGACAACTTCACTCGTGAACCGCCATGTTTACAACAGAGCATTTTAGGCGTCCCAGTCTGCATGAAACCAGCTCTCGCCTCTGTCTGAGACAAGACCAGACACGCACGGTTCTTTCGTTGCGTTTATGCCTATCAAATCAACTGAAATGTCAATTGCTGGTTAAAAAAAAAAAAAAAAAACCAGCATGTTAATTTTTTTTTTGGTAGGCTAGGTATCGAAGAGCCAGAACATTTGCGCATGCGCTGACGCAATGTTTGAGCAAGAGAAAAAACGCAGTACCTCCAGACACCGGCGCTGGAGCGTCGTACCAAACGAGTCATCCCGGGATTTCGGCCCGTGCGATCGCTTTTGGACGCAGTTGGCCCTTCGCTGCTTTCTGCTACCGACCTTGCCTCCCGGTACGGCATTGAGGGAGAGATATGTCGGCCCCTAAACCATATGTGACAAATCCCACGCCTACTCACAGCTCCAAACCGCCCTTGTCAATATAGCGTAAGAATTAGATGGCTTATATATTCAAAAGAAAAGTCATTTTATCTGCCATATGGTAAGCACTGGAGTCGCAGATTACAAACTGTGCGCACGCGCCCTGCTAAAAGTAAGA
The DNA here is from genome assembly GCA_949126865.1 of Montipora capitata. Classification (NCBI taxonomy): domain Eukaryota; kingdom Metazoa; phylum Cnidaria; class Anthozoa; order Scleractinia; family Acroporidae; genus Montipora; species Montipora capitata. The sequence continues at coordinate 41,508,566 of OX421452.1, read as the reverse complement.
TACATACATGCATGCATAGAGTTTATTTCATCTCGAATTTCAGAATAACTGCAAGAGCTAATGTCTTTACAGCTAAAGTACATAGCATATACAGATACATACTAAATACATAATATTTAAAGATATATATTAATTCAAAAGAAAAGCCGCTGTACAAAATGCGCCCCTGGATTGTCTTTTTCTCTTTTGAAACCAGTAAACTCAGTGGTACGGATAAAATCAGGTAGCGCATTCCGCAACTAAGCTGATACGCTCGCTCATGCCCAAAAAGAATTCTGGGTAATTCTGCCATTCCATGACAAGGGAAGACTCCCGATTCTCATTTCATAGTTTTTTTCATAAGTGTCGGGCCACCCAGTCCTACCAGCAAAATAACGCCTCGATTGAAGGCTTTAGCTTTCAAAACTTGCCCAGATTGTGTCAGTAGGTCCTGGAATTCGTCCACAGAAAGGCCAGAGAGACAACTTCACTCGTGAACCGCCATGTTTACAACAGAGCATTTTAGGCGTCCCAGTCTGCATGAAACCAGCTCTCGCCTCTGTCTGAGACAAGACCAGACACGCACGGTTCTTTCGTTGCGTTTATGCCTATCAAATCAACTGAAATGTCAATTGCTGGTTAAAAAAAAAAAAAAAAAAACCAGCATGTTAATTTTTTTTTTGGTAGGCTAGGTATCGAAGAGCCAGAACATTTGCGCATGCGCTGACGCAATGTTTGAGCAAGAGAAAAAACGCAGTACCTCCAGACACCGGCGCTGGAGCGTCGTACCAAACGAGTCATCCCGGGATTTCGGCCCGTGCGATCGCTTTTGGACGCAGTTGGCCCTTCGCTGCTTTCTGCTACCGACCTTGCCTCCCGGTACGGCATTGAGGGAGAGATATGTCGGCCCCTAAACCATATGTGACAAATCCCACGCCTACTCACAGCTCCAAACCGCCCTTGTCAATATAGCGTAAGAATTAGATGGCTTATATATTCAAAAGAAAAGTCATTTTATCTGCCATATGGTAAGCACTGGAGTCGCAGATTACAAACTGTGCGCACGCGCCCTGCTAAAAGTAAGATACATACATGCATGCATAGAGTTTATTTCATCTCGAATTTCAGAATAACTGCAAGAGCTAATGTCTTTACAGCTAAAGTACATAGCATATACAGATACATACTAAATACATAATATTTAAAGATATATATTAATTCAAAAGAAAAGCCGCTGTACAAAATGCGCCCCTGGATTGTCTTTTTCTCTTTTGAAACCAGTAAACTCAGTGGTACGGATAAAATCAGGTAGCGCATTCCGCAACTAAGCTGATACGCTCGCTCATGCCCAAAAAGAATTCTGGGTAATTCTGCCATTCCATGACAAGGGAAGACTCCCGATTCTCATTTCATAGTTTTTTTCATAAGTGTCGGGCCACCCAGTCCTACCAGCAAAATAACGCCTCGATTGAAGGCTTTAGCTTTCAAAACTTGCCCAGATTGTGTCAGTAGGTCCTGGAATTCGTCCACAGAAAGGCCAGAGAGACAACTTCACTCGTGAACCGCCATGTTTACAACAGAGCATTTTAGGCGTCCCAGTCTGCATGAAACCAGCTCTCGCCTCTGTCTGAGACAAGACCAGACACGCACGGTTCTTTCGTTGCGTTTATGCCTATCAAATCAACTGAAATGTCAATTGCTGGTTAAAAAAAAAAAAAAAAAAACCAGCATGTTAATTTTTTTTTTGGTAGGCTAGGTATCGAAGAGCCAGAACATTTGCGCATGCGCTGACGCAATGTTTGAGCAAGAGAAAAAACGCAGTACCTCCAGACACCGGCGCTGGAGCGTCGTACCAAACGAGTCATCCCGGGATTTCGGCCCGTGCGATCGCTTTTGGACGCAGTTGGCCCTTCGCTGCTTTCTGCTACCGACCTTGCCTCCCGGTACGGCATTGAGGGAGAGATATGTCGGCCCCTAAACCATATGTGACAAATCCCACGCCTACTCACAGCTCCAAACCGCCCTTGTCAATATAGCGTAAGAATTAGATGGCTTATATATTCAAAAGAAAAGTCATTTTATCTGCCATATGGTAAGCACTGGAGTCGCAGATTACAAACTGTGCGCACGCGCCCTGCTAAAAGTAAGATACATACATGCATGCATAGAGTTTATTTCATCTCGAATTTCAGAATAACTGCAAGAGCTAATGTCTTTACAGCTAAAGTACATAGCATATACAGATACATACTAAATACATAATATTTAAAGATATATATTAATTCAAAAGAAAAGCCGCTGTACAAAATGCGCCCCTGGATTGTCTTTTTCTCTTTTGAAACCAGTAAACTCAGTGGTACGGATAAAATCAGGTAGCGCATTCCGCAACTAAGCTGATACGCTCGCTCATGCCCAAAAAGAATTCTGGGTAATTCTGCCATTCCATGACAAGGGAAGACTCCCGATTCTCATTTCATAGTTTTTTTCATAAGTGTCGGGCCACCCAGTCCTACCAGCAAAATAACGCCTCGATTGAAGGCTTTAGCTTTCAAAACTTGCCCAGATTGTGTCAGTAGGTCCTGGAATTCGTCCACAGAAAGGCCAGAGAGACAACTTCACTCGTGAACCGCCATGTTTACAACAGAGCATTTTAGGCGTCCCAGTCTGCATGAAACCAGCTCTCGCCTCTGTCTGAGACAAGACCAGACACGCACGGTTCTTTCGTTGCGTTTATGCCTATCAAATCAACTGAAATGTCAATTGCTGGTTAAAAAAAAAAAAAAAAAAACCAGCATGTTAATTTTTTTTTTGGTAGGCTAGGTATCGAAGAGCCAGAACATTTGCGCATGCGCTGACGCAATGTTTGAGCAAGAGAAAAAACGCAGTACCTCCAGACACCGGCGCTGGAGCGTCGTACCAAACGAGTCATCCCGGGATTTCGGCCCGTGCGATCGCTTTTGGACGCAGTTGGCCCTTCGCTGCTTTCTGCTACCGACCTTGCCTCCCGGTACGGCATTGAGGGAGAGATATGTCGGCCCCTAAACCATATGTGACAAATCCCACGCCTACTCACAGCTCCAAACCGCCCTTGTCAATATAGCGTAAGAATTAGATGGCTTATATATTCAAAAGAAAAGTCATTTTATCTGCCATATGGTAAGCACTGGAGTCGCAGATTACAAACTGTGCGCACGCGCCCTGCTAAAAGTAAGATACATACATGCATGCATAGAGTTTATTTCATCTCGAATTTCAGAATAACTGCAAGAGCTAATGTCTTTACAGCTAAAGTACATAGCATATACAGATACATACTAAATACATAATATTTAAAGATATATATTAATTCAAAAGAAAAGCCGCTGTACAAAATGCGCCCCTGGATTGTCTTTTTCTCTTTTGAAACCAGTAAACTCAGTGGTACGGATAAAATCAGGTAGCGCATTCCGCAACTAAGCTGATACGCTCGCTCATGCCCAAAAAGAATTCTGGGTAATTCTGCCATTCCATGACAAGGGAAGACTCCCGATTCTCATTTCATAGTTTTTTTCATAAGTGTCGGGCCACCCAGTCCTACCAGCAAAATAACGCCTCGATTGAAGGCTTTAGCTTTCAAAACTTGCCCAGATTGTGTCAGTAGGTCCTGGAATTCGTCCACAGAAAGGCCAGAGAGACAACTTCACTCGTGAACCGCCATGTTTACAACAGAGCATTTTAGGCGTCCCAGTCTGCATGAAACCAGCTCTCGCCTCTGTCTGAGACAAGACCAGACACGCACGGTTCTTTCGTTGCGTTTATGCCTATCAAATCAACTGAAATGTCAATTGCTGGTTAAAAAAAAAAAAAAAAAAACCAGCATGTTAATTTTTTTTTTGGTAGGCTAGGTATCGAAGAGCCAGAACATTTGCGCATGCGCTGACGCAATGTTTGAGCAAGAGAAAAAACGCAGTACCTCCAGACACCGGCGCTGGAGCGTCGTACCAAACGAGTCATCCCGGGATTTCGGCCCGTGCGATCGCTTTTGGACGCAGTTGGCCCTTCGCTGCTTTCTGCTACCGACCTTGCCTCCCGGTACGGCATTGAGGGAGAGATATGTCGGCCCCTAAACCATATGTGACAAATCCCACGCCTACTCACAGCTCCAAACCGCCCTTGTCAATATAGCGTAAGAATTAGATGGCTTATATATTCAAAAGAAAAGTCATTTTATCTGCCATATGGTAAGCACTGGAGTCGCAGATTACAAACTGTGCGCACGCGCCCTGCTAAAAGTAAGATACATACATGCATGCATAGAGTTTATTTCATCTCGAATTTCAGAATAACTGCAAGAGCTAATGTCTTTACAGCTAAAGTACATAGCATATACAGATACATACTAAATACATAATATTTAAAGATATATATTAATTCAAAAGAAAAGCCGCTGTACAAAATGCGCCCCTGGATTGTCTTTTTCTCTTTTGAAACCAGTAAACTCAGTGGTACGGATAAAATCAGGTAGCGCATTCCGCAACTAAGCTGATACGCTCGCTCATGCCCAAAAAGAATTCTGGGTAATTCTGCCATTCCATGACAAGGGAAGACTCCCGATTCTCATTTCATAGTTTTTTTCATAAGTGTCGGGCCACCCAGTCCTACCAGCAAAATAACGCCTCGATTGAAGGCTTTAGCTTTCAAAACTTGCCCAGATTGTGTCAGTAGGTCCTGGAATTCGTCCACAGAAAGGCCAGAGAGACAACTTCACTCGTGAACCGCCATGTTTACAACAGAGCATTTTAGGCGTCCCAGTCTGCATGAAACCAGCTCTCGCCTCTGTCTGAGACAAGACCAGACACGCACGGTTCTTTCGTTGCGTTTATGCCTATCAAATCAACTGAAATGTCAATTGCTGGTTAAAAAAAAAAAAAAAAAAACCAGCATGTTAATTTTTTTTTTGGTAGGCTAGGTATCGAAGAGCCAGAACATTTGCGCATGCGCTGACGCAATGTTTGAGCAAGAGAAAAAACGCAGTACCTCCAGACACCGGCGCTGGAGCGTCGTACCAAACGAGTCATCCCGGGATTTCGGCCCGTGCGATCGCTTTTGGACGCAGTTGGCCCTTCGCTGCTTTCTGCTACCGACCTTGCCTCCCGGTACGGCATTGAGGGAGAGATATGTCGGCCCCTAAACCATATGTGACAAATCCCACGCCTACTCACAGCTCCAAACCGCCCTTGTCAATATAGCGTAAGAATTAGATGGCTTATATATTCAAAAGAAAAGTCATTTTATCTGCCATATGGTAAGCACTGGAGTCGCAGATTACAAACTGTGCGCACGCGCCCTGCTAAAAGTAAGATACATACATGCATGCATAGAGTTTATTTCATCTCGAATTTCAGAATAACTGCAAGAGCTAATGTCTTTACAGCTAAAGTACATAGCATATACAGATACATACTAAATACATAATATTTAAAGATATATATTAATTCAAAAGAAAAGCCGCTGTACAAAATGCGCCCCTGGATTGTCTTTTTCTCTTTTGAAACCAGTAAACTCAGTGGTACGGATAAAATCAGGTAGCGCATTCCGCAACTAAGCTGATACGCTCGCTCATGCCCAAAAAGAATTCTGGGTAATTCTGCCATTCCATGACAAGGGAAGACTCCCGATTCTCATTTCATAGTTTTTTTCATAAGTGTCGGGCCACCCAGTCCTACCAGCAAAATAACGCCTCGATTGAAGGCTTTAGCTTTCAAAACTTGCCCAGATTGTGTCAGTAGGTCCTGGAATTCGTCCACAGAAAGGCCAGAGAGACAACTTCACTCGTGAACCGCCATGTTTACAACAGAGCATTTTAGGCGTCCCAGTCTGCATGAAACCAGCTCTCGCCTCTGTCTGAGACAAGACCAGACACGCACGGTTCTTTCGTTGCGTTTATGCCTATCAAATCAACTGAAATGTCAATTGCTGGTTAAAAAAAAAAAAAAAAAAACCAGCATGTTAATTTTTTTTTTGGTAGGCTAGGTATCGAAGAGCCAGAACATTTGCGCATGCGCTGACGCAATGTTTGAGCAAGAGAAAAAACGCAGTACCTCCAGACACCGGCGCTGGAGCGTCGTACCAAACGAGTCATCCCGGGATTTCGGCCCGTGCGATCGCTTTTGGACGCAGTTGGCCCTTCGCTGCTTTCTGCTACCGACCTTGCCTCCCGGTACGGCATTGAGGGAGAGATATGTCGGCCCCTAAACCATATGTGACAAATCCCACGCCTACTCACAGCTCCAAACCGCCCTTGTCAATATAGCGTAAGAATTAGATGGCTTATATATTCAAAAGAAAAGTCATTTTATCTGCCATATGGTAAGCACTGGAGTCGCAGATTACAAACTGTGCGCACGCGCCCTGCTAAAAGTAAGATACATACATGCATGCATAGAGTTTATTTCATCTCGAATTTCAGAATAACTGCAAGAGCTAATGTCTTTACAGCTAAAGTACATAGCATATACAGATACATACTAAATACATAATATTTAAAGATATATATTAATTCAAAAGAAAAGCCGCTGTACAAAATGCGCCCCTGGATTGTCTTTTTCTCTTTTGAAACCAGTAAACTCAGTGGTACGGATAAAATCAGGTAGCGCATTCCGCAACTAAGCTGATACGCTCGCTCATGCCCAAAAAGAATTCTGGGTAATTCTGCCATTCCATGACAAGGGAAGACTCCCGATTCTCATTTCATAGTTTTTTTCATAAGTGTCGGGCCACCCAGTCCTACCAGCAAAATAACGCCTCGATTGAAGGCTTTAGCTTTCAAAACTTGCCCAGATTGTGTCAGTAGGTCCTGGAATTCGTCCACAGAAAGGCCAGAGAGACAACTTCACTCGTGAACCGCCATGTTTACAACAGAGCATTTTAGGCGTCCCAGTCTGCATGAAACCAGCTCTCGCCTCTGTCTGAGACAAGACCAGACACGCACGGTTCTTTCGTTGCGTTTATGCCTATCAAATCAACTGAAATGTCAATTGCTGGTTAAAAAAAAAAAAAAAAAAACCAGCATGTTAATTTTTTTTTTGGTAGGCTAGGTATCGAAGAGCCAGAACATTTGCGCATGCGCTGACGCAATGTTTGAGCAAGAGAAAAAACGCAGTACCTCCAGACACCGGCGCTGGAGCGTCGTACCAAACGAGTCATCCCGGGATTTCGGCCCGTGCGATCGCTTTTGGACGCAGTTGGCCCTTCGCTGCTTTCTGCTACCGACCTTGCCTCCCGGTACGGCATTGAGGGAGAGATATGTCGGCCCCTAAACCATATGTGACAAATCCCACGCCTACTCACAGCTCCAAACCGCCCTTGTCAATATAGCGTAAGAATTAGATGGCTTATATATTCAAAAGAAAAGTCATTTTATCTGCCATATGGTAAGCACTGGAGTCGCAGATTACAAACTGTGCGCACGCGCCCTGCTAAAAGTAAGATACATACATGCATGCATAGAGTTTATTTCATCTCGAATTTCAGAATAACTGCAAGAGCTAATGTCTTTACAGCTAAAGTACATAGCATATACAGATACATACTAAATACATAATATTTAAAGATATATATTAATTCAAAAGAAAAGCCGCTGTACAAAATGCGCCCCTGGATTGTCTTTTTCTCTTTTGAAACCAGTAAACTCAGTGGTACGGATAAAATCAGGTAGCGCATTCCGCAACTAAGCTGATACGCTCGCTCATGCCCAAAAAGAATTCTGGGTAATTCTGCCATTCCATGACAAGGGAAGACTCCCGATTCTCATTTCATAGTTTTTTTCATAAGTGTCGGGCCACCCAGTCCTACCAGCAAAATAACGCCTCGATTGAAGGCTTTAGCTTTCAAAACTTGCCCAGATTGTGTCAGTAGGTCCTGGAATTCGTCCACAGAAAGGCCAGAGAGACAACTTCACTCGTGAACCGCCATGTTTACAACAGAGCATTTTAGGCGTCCCAGTCTGCATGAAACCAGCTCTCGCCTCTGTCTGAGACAAGACCAGACACGCACGGTTCTTTCGTTGCGTTTATGCCTATCAAATCAACTGAAATGTCAATTGCTGGTTAAAAAAAAAAAAAAAAAAACCAGCATGTTAATTTTTTTTTTGGTAGGCTAGGTATCGAAGAGCCAGAACATTTGCGCATGCGCTGACGCAATGTTTGAGCAAGAGAAAAAACGCAGTACCTCCAGACACCGGCGCTGGAGCGTCGTACCAAACGAGTCATCCCGGGATTTCGGCCCGTGCGATCGCTTTTGGACGCAGTTGGCCCTTCGCTGCTTTCTGCTACCGACCTTGCCTCCCGGTACGGCATTGAGGGAGAGATATGTCGGCCCCTAAACCATATGTGACAAATCCCACGCCTACTCACAGCTCCAAACCGCCCTTGTCAATATAGCGTAAGAATTAGATGGCTTATATATTCAAAAGAAAAGTCATTTTATCTGCCATATGGTAAGCACTGGAGTCGCAGATTACAAACTGTGCGCACGCGCCCTGCTAAAAGTAAGATACATACATGCATGCATAGAGTTTATTTCATCTCGAATTTCAGAATAACTGCAAGAGCTAATGTCTTTACAGCTAAAGTACATAGCATATACAGATACATACTAAATACATAATATTTAAAGATATATATTAATTCAAAAGAAAAGCCGCTGTACAAAATGCGCCCCTGGATTGTCTTTTTCTCTTTTGAAACCAGTAAACTCAGTGGTACGGATAAAATCAGGTAGCGCATTCCGCAACTAAGCTGATACGCTCGCTCATGCCCAAAAAGAATTCTGGGTAATTCTGCCATTCCATGACAAGGGAAGACTCCCGATTCTCATTTCATAGTTTTTTTCATAAGTGTCGGGCCACCCAGTCCTACCAGCAAAATAACGCCTCGATTGAAGGCTTTAGCTTTCAAAACTTGCCCAGATTGTGTCAGTAGGTCCTGGAATTCGTCCACAGAAAGGCCAGAGAGACAACTTCACTCGTGAACCGCCATGTTTACAACAGAGCATTTTAGGCGTCCCAGTCTGCATGAAACCAGCTCTCGCCTCTGTCTGAGACAAGACCAGACACGCACGGTTCTTTCGTTGCGTTTATGCCTATCAAATCAACTGAAATGTCAATTGCTGGTTAAAAAAAAAAAAAAAAAACCAGCATGTTAATTTTTTTTTTGGTAGGCTAGGTATCGAAGAGCCAGAACATTTGCGCATGCGCTGACGCAATGTTTGAGCAAGAGAAAAAACGCAGTACCTCCAGACACCGGCGCTGGAGCGTCGTACCAAACGAGTCATCCCGGGATTTCGGCCCGTGCGATCGCTTTTGGACGCAGTTGGCCCTTCGCTGCTTTCTGCTACCGACCTTGCCTCCCGGTACGGCATTGAGGGAGAGATATGTCGGCCCCTAAACCATATGTGACAAATCCCACGCCTACTCACAGCTCCAAACCGCCCTTGTCAATATAGCGTAAGAATTAGATGGCTTATATATTCAAAAGAAAAGTCATTTTATCTGCCATATGGTAAGCACTGGAGTCGCAGATTACAAACTGTGCGCACGCGCCCTGCTAAAAGTAAGATACATACATGCATGCATAGAGTTTATTTCATCTCGAATTTCAGAATAACTGCAAGAGCTAATGTCTTTACAGCTAAAGTACATAGCATATACAGATACATACTAAATACATAATATTTAAAGATATATATTAATTCAAAAGAAAAGCCGCTGTACAAAATGCGCCCCTGGATTGTCTTTTTCTCTTTTGAAACCAGTAAACTCAGTGGTACGGATAAAATCAGGTAGCGCATTCCGCAACTAAGCTGATACGCTCGCTCATGCCCAAAAAGAATTCTGGGTAATTCTGCCATTCCATGACAAGGGAAGACTCCCGATTCTCATTTCATAGTTTTTTTCATAAGTGTCGGGCCACCCAGTCCTACCAGCAAAATAACGCCTCGATTGAAGGCTTTAGCTTTCAAAACTTGCCCAGATTGTGTCAGTAGGTCCTGGAATTCGTCCACAGAAAGGCCAGAGAGACAACTTCACTCGTGAACCGCCATGTTTACAACAGAGCATTTTAGGCGTCCCAGTCTGCATGAAACCAGCTCTCGCCTCTGTCTGAGACAAGACCAGACACGCACGGTTCTTTCGTTGCGTTCATGCCTATCAAATCAACTGAAATGTCAATTGCTGGTTAAAAAAAAAAAAAAAAAAACCAGCATGTTAATTTTTTTTTTGGTAGGCTAGGTATCGAAGAGCCAGAACATTTGCGCATGCGCTGACGCAATGTTTGAGCAAGAGAAAAAACGCAGTACCTCCAGACACCGGCGCTGGAGCGTCGTACCAAACGAGTCATCCCGGGATTTCGGCCCGTGCGATCGCTTTTGGACGCAGTTGGCCCTTCGCTGCTTTCTGCTACCGACCTTGCCTCCCGGTACGGCATTGAGGGAGAGATATGTCGGCCCCTAAACCATATGTGACAAATCCCACGCCTACTCACAGCTCCAAACCGCCCTTGTCAATATAGCGTAAGAATTAGATGGCTTATATATTCAAAAGAAAAGTCATTTTATCTGCCATATGGTAAGCACTGGAGTCGCAGATTACAAACTGTGCGCACGCGCCCTGCTAAAAGTAAGATACATACATGCATGCATAGAGTTTATTTCATCTCGAATTTCAGAATAACTGCAAGAGCTAATGTCTTTACAGCTAAAGTACATAGCATATACAGATACATACTAAATACATAATATTTAAAGATATATATTAATTCAAAAGAAAAGCCGCTGTACAAAATGCGCCCCTGGATTGTCTTTTTCTCTTTTGAAACCAGTAAACTCAGTGGTACGGATAAAATCAGGTAGCGCATTCCGCAACTAAGCTGATACGCTCGCTCATGCCCAAAAAGAATTCTGGGTAATTCTGCCATTCCATGACAAGGGAAGACTCCCGATTCTCATTTCATAGTTTTTTTCATAAGTGTCGGGCCACCCAGTCCTACCAGCAAAATAACGCCTCGATTGAAGGCTTTAGCTTTCAAAACTTGCCCAGATTGTGTCAGTAGGTCCTGGAATTCGTCCACAGAAAGGCCAGAGAGACAACTTCACTCGTGAACCGCCATGTTTACAACAGAGCATTTTAGGCGTCCCAGTCTGCATGAAACCAGCTCTCGCCTCTGTCTGAGACAAGACCAGACACGCACGGTTCTTTCGTTGCGTTCATGCCTATCAAATCAACTGAAATGTCAATTGCTGGTTAAAAAAAAAAAAAAAAAAAACCAGCATGTTAATTTTTTTTTTGGTAGGCTAGGTATCGAAGAGCCAGAACATTTGCGCATGCGCTGACGCAATGTTTGAGCAAGAGAAAAAACGCAGTACCTCCAGACACCGGCGCTGGAGCGTCGTACCAAACGAGTCATCCCGGGATTTCGGCCCGTGCGATCGCTTTTGGACGCAGTTGGCCCTTCGCTGCTTTCTGCTACCGACCTTGCCTCCCGGTACGGCATTGAGGGAGAGATATGTCGGCCCCTAAACCATATGTGACAAATCCCACGCCTACTCACAGCTCCAAACCGCCCTTGTCAATATAGCGTAAGAATTAGATGGCTTATATATTCAAAAGAAAAGTCATTTTATCTGCCATATGGTAAGCACTGGAGTCGCAGATTACAAACTGTGCGCACGCGCCCTGCTAAAAGTAAGATACATACATGCATGCATAGAGTTTATTTCATCTCGAATTTCAGAATAACTGCAAGAGCTAATGTCTTTACAGCTAAAGTACATAGCATATACAGATACATACTAAATACATAATATTTAAAGATATATATTAATTCAAAAGAAAAGCCGCTGTACAAAATGCGCCCCTGGATTGTCTTTTTCTCTTTTGAAACCAGTAAACTCAGTGGTACGGATAAAATCAGGTAGCGCATTCCGCAACTAAGCTGATACGCTCGCTCATGCCCAAAAAGAATTCTGGGTAATTCTGCCATTCCATGACAAGGGAAGACTCCCGATTCTCATTTCATAGTTTTTTTCATAAGTGTCGGGCCACCCAGTCCTACCAGCAAAATAACGCCTCGATTGAAGGCTTTAGCTTTCAAAACTTGCCCAGATTGTGTCAGTAGGTCCTGGAATTCGTCCACAGAAAGGCCAGAGAGACAACTTCACTCGTGAACCGCCATGTTTACAACAGAGCATTTTAGGCGTCCCAGTCTGCATGAAACCAGCTCTCGCCTCTGTCTGAGACAAGACCAGACACGCACGGTTCTTTCGTTGCGTTTATGCCTATCAAATCAACTGAAATGTCAATTGCTGGTTAAAAAAAAAAAAAAAAAAACCAGCATGTTAATTTTTTTTTTGGTAGGCTAGGTATCGAAGAGCCAGAACATTTGCGCATGCGCTGACGCAATGTTTGAGCAAGAGAAAAAACGCAGTACCTCCAGACACCGGCGCTGGAGCGTCGTACCAAACGAGTCATCCCGGGATTTCGGCCCGTGCGATCGCTTTTGGACGCAGTTGGCCCTTCGCTGCTTTCTGCTACCGACCTTGCCTCCCGGTACGGCATTGAGGGAGAGATATGTCGGCCCCTAAACCATATGTGACAAATCCCACGCCTACTCACAGCTCCAAACCGCCCTTGTCAATATAGCGTAAGAATTAGATGGCTTATATATTCAAAAGAAAAGTCATTTTATCTGCCATATGGTAAGCACTGGAGTCGCAGATTACAAACTGTGCGCACGCGCCCTGCTAAAAGTAAGATACATACATGCATGCATAGAGTTTATTTCATCTCGAATTTCAGAATAACTGCAAGAGCTAATGTCTTTACAGCTAAAGTACATAGCATATACAGATACATACTAAATACATAATATTTAAAGATATATATTAATTCAAAAGAAAAGCCGCTGTACAAAATGCGCCCCTGGATTGTCTTTTTCTCTTTTGAAACCAGTAAACTCAGTGGTACGGATAAAATCAGGTAGCGCATTCCGCAACTAAGCTGATACGCTCGCTCATGCCCAAAAAGAATTCTGGGTAATTCTGCCATTCCATGACAAGGGAAGACTCCCGATTCTCATTTCATAGTTTTTTTCATAAGTGTCGGGCCACCCAGTCCTACCAGCAAAATAACGCCTCGATTGAAGGCTTTAGCTTTCAAAACTTGCCCAGATTGTGTCAGTAGGTCCTGGAATTCGTCCACAGAAAGGCCAGAGAGACAACTTCACTCGTGAACCGCCATGTTTACAACAGAGCATTTTAGGCGTCCCAGTCTGCATGAAACCAGCTCTCGCCTCTGTCTGAGACAAGACCAGACACGCACGGTTCTTTCGTTGCGTTTATGCCTATCAAATCAACTGAAATGTCAATTGCTGGTTAAAAAAAAAAAAAAAAAAACCAGCATGTTAATTTTTTTTTTGGTAGGCTAGGTATCGAAGAGCCAGAACATTTGCGCATGCGCTGACGCAATGTTTGAGCAAGAGAAAAAACACAGTACCTCCAGACACCGGCGCTGGAGCGTCGTACCAAACGAGTCATCCCGGGATTTCGGCCCGTGCGATCGCTTTTGGACGCAGTTGGCCCTTCGCTGCTTTCTGCTACCGACCTTGCCTCCCGGTACGGCATTGAGGGAGAGATATGTCGGCCCCTAAACCATATGTGACAAATCCCACGCCTACTCACAGCTCCAAACCGCCCTTGTCAATATAGCGTAAGAATTAGATGGCTTATATATTCAAAAGAAAAGTCATTTTATCTGCCATATGGTAAGCACTGGAGTCGCAGATTACAAACTGTGCGCACGCGCCCTGCTAAAAGTAAGATACATACATGCATGCATAGAGTTTATTTCATCTCGAATTTCAGAATAACTGCAAGAGCTAATGTCTTTACAGTTAAAGTACATAGCATATACAGATACATACTAAATACATAATATTTAAAGATATATATTAATTCAAAAGAAAAGCCGCTGTACAAAATGCGCCCCTGGATTGTCTTTTTCTCTTTTGAAACCAGTAAACTCAGTGGTACGGATAAAATCAGGTAGCGCATTCCGCAACTAAGCTGATACGCTCGCTCATGCCCAAAAAGAATTCTGGGTAATTCTGCCATTCCATGACAAGGGAAGACTCCCGATTCTCATTTCATAGTTTTTTTCATAAGTGTCGGGCCACCCAGTCCTACCAGCAAAATAACGCCTCGATTGAAGGCTTTAGCTTTCAAAACTTGCCCAGATTGTGTCAGTAGGTCCTGGAATTCGTCCACAGAAAGGCCAGAGAGACAACTTCACTCGTGAACCGCCATGTTTACAACAGAGCATTTTAGGCGTCCCAGTCTGCATGAAACCAGCTCTCGCCTCTGTCTGAGACAAGACCAGACACGCACGGTTCTTTCGTTGCGTTTATGCCTATCAAATCAACTGAAATGTCAATTGCTGGTTAAAAAAAAAAAAAAAAAAACCAGCATGTTAATTTTTTTTTTGGTAGGCTAGGTATCGAAGAGCCAGAACATTTGCGCATGCGCTGACGCAATGTTTGAGCAAGAGAAAAAACGCAGTACCTCCAGACACCGGCGCTGGAGCGTCGTACCAAACGAGTCATCCCGGGATTTCGGCCCGTGCGATCGCTTTTGGACGCAGTTGGCCCTTCGCTGCTTTCTGCTACCGACCTTGCCTCCCGGTACGGCATTGAGGGAGAGATATGTCGGCCCCTAAACCATATGTGACAAATCCCACGCCTACTCACAGCTCCAAACCGCCCTTGTCAATATAGCGTAAGAATTAGATGGCTTATATATTCAAAAGAAAAGTCATTTTATCTGCCATATGGTAAGCACTGGAGTCGCAGATTACAAACTGTGCGCACGCGCCCTGCTAAAAGTAAGATACATACATGCATGCATAGAGTTTATTTCATCTCGAATTTCAGAATAACTGCAAGAGCTAATGTCTTTACAGTTAAAGTACATAGCATATACAGATACATACTAAATACATAATATTTAAAGATATATATTAATTCAAAAGAAAAGCCGCTGTACAAAATGCGCCCCTGGATTGTCTTTTTCTCTTTTGAAACCAGTAAACTCAGTGGTACGGATAAAATCAGGTAGCGCATTCCGCAACTAAGCTGATACGCTCGCTCATGCCCAAAAAGAATTCTGGGTAATTCTGCCATTCCATGACAAGGGAAGACTCCCGATTCTCATTTCATAGTTTTTTTCATAAGTGTCGGGCCACCCAGTCCTACCAGCAAAATAACGCCTCGATTGAAGGCTTTAGCTTTCAAAACTTGCCCAGATTGTGTCAGTAGGTCCTGGAATTCGTCCACAGAAAGGCCAGAGAGACAACTTCACTCGTGAACCGCCATGTTTACAACAGAGCATTTTAGGCGTCCCAGTCTGCATGAAACCAGCTCTCGCCTCTGTCTGAGACAAGACCAGACACGCACGGTTCTTTCGTTGCGTTTATGCCTATCAAATCAACTGAAATGTCAATTGCTGGTTAAAAAAAAAAAAAAAAAAACCAGCATGTTAATTTTTTTTTTGGTAGGCTAGGTATCGAAGAGCCAGAACATTTGCGCATGCGCTGACGCAATGTTTGAGCAAGAGAAAAAACGCAGTACCTCCAGACACCGGCGCTGGAGCGTCGTACCAAACGAGTCATCCCGGGATTTCGGCCCGTGCGATCGCTTTTGGACGCAGTTGGCCCTTCGCTGCTTTCTGCTACCGACCTTGCCTCCCGGTACGGCATTGAGGGAGAGATATGTCGGCCCCTAAACCATATGTGACAAATCCCACGCCTACTCACAGCTCCAAACCGCCCTTGTCAATATAGCGTAAGAATTAGATGGCTTATATATTCAAAAGAAAAGTCATTTTATCTGCCATATGGTAAGCACTGGAGTCGCAGATTACAAACTGTGCGCACGCGCCCTGCTAAAAGTAAGATACATACATGCATGCATAGAGTTTATTTCATCTCGAATTTCAGAATAACTGCAAGAGCTAATGTCTTTACAGCTAAAGTACATAGCATATACAGATACATACTAAATACATAATATTTAAAGATATATATTAATTCAAAAGAAAAGCCGCTGTACAAAATGCGCCCCTGGATTGTCTTTTTCTCTTTTGAAACCAGTAAACTCAGTGGTACGGATAAAATCAGGTAGCGCATTCCGCAACTAAGCTGATACGCTCGCTCATGCCCAAAAAGAATTCTGGGTAATTCTGCCATTCCATGACAAGGGAAGACTCCCGATTCTCATTTCATAGTTTTTTTCATAAGTGTCGGGCCACCCAGTCCTACCAGCAAAATAACGCCTCGATTGAAGGCTTTAGCTTTCAAAACTTGCCCAGATTGTGTCAGTAGGTCCTGGAATTCGTCCACAGAAAGGCCAGAGAGACAACTTCACTCGTGAACCGCCATGTTTACAACAGAGCATTTTAGGCGTCCCAGTCTGCATGAAACCAGCTCTCGCCTCTGTCTGAGACAAGACCAGACACGCACGGTTCTTTCGTTGCGTTTATGCCTATCAAATCAACTGAAATGTCAATTGCTGGTTAAAAAAAAAAAAAAAAAAACCAGCATGTTAATTTTTTTTTTGGTAGGCTAGGTATCGAAGAGCCAGAACATTTGCGCATGCGCTGACGCAATGTTTGAGCAAGAGAAAAAACGCAGTACCTCCAGACACCGGCGCTGGAACGTCGTACCAAACGAGTCATCCCGGGATTTCGGCCCGTGCGATCGCTTTTGGACGCAGTTGGCCCTTCGCTGCTTTCTGCTACCGACCTTGCCTCCCGGTACGGCATTGAGGGAGAGATATGTCGGCCCCTAAACCATATGTGACAAATCCCACGCCTACTCACAGCTCCAAACCGCCCTTGTCAATATAGCGTAAGAATTAGATGGCTTATATATTCAAAAGAAAAGTCATTTTATCTGCCATATGGTAAGCACTGGAGTCGCAGATTACAAACTGTGCGCACGCGCCCTGCTAAAAGTAAGATACATACATGCATGCATAGAGTTTATTTCATCTCGAATTTCAGAATAACTGCAAGAGCTAATGTCTTTACAGCTAAAGTACATAGCATATACAGATACATACTAAATACATAATATTTAAAGATATATATTAATTCAAAAGAAAAGCCGCTGTACAAAATGCGCCCCTGGATTGTCTTTTTCTCTTTTGAAACCAGTAAACTCAGTGGTACGGATAAAATCAGGTAGCGCATTCCGCAACTAAGCTGATACGCTCGCTCATGCCCAAAAAGAATTCTGGGTAATTCTGCCATTCCATGACAAGGGAAGACTCCCGATTCTCATTTCATAGTTTTTTTCATAAGTGTCGGGCCACCCAGTCCTACCAGCAAAATAACGCCTCGATTGAAGGCTTTAGCTTTCAAAACTTGCCCAGATTGTGTCAGTAGGTCCTGGAATTCGTCCACAGAAAGGCCAGAGAGACAACTTCACTCGTGAACCGCCATGTTTACAACAGAGCATTTTAGGCGTCCCAGTCTGCATGAAACCAGCTCTCGCCTCTGTCTGAGACAAGACCAGACACGCACGGTTCTTTCGTTGCGTTCATGCCTATCAAATCAACTGAAATGTCAATTGCTGGTTAAAAAAAAAAAAAAAAAAACCAGCATGTTAATTTTTTTTTTGGTAGGCTAGGTATCGAAGAGCCAGAACATTTGCGCATGCGCTGACGCAATGTTTGAGCAAGAGAAAAAACGCAGTACCTCCAGACACCGGCGCTGGAGCGTCGTACCAAACGAGTCATCCCGGGATTTCGGCCCGTGCGATCGCTTTTGGACGCAGTTGGCCCTTCGCTGCTTTCTGCTACCGACCTTGCCTCCCGGTACGGCATTGAGGGAGAGATATGTCGGCCCCTAAACCATATGTGACAAATCCCACGCCTACTCACAGCTCCAAACCGCCCTTGTCAATATAGCGTAAGAATTAGATGGCTTATATATTCAAAAGAAAAGTCATTTTATCTGCCATATGGTAAGCACTGGAGTCGCAGATTACAAACTGTGCGCACGCGCCCTGCTAAAAGTAAGATACATACATGCATGCATAGAGTTTATTTCATCTCGAATTTCAGAATAACTGCAAGAGCTAATGTCTTTACAGCTAAAGTACATAGCATATACAGATACATACTAAATACATAATATTTAAAGATATATATTAATTCAAAAGAAAAGCCGCTGTACAAAATGCGCCCCTGGATTGTCTTTTTCTCTTTTGAAACCAGTAAACTCAGTGGTACGGATAAAATCAGGTAGCGCATTCCGCAACTAAGCTGATACGCTCGCTCATGCCCAAAAAGAATTCTGGGTAATTCTGCCATTCCATGACAAGGGAAGACTCCCGATTCTCATTTCATAGTTTTTTTCATAAGTGTCGGGCCACCCAGTCCTACCAGCAAAATAACGCCTCGATTGAAGGCTTTAGCTTTCAAAACTTGCCCAGATTGTGTCAGTAGGTCCTGGAATTCGTCCACAGAAAGGCCAGAGAGACAACTTCACTCGTGAACCGCCATGTTTACAACAGAGCATTTTAGGCGTCCCAGTCTGCATGAAACCAGCTCTCGCCTCTGTCTGAGACAAGACCAGACACGCACGGTTCTTTCGTTGCGTTCATGCCTATCAAATCAACTGAAATGTCAATTGCTGGTTAAAAAAAAAAAAAAAAAAACCAGCATGTTAATTTTTTTTTTGGTAGGCTAGGTATCGAAGAGCCAGAACATTTGCGCATGCGCTGACGCAATGTTTGAGCAAGAGAAAAAACACAGTACCTCCAGACACCGGCGCTGGAGCGTCGTACCAAACGAGTCATCCCGGGATTTCGGCCCGTGCGATCGCTTTTGGACGCAGTTGGCCCTTCGCTGCTTTCTGCTACCGACCTTGCCTCCCGGTACGGCATTGAGGGAGAGATATGTCGGCCCCTAAACCATATGTGACAAATCCCACGCCTACTCACAGCTCCAAACCGCCCTTGTCAATATAGCGTAAGAATTAGATGGCTTATATATTCAAAAGAAAAGTCATTTTATCTGCCATATGGTAAGCACTGGAGTCGCAGATTACAAACTGTGCGCACGCGCCCTGCTAAAAGTAAGATACATACATGCATGCATAGAGTTTATTTCATCTCGAATTTCAGAATAACTGCAAGAGCTAATGTCTTTACAGTTAAAGTACATAGCATATACAGATACATACTAAATACATAATATTTAAAGATATATATTAATTCAAAAGAAAAGCCGCTGTACAAAATGCGCCCCTGGATTGTCTTTTTCTCTTTTGAAACCAGTAAACTCAGTGGTACGGATAAAATCAGGTAGCGCATTCCGCAACTAAGCTGATACGCTCGCTCATGCCCAAAAAGAATTCTGGGTAATTCTGCCATTCCATAACAAGGGAAGACTCCCGATTCTCATTTCATAGTTTTTTTCATAAGTGTCGGGCCACCCAGTCCTACCAGCAAAATAACGCCTCGATTGAAGGCTTTAGCTTTCAAAACTTGCCCAGATTGTGTCAGTAGGTCCTGGAATTCGTCCACAGAAAGGCCAGAGAGACAACTTCACTCGTGAACCGCCATGTTTACAACAGAGCATTTTAGGCGTCCCAGTCTGCATGAAACCAGCTCTCGCCTCTGTCTGAGACAAGACCAGACACGCACGGTTCTTTCGTTGCGTTTATGCCTATCAAATCAACTGAAATGTCAATTGCTGGTTAAAAAAAAAAAAAAAAAAACCAGCATGTTAATTTTTTTTTTGGTAGGCTAGGTATCGAAGAGCCAGAACATTTGCGCATGCGCTGACGCAATGTTTGAGCAAGAGAAAAAACGCAGTACCTCCAGACACCGGCGCTGGAGCGTCGTACCAAACGAGTCATCCCGGGATTTCGGCCCGTGCGATCGCTTTTGGACGCAGTTGGCCCTTCGCTGCTTTCTGCTACCGACCTTGCCTCCCGGTACGGCATTGAGGGAGAGATATGTCGGCCCCTAAACCATATGTGACAAATCCCACGCCTACTCACAGCTCCAAACCGCCCTTGTCAATATAGCGTAAGAATTAGATGGCTTATATATTCAAAAGAAAAGTCATTTTATCTGCCATATGGTAAGCACTGGAGTCGCAGATTACAAACTGTGCGCACGCGCCCTGCTAAAAGTAAGATACATACATGCATGCATAGAGTTTATTTCATCTCGAATTTCAGAATAACTGCAAGAGCTAATGTCTTTACAGCTAAAGTACATAGCATATACAGATACATACTAAATACATAATATTTAAAGATATATATTAATTCAAAAGAAAAGCCGCTGTACAAAATGCGCCCCTGGATTGTCTTTTTCTCTTTTGAAACCAGTAAACTCAGTGGTACGGATAAAATCAGGTAGCGCATTCCGCAACTAAGCTGATACGCTCGCTCATGCCCAAAAAGAATTCTGGGTAATTCTGCCATTCCATGACAAGGGAAGACTCCCGATTCTCATTTCATAGTTTTTTTCATAAGTGTCGGGCCACCCAGTCCTACCAGCAAAATAACGCCTCGATTGAAGGCTTTAGCTTTCAAAACTTGCCCAGATTGTGTCAGTAGGTCCTGGAATTCGTCCACAGAAAGGCCAGAGAGACAACTTCACTCGTGAACCGCCATGTTTACAACAGAGCATTTTAGGCGTCCCAGTCTGCATGAAACCAGCTCTCGCCTCTGTCTGAGACAAGACCAGACACGCACGGTTCTTTCGTTGCGTTCATGCCTATCAAATCAACTGAAATGTCAATTGCTGGTTAAAAAAAAAAAAAAAAAAACCAGCATGTTAATTTTTTTTTTGGTAGGCTAGGTATCGAAGAGCCAGAACATTTGCGCATGCGCTGACGCAATGTTTGAGCAAGAGAAAAAACGCAGTACCTCCAGACACCGGCGCTGGAGCGTCGTACCAAACGAGTCATCCCGGGATTTCGGCCCGTGCGATCGCTTTTGGACGCAGTTGGCCCTTCGCTGCTTTCTGCTACCGACCTTGCCTCCCGGTACGGCATTGAGGGAGAGATATGTCGGCCCCTAAACCATATGTGACAAATCCCACGCCTACTCACAGCTCCAAACCGCCCTTGTCAATATAGCGTAAGAATTAGATGGCTTATATATTCAAAAGAAAAGTCATTTTATCTGCCATATGGTAAGCACTGGAGTCGCAGATTACAAACTGTGCGCACGCGCCCTGCTAAAAGTAAGATACATACATGCATGCATAGAGTTTATTTCATCTCGAATTTCAGAATAACTGCAAGAGCTAATGTCTTTACAGCTAAAGTACATAGCATATACAGATACATACTAAATACATAATATTTAAAGATATATATTAATTCAAAAGAAAAGCCGCTGTACAAAATGCGCCCCTGGATTGTCTTTTTCTCTTTTGAAACCAGTAAACTCAGTGGTACGGATAAAATCAGGTAGCGCATTCCGCAACTAAGCTGATACGCTCGCTCATGCCCAAAAAGAATTCTGGGTAATTCTGCCATTCCATGACAAGGGAAGACTCCCGATTCTCATTTCATAGTTTTTTTCATAAGTGTCGGGCCACCCAGTCCTACCAGCAAAATAACGCCTCGATTGAAGGCTTTAGCTTTCAAAACTTGCCCAGATTGTGTCAGTAGGTCCTGGAATTCGTCCACAGAAAGGCCAGAGAGACAACTTCACTCGTGAACCGCCATGTTTACAACAGAGCATTTTAGGCGTCCCAGTCTGCATGAAACCAGCTCTCGCCTCTGTCTGAGACAAGACCAGACACGCACGGTTCTTTCGTTGCGTTCATGCCTATCAAATCAACTGAAATGTCAATTGCTGGTTAAAAAAAAAAAAAAAAAAACCAGCATGTTAATTTTTTTTTTGGTAGGCTAGGTATCGAAGAGCCAGAACATTTGCGCATGCGCTGACGCAATGTTTGAGCAAGAGAAAAAACGCAGTACCTCCAGACACCGGCGCTGGAGCGTCGTACCAAACGAGTCATCCCGGGATTTCGGCCCGTGCGATCGCTTTTGGACGCAGTTGGCCCTTCGCTGCTTTCTGCTACCGACCTTGCCTCCCAGTACGGCATTGAGGGAGAGATATGTCGGCCCCTAAACCATATGTGACAAATCCCACGCCTACTCACAGCTCCAAACCGCCCTTGTCAATATAGCGTAAGAATTAGATGGCTTATATATTCAAAAGAAAAGTCATTTTATCTGCCATATGGTAAGCACTGGAGTCGCAGATTACAAACTGTGCGCACGCGCCCTGCTAAAAGTAAGATACATACATGCATGCATAGAGTTTATTTCATCTCGAATTTCAGAATAACTGCAAGAGCTAATGTCTTTACAGCTAAAGTACATAGCATATACAGATACATACTAAATACATAATATTTAAAGATATATATTAATTCAAAAGAAAAGCCGCTGTACAAAATGCGCCCCTGGATTGTCTTTTTCTCTTTTGAAACCAGTAAACTCAGTGGTACGGATAAAATCAGGTAGCGCATTCCGCAACTAAGCTGATACGCTCGCTCATGCCCAAAAAGAATTCTGGGTAATTCTGCCATTCCATGACAAGGGAAGACTCCCGATTCTCATTTCATAGTTTTTTTCATAAGTGTCGGGCCACCCAGTCCTACCAGCAAAATAACGCCTCGATTGAAGGCTTTAGCTTTCAAAACTTGCCCAGATTGTGTCAGTAGGTCCTGGAATTCGTCCACAGAAAGGCCAGAGAGACAACTTCACTCGTGAACCGCCATGTTTACAACAGAGCATTTTAGGCGTCCCAGTCTGCATGAAACCAGCTCTCGCCTCTGTCTGAGACAAGACCAGACACGCACGGTTCTTTCGTTGCGTTTATGCCTATCAAATCAACTGAAATGTCAATTGCTGGTTAAAAAAAAAAAAAAAAAAACCAGCATGTTAATTTTTTTTTTGGTAGGCTAGGTATCGAAGAGCCAGAACATTTGCGCATGCGCTGACGCAATGTTTGAGCAAGAGAAAAAACGCAGTACCTCCAGACACCGGCGCTGGAGCGTCGTACCAAACGAGTCATCCCGGGATTTCGGCCCGTGCGATCGCTTTTGGACGCAGTTGGCCCTTCGCTGCTTTCTGCTACCGACCTTGCCTCCCGGTACGGCATTGAGGGAGAGATATGTCGGCCCCTAAATCATATGTGACAAATCCCACGCCTACTCACAGCTCCAAACCGC
Source organism: Montipora capitata (assembly GCA_949126865.1). NCBI lineage: Eukaryota > Metazoa > Cnidaria > Anthozoa > Scleractinia > Acroporidae > Montipora > Montipora capitata. Next base: position 41,485,285 of record OX421452.1, on the reverse strand, counting down.
CCTTGTCAATATAGCGTAAGAATTAGATGGCTTATATATTCAAAAGAAAAGTCATTTTATCTGCCATATGGTAAGCACTGGAGTCGCAGATTACAAACTGTGCGCACGCGCCCTGCTAAAAGTAAGATACATACATGCATGCATAGAGTTTATTTCATCTCGAATTTCAGAATAACTGCAAGAGCTAATGTCTTTACAGCTAAAGTACATAGCATATACAGATACATACTAAATACATAATATTTAAAGATATATATTAATTCAAAAGAAAAGCCGCTGTACAAAATGCGCCCCTGGATTGTCTTTTTCTCTTTTGAAACCAGTAAACTCAGTGGTACGGATAAAATCAGGTAGCGCATTCCGCAACTAAGCTGATACGCTCGCTCATGCCCAAAAAGAATTCTGGGTAATTCTGCCATTCCATGACAAGGGAAGACTCCCGATTCTCATTTCATAGTTTTTTTCATAAGTGTCGGGCCACCCAGTCCTACCAGCAAAATAACGCCTCGATTGAAGGCTTTAGCTTTCAAAACTTGCCCAGATTGTGTCAGTAGGTCCTGGAATTCGTCCACAGAAAGGCCAGAGAGACAACTTCACTCGTGAACCGCCATGTTTACAACAGAGCATTTTAGGCGTCCCAGTCTGCATGAAACCAGCTCTCGCCTCTGTCTGAGACAAGACCAGACACGCACGGTTCTTTCGTTGCGTTTATGCCTATCAAATCAACTGAAATGTCAATTGCTGGTTAAAAAAAAAAAAAAAAAAACCAGCATGTTAATTTTTTTTTTGGTAGGCTAGGTATCGAAGAGCCAGAACATTTGCGCATGCGCTGACGCAATGTTTGAGCAAGAGAAAAAACGCAGTACCTCCAGACACCGGCGCTGGAGCGTCGTACCAAACGAGTCATCCCGGGATTTCGGCCCGTGCGATCGCTTTTGGACGCAGTTGGCCCTTCGCTGCTTTCTGCTACCGACCTTGCCTCCCGGTACGGCATTGAGGGAGAGATATGTCGGCCCCTAAACCATATGTGACAAATCCCACGCCTACTCACAGCTCCAAACCGCCCTTGTCAATATAGCGTAAGAATTAGATGGCTTATATATTCAAAAGAAAAGTCATTTTATCTGCCATATGGTAAGCACTGGAGTCGCAGATTACAAACTGTGCGCACGCGCCCTGCTAAAAGTAAGATACATACATGCATGCATAGAGTTTATTTCATCTCGAATTTCAGAATAACTGCAAGAGCTAATGTCTTTACAGCTAAAGTACATAGCATATACAGATACATACTAAATACATAATATTTAAAGATATATATTAATTCAAAAGAAAAGCCGCTGTACAAAATGCGCCCCTGGATTGTCTTTTTCTCTTTTGAAACCAGTAAACTCAGTGGTACGGATAAAATCAGGTAGCGCATTCCGCAACTAAGCTGATACGCTCGCTCATGCCCAAAAAGAATTCTGGGTAATTCTGCCATTCCATGACAAGGGAAGACTCCCGATTCTCATTTCATAGTTTTTTTCATAAGTGTCGGGCCACCCAGTCCTACCAGCAAAATAACGCCTCGATTGAAGGCTTTAGCTTTCAAAACTTGCCCAGATTGTGTCAGTAGGTCCTGGAATTCGTCCACAGAAAGGCCAGAGAGACAACTTCACTCGTGAACCGCCATGTTTACAACAGAGCATTTTAGGCGTCCCAGTCTGCATGAAACCAGCTCTCGCCTCTGTCTGAGACAAGACCAGACACGCACGGTTCTTTCGTTGCGTTTATGCCTATCAAATCAACTGAAATGTCAATTGCTGGTTAAAAAAAAAAAAAAAAAAACCAGCATGTTAATTTTTTTTTTGGTAGGCTAGGTATCGAAGAGCCAGAACATTTGCGCATGCGCTGACGCAATGTTTGAGCAAGAGAAAAAACACAGTACCTCCAGACACCGGCGCTGGAGCGTCGTACCAAACGAGTCATCCCGGGATTTCGGCCCGTGCGATCGCTTTTGGACGCAGTTGGCCCTTCGCTGCTTTCTGCTACCGACCTTGCCTCCCGGTACGGCATTGAGGGAGAGATATGTCGGCCCCTAAACCATATGTGACAAATCCCACGCCTACTCACAGCTCCAAACCGCCCTTGTCAATATAGCGTAAGAATTAGATGGCTTATATATTCAAAAGAAAAGTCATTTTATCTGCCATATGGTAAGCACTGGAGTCGCAGATTACAAACTGTGCGCACGCGCCCTGCTAAAAGTAAGATACATACATGCATGCATAGAGTTTATTTCATCTCGAATTTCAGAATAACTGCAAGAGCTAATGTCTTTACAGTTAAAGTACATAGCATATACAGATACATACTAAATACATAATATTTAAAGATATATATTAATTCAAAAGAAAAGCCGCTGTACAAAATGCGCCCCTGGATTGTCTTTTTCTCTTTTGAAACCAGTAAACTCAGTGGTACGGATAAAATCAGGTAGCGCATTCCGCAACTAAGCTGATACGCTCGCTCATGCCCAAAAAGAATTCTGGGTAATTCTGCCATTCCATGACAAGGGAAGACTCCCGATTCTCATTTCATAGTTTTTTTCATAAGTGTCGGGCCACCCAGTCCTACCAGCAAAATAACGCCTCGATTGAAGGCTTTAGCTTTCAAAACTTGCCCAGATTGTGTCAGTAGGTCCTGGAATTCGTCCACAGAAAGGCCAGAGAGACAACTTCACTCGTGAACCGCCATGTTTACAACAGAGCATTTTAGGCGTCCCAGTCTGCATGAAACCAGCTCTCGCCTCTGTCTGAGACAAGACCAGACACGCACGGTTCTTTCGTTGCGTTTATGCCTATCAAATCAACTGAAATGTCAATTGCTGGTTAAAAAAAAAAAAAAAAAAACCAGCATGTTAATTTTTTTTTTGGTAGGCTAGGTATCGAAGAGCCAGAACATTTGCGCATGCGCTGACGCAATGTTTGAGCAAGAGAAAAAACGCAGTACCTCCAGACACCGGCGCTGGAGCGTCGTACCAAACGAGTCATCCCGGGATTTCGGCCCGTGCGATCGCTTTTGGACGCAGTTGGCCCTTCGCTGCTTTCTGCTACCGACCTTGCCTCCCGGTACGGCATTGAGGGAGAGATATGTCGGCCCCTAAACCATATGTGACAAATCCCACGCCTACTCACAGCTCCAAACCGCCCTTGTCAATATAGCGTAAGAATTAGATGGCTTATATATTCAAAAGAAAAGTCATTTTATCTGCCATATGGTAAGCACTGGAGTCGCAGATTACAAACTGTGCGCACGCGCCCTGCTAAAAGTAAGATACATACATGCATGCATAGAGTTTATTTCATCTCGAATTTCAGAATAACTGCAAGAGCTAATGTCTTTACAGCTAAAGTACATAGCATATACAGATACATACTAAATACATAATATTTAAAGATATATATTAATTCAAAAGAAAAGCCGCTGTACAAAATGCGCCCCTGGATTGTCTTTTTCTCTTTTGAAACCAGTAAACTCAGTGGTACGGATAAAATCAGGTAGCGCATTCCGCAACTAAGCTGATACGCTCGCTCATGCCCAAAAAGAATTCTGGGTAATTCTGCCATTCCATGACAAGGGAAGACTCCCGATTCTCATTTCATAGTTTTTTTCATAAGTGTCGGGCCACCCAGTCCTACCAGCAAAATAACGCCTCGATTGAAGGCTTTAGCTTTCAAAACTTGCCCAGATTGTGTCAGTAGGTCCTGGAATTCGTCCACAGAAAGGCCAGAGAGACAACTTCACTCGTGAACCGCCATGTTTACAACAGAGCATTTTAGGCGTCCCAGTCTGCATGAAACCAGCTCTCGCCTCTGTCTGAGACAAGACCAGACACGCACGGTTCTTTCGTTGCGTTTATGCCTATCAAATCAACTGAAATGTCAATTGCTGGTTAAAAAAAAAAAAAAAAAAACCAGCATGTTAATTTTTTTTTTGGTAGGCTAGGTATCGAAGAGCCAGAACATTTGCGCATGCGCTGACGCAATGTTTGAGCAAGAGAAAAAACGCAGTACCTCCAGACACCGGCGCTGGAGCGTCGTACCAAACGAGTCATCCCGGGATTTCGGCCCGTGCGATCGCTTTTGGACGCAGTTGGCCCTTCGCTGCTTTCTGCTACCGACCTTGCCTCCCGGTACGGCATTGAGGGAGAGATATGTCGGCCCCTAAACCATATGTGACAAATCCCACGCCTACTCACAGCTCCAAACCGCCCTTGTCAATATAGCGTAAGAATTAGATGGCTTATATATTCAAAAGAAAAGTCATTTTATCTGCCATATGGTAAGCACTGGAGTCGCAGATTACAAACTGTGCGCACGCGCCCTGCTAAAAGTAAGATACATACATGCATGCATAGAGTTTATTTCATCTCGAATTTCAGAATAACTGCAAGAGCTAATGTCTTTACAGCTAAAGTACATAGCATATACAGATACATACTAAATACATAATATTTAAAGATATATATTAATTCAAAAGAAAAGCCGCTGTACAAAATGCGCCCCTGGATTGTCTTTTTCTCTTTTGAAACCAGTAAACTCAGTGGTACGGATAAAATCAGGTAGCGCATTCCGCAACTAAGCTGATACGCTCGCTCATGCCCAAAAAGAATTCTGGGTAATTCTGCCATTCCATGACAAGGGAAGACTCCCGATTCTCATTTCATAGTTTTTTTCATAAGTGTCGGGCCACCCAGTCCTACCAGCAAAATAACGCCTCGATTGAAGGCTTTAGCTTTCAAAACTTGCCCAGATTGTGTCAGTAGGTCCTGGAATTCGTCCACAGAAAGGCCAGAGAGACAACTTCACTCGTGAACCGCCATGTTTACAACAGAGCATTTTAGGCGTCCCAGTCTGCATGAAACCAGCTCTCGCCTCTGTCTGAGACAAGACCAGACACGCACGGTTCTTTCGTTGCGTTTATGCCTATCAAATCAACTGAAATGTCAATTGCTGGTTAAAAAAAAAAAAAAAAAAACCAGCATGTTAATTTTTTTTTTGGTAGGCTAGGTATCGAAGAGCCAGAACATTTGCGCATGCGCTGACGCAATGTTTGAGCAAGAGAAAAAACGCAGTACCTCCAGACACCGGCGCTGGAGCGTCGTACCAAACGAGTCATCCCGGGATTTCGGCCCGTGCGATCGCTTTTGGACGCAGTTGGCCCTTCGCTGCTTTCTGCTACCGACCTTGCCTCCCGGTACGGCATTGAGGGAGAGATATGTCGGCCCCTAAACCATATGTGACAAATCCCACGCCTACTCACAGCTCCAAACCGCCCTTGTCAATATAGCGTAAGAATTAGATGGCTTATATATTCAAAAGAAAAGTCATTTTATCTGCCATATGGTAAGCACTGGAGTCGCAGATTACAAACTGTGCGCACGCGCCCTGCTAAAAGTAAGATACATACATGCATGCATAGAGTTTATTTCATCTCGAATTTCAGAATAACTGCAAGAGCTAATGTCTTTACAGCTAAAGTACATAGCATATACAGATACATACTAAATACATAATATTTAAAGATATATATTAATTCAAAAGAAAAGCCGCTGTACAAAATGCGCCCCTGGATTGTCTTTTTCTCTTTTGAAACCAGTAAACTCAGTGGTACGGATAAAATCAGGTAGCGCATTCCGCAACTAAGCTGATACGCTCGCTCATGCCCAAAAAGAATTCTGGGTAATTCTGCCATTCCATGACAAGGGAAGACTCCCGATTCTCATTTCATAGTTTTTTTCATAAGTGTCGGGCCACCCAGTCCTACCAGCAAAATAACGCCTCGATTGAAGGCTTTAGCTTTCAAAACTTGCCCAGATTGTGTCAGTAGGTCCTGGAATTCGTCCACAGAAAGGCCAGAGAGACAACTTCACTCGTGAACCGCCATGTTTACAACAGAGCATTTTAGGCGTCCCAGTCTGCATGAAACCAGCTCTCGCCTCTGTCTGAGACAAGACCAGACACGCACGGTTCTTTCGTTGCGTTTATGCCTATCAAATCAACTGAAATGTCAATTGCTGGTTAAAAAAAAAAAAAAAAAAACCAGCATGTTAATTTTTTTTTTGGTAGGCTAGGTATCGAAGAGCCAGAACATTTGCGCATGCGCTGACGCAATGTTTGAGCAAGAGAAAAAACGCAGTACCTCCAGACACCGGCGCTGGAGCGTCGTACCAAACGAGTCATCCCGGGATTTCGGCCCGTGCGATCGCTTTTGGACGCAGTTGGCCCTTCGCTGCTTTCTGCTACCGACCTTGCCTCCCGGTACGGCATTGAGGGAGAGATATGTCGGCCCCTAAACCATATGTGACAAATCCCACGCCTACTCACAGCTCCAAACCGCCCTTGTCAATATAGCGTAAGAATTAGATGGCTTATATATTCAAAAGAAAAGTCATTTTATCTGCCATATGGTAAGCACTGGAGTCGCAGATTACAAACTGTGCGCACGCGCCCTGCTAAAAGTAAGATACATACATGCATGCATAGAGTTTATTTCATCTCGAATTTCAGAATAACTGCAAGAGCTAATGTCTTTACAGCTAAAGTACATAGCATATACAGATACATACTAAATACATAATATTTAAAGATATATATTAATTCAAAAGAAAAGCCGCTGTACAAAATGCGCCCCTGGATTGTCTTTTTCTCTTTTGAAACCAGTAAACTCAGTGGTACGGATAAAATCAGGTAGCGCATTCCGCAACTAAGCTGATACGCTCGCTCATGCCCAAAAAGAATTCTGGGTAATTCTGCCATTCCATGACAAGGGAAGACTCCCGATTCTCATTTCATAGTTTTTTTCATAAGTGTCGGGCCACCCAGTCCTACCAGCAAAATAACGCCTCGATTGAAGGCTTTAGCTTTCAAAACTTGCCCAGATTGTGTCAGTAGGTCCTGGAATTCGTCCACAGAAAGGCCAGAGAGACAACTTCACTCGTGAACCGCCATGTTTACAACAGAGCATTTTAGGCGTCCCAGTCTGCATGAAACCAGCTCTCGCCTCTGTCTGAGACAAGACCAGACACGCACGGTTCTTTCGTTGCGTTTATGCCTATCAAATCAACTGAAATGTCAATTGCTGGTTAAAAAAAAAAAAAAAAAAACCAGCATGTTAATTTTTTTTTTGGTAGGCTAGGTATCGAAGAGCCAGAACATTTGCGCATGCGCTGACGCAATGTTTGAGCAAGAGAAAAAACGCAGTACCTCCAGACACCGGCGCTGGAGCGTCGTACCAAACGAGTCATCCCGGGATTTCGGCCCGTGCGATCGCTTTTGGACGCAGTTGGCCCTTCGCTGCTTTCTGCTACCGACCTTGCCTCCCGGTACGGCATTGAGGGAGAGATATGTCGGCCCCTAAACCATATGTGACAAATCCCACGCCTACTCACAGCTCCAAACCGCCCTTGTCAATATAGCGTAAGAATTAGATGGCTTATATATTCAAAAGAAAAGTCATTTTATCTGCCATATGGTAAGCACTGGAGTCGCAGATTACAAACTGTGCGCACGCGCCCTGCTAAAAGTAAGATACATACATGCATGCATAGAGTTTATTTCATCTCGAATTTCAGAATAACTGCAAGAGCTAATGTCTTTACAGCTAAAGTACATAGCATATACAGATACATACTAAATACATAATATTTAAAGATATATATTAATTCAAAAGAAAAGCCGCTGTACAAAATGCGCCCCTGGATTGTCTTTTTCTCTTTTGAAACCAGTAAACTCAGTGGTACGGATAAAATCAGGTAGCGCATTCCGCAACTAAGCTGATACGCTCGCTCATGCCCAAAAAGAATTCTGGGTAATTCTGCCATTCCATGACAAGGGAAGACTCCCGATTCTCATTTCATAGTTTTTTTCATAAGTGTCGGGCCACCCAGTCCTACCAGCAAAATAACGCCTCGATTGAAGGCTTTAGCTTTCAAAACTTGCCCAGATTGTGTCAGTAGGTCCTGGAATTCGTCCACAGAAAGGCCAGAGAGACAACTTCACTCGTGAACCGCCATGTTTACAACAGAGCATTTTAGGCGTCCCAGTCTGCATGAAACCAGCTCTCGCCTCTGTCTGAGACAAGACCAGACACGCACGGTTCTTTCGTTGCGTTTATGCCTATCAAATCAACTGAAATGTCAATTGCTGGTTAAAAAAAAAAAAAAAAAAAACCAGCATGTTAATTTTTTTTTTGGTAGGCTAGGTATCGAAGAGCCAGAACATTTGCGCATGCGCTGACGCAATGTTTGAGCAAGAGAAAAAACGCAGTACCTCCAGACACCGGCGCTGGAGCGTCGTACCAAACGAGTCATCCCGGGATTTCGGCCCGTGCGATCGCTTTTGGACGCAGTTGGCCCTTCGCTGCTTTCTGCTACCGACCTTGCCTCCCGGTACGGCATTGAGGGAGAGATATGTCGGCCCCTAAACCATATGTGACAAATCCCACGCCTACTCACAGCTCCAAACCGCCCTTGTCAATATAGCGTAAGAATTAGATGGCTTATATATTCAAAAGAAAAGTCATTTTATCTGCCATATGGTAAGCACTGGAGTCGCAGATTACAAACTGTGCGCACGCGCCCTGCTAAAAGTAAGATACATACATGCATGCATAGAGTTTATTTCATCTCGAATTTCAGAATAACTGCAAGAGCTAATGTCTTTACAGCTAAAGTACATAGCATATACAGATACACACTAAATACATAATATTTAAAGATATATATTAATTCAAAAGAAAAGCCGCTGTACAAAATGCGCCCCTGGATTGTCTTTTTCTCTTTTGAAACCAGTAAACTCAGTGGTACGGATAAAATCAGGTAGCGCATTCCGCAACTAAGCTGATACGCTCGCTCATGCCCAAAAAGAATTCTGGGTAATTCTGCCATTCCATGACAAGGGAAGACTCCCGATTCTCATTTCATAGTTTTTTTCATAAGTGTCGGGCCACCCAGTCCTACCAGCAAAATAACGCCTCGATTGAAGGCTTTAGCTTTCAAAACTTGCCCAGATTGTGTCAGTAGGTCCTGGAATTCGTCCACAGAAAGGCCAGAGAGACAACTTCACTCGTGAACCGCCATGTTTACAACAGAGCATTTTAGGCGTCCCAGTCTGCATGAAACCAGCTCTCGCCTCTGTCTGAGACAAGACCAGACACGCACGGTTCTTTCGTTGCGTTTATGCCTATCAAATCAACTGAAATGTCAATTGCTGGTTAAAAAAAAAAAAAAAAAAAACCAGCATGTTAATTTTTTTTTTGGTAGGCTAGGTATCGAAGAGCCAGAACATTTGCGCATGCGCTGACGCAATGTTTGAGCAAGAGAAAAAACGCAGTACCTCCAGACACCGGCGCTGGAGCGTCGTACCAAACGAGTCATCCCGGGATTTCGGCCCGTGCGATCGCTTTTGGACGCAGTTGGCCCTTCGCTGCTTTCTGCTACCGACCTTGCCTCCCGGTACGGCATTGAGGGAGAGATATGTCGGCCCCTAAACCATATGTGACAAATCCCACGCCTACTCACAGCTCCAAACCGCCCTTGTCAATATAGCGTAAGAATTAGATGGCTTATATATTCAAAAGAAAAGTCATTTTATCTGCCATATGGTAAGCACTGGAGTCGCAGATTACAAACTGTGCGCACGCGCCCTGCTAAAAGTAAGATACATACATGCATGCATAGAGTTTATTTCATCTCGAATTTCAGAATAACTGCAAGAGCTAATGTCTTTACAGCTAAAGTACATAGCATATACAGATACACACTAAATACATAATATTTAAAGATATATATTAATTCAAAAGAAAAGCCGCTGTACAAAATGCGCCCCTGGATTGTCTTTTTCTCTTTTGAAACCAGTAAACTCAGTGGTACGGATAAAATCAGGTAGCGCATTCCGCAACTAAGCTGATACGCTCGCTCATGCCCAAAAAGAATTCTGGGTAATTCTGCCATTCCATGACAAGGGAAGACTCCCGATTCTCATTTCATAGTTTTTTTCATAAGTGTCGGGCCACCCAGTCCTACCAGCAAAATAACGCCTCGATTGAAGGCTTTAGCTTTCAAAACTTGCCCAGATTGTGTCAGTAGGTCCTGGAATTCGTCCACAGAAAGGCCAGAGAGACAACTTCACTCGTGAACCGCCATGTTTACAACAGAGCATTTTAGGCGTCCCAGTCTGCATGAAACCAGCTCTCGCCTCTGTCTGAGACAAGACCAGACACGCACGGTTCTTTCGTTGCGTTTATGCCTATCAAATCAACTGAAATGTCAATTGCTGGTTAAAAAAAAAAAAAAAAAAACCAGCATGTTAATTTTTTTTTTGGTAGGCTAGGTATCGAAGAGCCAGAACATTTGCGCATGCGCTGACGCAATGTTTGAGCAAGAGAAAAAACGCAGTACCTCCAGACACCGGCGCTGGAGCGTCGTACCAAACGAGTCATCCCGGGATTTCGGCCCGTGCGATCGCTTTTGGACGCAGTTGGCCCTTCGCTGCTTTCTGCTACCGACCTTGCCTCCCGGTACGGCATTGAGGGAGAGATATGTCGGCCCCTAAACCATATGTGACAAATCCCACGCCTACTCACAGCTCCAAACCGCCCTTGTCAATATAGCGTAAGAATTAGATGGCTTATATATTCAAAAGAAAAGTCATTTTATCTGCCATATGGTAAGCACTGGAGTCGCAGATTACAAACTGTGCGCACGCGCCCTGCTAAAAGTAAGATACATACATGCATGCATAGAGTTTATTTCATCTCGAATTTCAGAATAACTGCAAGAGCTAATGTCTTTACAGCTAAAGTACATAGCATATACAGATACACACTAAATACATAATATTTAAAGATATATATTAATTCAAAAGAAAAGCCGCTGTACAAAATGCGCCCCTGGATTGTCTTTTTCTCTTTTGAAACCAGTAAACTCAGTGGTACGGATAAAATCAGGTAGCGCATTCCGCAACTAAGCTGATACGCTCGCTCATGCCCAAAAAGAATTCTGGGTAATTCTGCCATTCCATGACAAGGGAAGACTCCCGATTCTCATTTCATAGTTTTTTTCATAAGTGTCGGGCCACCCAGTCCTACCAGCAAAATAACGCCTCGATTGAAGGCTTTAGCTTTCAAAACTTGCCCAGATTGTGTCAGTAGGTCCTGGAATTCGTCCACAGAAAGGCCAGAGAGACAACTTCACTCGTGAACCGCCATGTTTACAACAGAGCATTTTAGGCGTCCCAGTCTGCATGAAACCAGCTCTCGCCTCTGTCTGAGACAAGACCAGACACGCACGGTTCTTTCGTTGCGTTTATGCCTATCAAATCAACTGAAATGTCAATTGCTGGTTAAAAAAAAAAAAAAAAAAACCAGCATGTTAATTTTTTTTTTGGTAGGCTAGGTATCGAAGAGCCAGAACATTTGCGCATGCGCTGACGCAATGTTTGAGCAAGAGAAAAAACGCAGTACCTCCAGACACCGGCGCTGGAGCGTCGTACCAAACGAGTCATCCCGGGATTTCGGCCCGTGCGATCGCTTTTGGACGCAGTTGGCCCTTCGCTGCTTTCTGCTACCGACCTTGCCTCCCGGTACGGCATTGAGGGAGAGATATGTCGGCCCCTAAACCATATGTGACAAATCCCACGCCTACTCACAGCTCCAAACCGCCCTTGTCAATATAGCGTAAGAATTAGATGGCTTATATATTCAAAAGAAAAGTCATTTTATCTGCCATATGGTAAGCACTGGAGTCGCAGATTACAAACTGTGCGCACGCGCCCTGCTAAAAGTAAGATACATACATGCATGCATAGAGTTTATTTCATCTCGAATTTCAGAATAACTGCAAGAGCTAATGTCTTTACAGCTAAAGTACATAGCATATACAGATACACACTAAATACATAATATTTAAAGATATATATTAATTCAAAAGAAAAGCCGCTGTACAAAATGCGCCCCTGGATTGTCTTTTTCTCTTTTGAAACCAGTAAACTCAGTGGTACGGATAAAATCAGGTAGCGCATTCCGCAACTAAGCTGATACGCTCGCTCATGCCCAAAAAGAATTCTGGGTAATTCTGCCATTCCATGACAAGGGAAGACTCCCGATTCTCATTTCATAGTTTTTTTCATAAGTGTCGGGCCACCCAGTCCTACCAGCAAAATAACGCCTCGATTGAAGGCTTTAGCTTTCAAAACTTGCCCAGATTGTGTCAGTAGGTCCTGGAATTCGTCCACAGAAAGGCCAGAGAGACAACTTCACTCGTGAACCGCCATGTTTAGAAGCGTCACAGTCTGCATGAAACCATCTCTCACCTCTGTTTTCTTTCAAAGGCTTGCCTTTACCCACATTCCAGCTTTATGATGCCAGTTTGGGGGCTTCTGTAGACGAAGATGGCCCGAAAAATTACTCATAAAATGGTTAACCTACCAGTTTGAACGAACACTTTTACTTTCGTAATATATAAACGATTGACATTTGTCACGTGACTCCCAAACATGAGCCCACATTGACTTGAAAATGCAGAGGTGTTAGATGAAATAAACGAGATATTGATGTACGGCGAAGCGAAGTTTAGCAGACCGGTTATCACCAAAAAAGTGCGAAAAAAAATAGCAAGCACTTGGGACGTAAACGGTTAAACTTATAACTGGTGCTTACAATGAAACCCTTTTTACGTCGAGTAGGAGGTAAAACTCTATGCTCTGCGAGTTGGGTGTCCTACAAAAATGCCGTCAAACGAAGTGATTTATACTGAAGGTCTGAAGGTCTGAAGTTATGAAGGGTCATCGATCGCCATTTTTGTTCCCATAGCAGTCCCATAAGTCTGGCGATAATTTTTGCTCTTTAAACTCAAACGAATTTTTCTTTAAGTATGAGGTCTAGCATTATTTTCAGATAGTGAGATGGGATGAGGAATTTCGTTTGCGTCGTACATGACTGTACAGTCACGCAAGACTGGTTGTGTTTTTTTGTCACGGGTGTTGGACTTTGGCAATAAACATAATCTGGTCTTCTGTTAATTGTTTATTTGAGAGGTTTCTTATGTATTTTTTGTTCGCTCCTAAATGTGCTTTGTTTCGTCTTGTGGGTGTTTTTTCTCGCCTTTGTTTGCGCACTGTGTTTTCCCTTTTACTTATTTACTCGTGAGAGCAAAAGCGACAAAAACCAGTCCACATACTCCTTCTGTCAACCCTACTAACAATCGTCGAGATAGAATATATTTTCTTAGCGCGGGAAAGATAGTGGAATGATCTACATGAATTATAATGTCCTAACCAGTCTCCTCTCTGTTAATTTTTTTTAAGAACGTCAACAGCCTTGGAGCATCGTCAATTTCGGTTCTCCCTTCTGTATTTCGAATTGCTGTTGTGTTGCTCCAATTTCCTTTCTGTTGTCTAATTTCAGTTCTAAATTCCGTTTTTTGGTTTAATTTCGGCTCTGGTTTCCTAAATTCTATTACAGTGATTCAATAAAATGAGCAAGATCAATTTGAAGGATATTGGTGGAGATGACCCCTCTTAACAAGTGTCTACCAGGATTGTCCAGCACTCTCACAGCACTCTGCTTTACGTAGTCATCTAAATAAAGGGGAACATTTTTAGTAAAACTATAGACTTTTCGTATAATTATGCAGTTTTACTTTTAAATTCCTAAGATAAGTAATTTTAAGTATAAGGGATAACAAATACACCCGGAATTTTAGGAGTAAGTTATGGCTAAAGCCACCCTAACAGGTCCTCACTTGGGTAAGCTTAGAGTACTTGAAAGAAATGGATCGTTTTGGTAGCGCTCTTTATTTCTGATCAAACTTCGGTGACTGTAATTTTAACGTCTTTCAAGTTAGGCTGTCAGAAAGGTGGGCTTATCTATAGTCTTCCATTTTTTAGCCAACGCTAAAACTATCGTGATTATACTTCATAAATGGGGACTCTGTCGATACGCAATCATCATTATTCGTCATCAAAGTGGTCAAACGATGTTTTGACCACTGTGATGATAGCCTGTGTCGCTGGAGGTATTCTAGGCGCGCGAAATAAAGTTTCGGCGGCGGAGCCGACAGGAGAATGGTTGCGAGCGGCGAAGCCGCGAGAAACGCGCGCCTAGAATACCGCCAGCCACGCATGCGCAGGCTACTGTGATGACGAATACTGAGTACAGACATTGCTGAACCACATTCAATTTGTTAAATTGAGGCTGAAATTTTAAGGATACTTTACGAATAAGCCCCAGAACATCATTTTGTGTGATGCAAATTTGTAAATACAATGCAATTAGATGTTTTTAACTAAACCGTATAAAATTTTTCATTTTCCTACAGTGCAAAACTAGCCAAAACAACAAAACCTAATACGGCACTAGTACTAGCTGTATGTTAGATGCTAATAACATTTCTGCAAGAAGTTAGGTGTGTTTTATGAGGCTTTATTTAGTTGCAGTCTGGCCGCTAAAACATCAATGTAAAACGACACATCTAAACACCATGCTATTATAATCGATACCCCCGAATACATTCAGATGCATTCAGAATAAAAACAGGAATATTTTCAGCCTAAAATCGGCAGAAAAATAAGAATATTTAGCCCATTTAGCCAAAGCAGGAAAAAATAATTCTTATAAAAAAGAGTGCATTCAAACTCAGCAGGCTTTCGACTGGCACATGGAATTCGAGCATTTCATTTTCTGAACAGATTTCCTAGATATTTCGGGAAAGTATTAAGAGTCTGAAGAGTGCGTAAAAATTGCCAAACCATATTTTTAGCAAACCCCTTTACTGATTGAAACATTGCATGCACTGTTATTTCTAGCAAAACAGCCATGTTGAAGCCTGTCACTTTACTTTGTGGATGCTTTATGTTTGACAGCCCTGGTGGAATATCACGAAAGCAAGGATTCATCCACAGCACCTTGCCCTAAATGTTACACTCTCATAAAATTTCAATGGAACCATTAGATGTTAGATGTATCAACAGGAAATGTACATGGAGCAGCAAATTCCCTGAGGCTCAAAGCCATGACAAGTCGTGCTTCCACCGGCAAGTAGTTGCCCCAATAATTGTAACTGCCAAGTAATGATGGAGCGTCGCGGAATAGTCTAGGCCCACTTGGTGCTATGCAAGAAGCTGACGGTGCCTTCAGTTGCAGCATCTGCAAAAAGCCTGTAGCGAGGGACGAGATCATGGTTAATCATGCAACGTCCACTCGGCTGTGGACGGAACTTCGTATGGTAAGTCATCGATCACTGGAAAATTGAACGAAAAGGTCCAAAACTAGTATCAGCACACAGGTGCTACGTTGTTAAACGCAGACTGTCACTCAGAAGACGTAAAGACCCAATTACAAAAAGCAGTGATACCAATACGGTTTGCTTCGTGACCTAGCCCAGTCGGTGACCTGGTATTGATCCAGTCCTGACCTCACTTTTTTCTATCATGTAAATTGTGTTGTTGTATATGTAGTCTACATGAACATTACAAAAGCACGAAGGTTGGTATCAAAACAGGGTCACTGGCAGCCTCCCTTTCATTCTGAGACCTGCTAACTTAGCTACAACTGTAAAATGGTCTATTGCAATTGATGGAGACAACCTAACAGCGTTTTGCTAGCCAATTTTGTTTAAAGATGTAAGCGTTTCTCTAGGGCTCTTTTAGGCGGTGACCTGTTACGTCCAATTAACGTGCGTATACACCTTATTCCAAAATGGCCGCTGATTTATGCGGAAACAAATTGGCCCTTGTTTTCTCGTTCAAGATAAAATATTCTCTTGAATTTTAAGCTTAAGAACGAGGCATCAAGGGCTAATTTGAATAAAAACAAAAGAATATTTAAATGGCGGCCATTTTGGAATAAGGTGTATTTTGTTAAACCCTGGTTTTCACTAGCGACGCGAGCACAAGCGCAAGCGTAAGAGCGCTTATTTCACCGTGCACGTGAAAAGCATGAGCACAATCGCAAGCATAAGGGCGCTTATTTCACCGTGCACGTGAAAAGCATGAGCACAATCGCAAGCACAAGGAACAAAATTCTTCGTTTTCCTTGTGCTTCCGCCTATGCTTGCGTTCGCTTGCGTCGTGTGAAAACGAAACGCGCCATAAGGGTGCGTTCGATTGACCGTATTCCGGAATAAGAATACATGAAGTTGGAAATCCTTCGTTTTTGCGGAGATTCACATTAAAATTGTCAAACATTTGCTAAAATACTATTTTAAACATATTTTTATCCTCCTTGCAGCTTCCAAACGCGCCAAACATACCGTTTTAATCATCACTCCATGTATTCCTATTCCGGAATTGGGTCAATCGAACGCGCCCTAAGCATAAGGAAATTTGTTGCGTCTGCATGGCCAATTAAAGCACTCGTTCTAGATTCCCTGCGTCTGAAAATTTGAACAACATGGCGATTGCTATTGTTGATTTTGATGCTTGTGTCGACGTTCGTTTTCACTATCATAAGCTGGTTACGCTTGTGAAAACGAAAACCAGGTTTTAATTATTGCTGTTTCATTAATTTGTTACCATAACGTTGACTTTTCGCGAAAGTGTTGTGGAGTTTAATCATTCTAATAAGACATTCCCTCTAAATTGTTGAAACTTGTTCGAGCCACTTTAAATACCTATGTTCGGCCTAAAATTATGAGTTTCTTTAAGGTTAATTTTGGAAGAGCGGTTTTGTGTAGATAAAGATGGTATCCCAACACGTACAATATTGCCAGTTTTGAGCGATAACAACTGTGGCGTCATCAAGAAAGAAGATTTATAACGAATTTGGACTACATCACACCGCAAATCAACAAACAAACAAGAAAGAAAGAAAGAAAGAAAGAAAGAACTATCGCTTGGCATTCAAGCCCCTGGGATTTCTATTTGGGCATTAGGAGTGAAGTGTTCGTGGTGTTCAGAAAGAGGGGGAGATCTGAAATATGATGACCACCCCTTGATATGAATAACAGTAGACTCCATCGCCATGGTTGAATTTAATTTATCCCTCGCTAGGGGGACTGACAAAACGCTGAACACGCTCTTTCAATAACGCTTAACGGTTGTGATTATAGACTTTTTTTGCTTGGAGAAGGTGGTTACTTTGGAGACTGAAACTAAGCAAAACCAATTACAGTTTTTTAATAAGTTCATTTCCATGCTTGCTCAAAAATTATGGTCATTGTCACTTGTTGAAAGAAGAATACAGCTTAAAACTTTTCCTTGTTAATTTCTGTAAGCTTACTGATGCACCACTTTCTAAGGGGTTTATCCGGTACATCGATTTCGAATACCCCTGAAGAAAAACGCGCAACAACCTACGTACCTCTTTCGTGCGCAATAAAATAACATGACGACGTTACCTGAAAGGGAAAACCCAGGCCTAACTTTGCCATTTTCTCCTGACGGTTTATATGGAGAAAACGTAACCAATGAAATAAAAAGGTTCCCGCTTGTGGAAGCAATCAATTGTTCACTGTTGTGGTGAACTTGTGGTGGAGTGTCCTTTCTTTCGTTCCAAAATATTAAAAAAAAAAAATACATTTCCATGTTTGTTTTTTTTTTCATATTCGAGTCCATTTTCTGCTGGTTCGACATGAATCGTACACTTTCGGCCCGATTTAAAATTTAATTACAGAATTCCCCATATGTTTCCCCATACTGTCCAGCGGTCCCGTTTTATTTCATGGCGTCCTTGTTCTCTAAACAGACTCTGTAAGAAATGATCGGGCTCAGTTGCTCACAAACCTTTAATATCGTTTTTGGTAATAAAGCCCCCTAATGTATTATGATAAGACACATACGCGAAGAGGCCCCAGTGTGCTCAAACTACTATACATAAATAAAATTGAGACCAACATTGCATATTGATTATTCTTTTGTGCGTTCTACCTCAGTCTGTCTTACTGTTGACTTTTTCCTGGTTTTGTTGTCTTCTTTTTTTTTTTTTTAATCACCAAGTCGCACTCAGGTACGTTAACAAATTCTACACTCATTCAAAAACTATGTTCCCTTTAAAGTGTCTTTACTGTCAACTGCGCTCCAATAAGTGCGCCTCGAGTTTGCTGAAAGACGACTCAGACATCTGAGAGGCAGAATTGAGTCTGTCCTTCGATCACAGATGCCTTTGGCCGTCTCGGACATTTCGTACGCCATTAACAGACGGTATCAATACGGCCCAGTCTCCAACTTTGAAAATGAACACTTTTCCCATCCCTCCCCTGGGGTGAACCCAGTCCTTAAAATGTCGCTTACACTGGCAGGATCGTTGCTCTATCGTTTAGACGTTTCAATATCTTCTTGACGTCCTTTGGCCACTTATAGCTGGTGCTAGCCCACAATGGAAGAGGCAGAGATTTGATCGAGATGTTCGGAAGCCTTATGCAAACCATCTTGGAGGCCGAGCGATTTCTTGTGTATATATTGCGAAGCAGCTGTAACTCAATCCACACGCGGTTGATATCCTAAGATCCAGAAAAAAAAAAAAAAACTCGTTAATATCACACTTTTCCCTAGTCAAGAGTTATCCAGGCCTTTGTGTTTTAATTTTCAATTTTGATCGCAGACAAAAGAGAACATGATGTCCTGTAAATGAAACTGATGAGCTAACCGTTATTTATTATTTAAGTAATAGACCACAAGTTTCTGTCGTTTATAGGCTGATAAACCACGCGGAATGTTCGTAGAACACGAGAAGAATTCGCCTTTTTTGTTTGGGTCATGGCCGCCGTGACGTCACGTGAAAACACTCTATACTTATTTTAGACAAACATTTCTGAAACGAGCAGCAATTTCCGTCAATGTTATGTGTATAAATAAAGTTCGAGTTCAAGTACAGAATCGCAATGGAGGAGATGGTGAATGTAGACCCCGGTAAATTTTAGGTTGACTAAGGTGAGACACTTTGTGATACATATACAGTGGTAACATTCGTTGGTGTTACGTGGCAATACCTAAAAGTCTCAGTGTTAACCCGCTTTGGCAGATAAACTATGTTTAGACAGAGAATAACAGCTGGGTTACCCACTGATCTCTAGTGATGGGTGAAGCGACGACTCGAAATGGTTAGCTATCATAAATTGTTCCGGTGACACCACAGTCTTTAAACTTAGTAAAACTTTAAGATCGTTTGGTATCCATATCCATAATATCCATTCTAGTCACAACCGTAACGATGTCGACTCGGTGGCACTCGGAAAAAAAGTCCGAGGGCTCCTTTGCAGGGATCAAACCAATGACCTTCCGATTGGTTCCGGAGTTCGGGTGCTCTACGACTGAAGATATTTTTAAAATTTTTTTCTATAGTGACTCGGAGATACTCGGGAAAAATCCGAGTGCTCCTTTGCAGGAGTCGAACCTACGACCTTCCGATTACTAGTTCGGATGCTCTACCGCTGAACTATACGAAATGATCGGAAAAATCCGAGTGCTCCATTGCAGGAGTCGAACCTACGACCTTCCGATTACTAGTTCGGATGCTCTACCGCTGAGCTATAGGGGATGATCGGAAAAATCCGAGTGCTCCTTTGCAGGAGTCGAACCTACGACCTTCCGATGACTAGTTCTGATGCTCTTCCGCTGAGCTATAGGGGATGATCGGAAAAATCCGAGTGCTACTTTGTAGGATTTCACTCCAGAAACTAAACCCCATTATCCATTAATTGTCAATTGAACCTAGTTTTACTTTAACGGACTAGCTCCCACGAGCTTCCCAAAGCCCAGTGGGGGAGCATTCGAACTTCGAAGAAACTGCTTCCGTAATCGGTTTGACTCACGCGAAGGGGCATTCGAATGTTTTCCGAACACACCCGAGTCACTGTTCAAAAAAATAAACATCTCTATTCCAAGTTCTCTAAGGTGTTTGGTCTTTAACGCTGATAAGCGCTAACAAAGCTTTGAGCAACCTGCAAAACGACTCGAAGACGACCTGTGAGCGTTTAGGGCCATTAGGGAGTTTAAGAAACGACGACGGCTACGGCAACGCCAACGCCAACGCCAAAAAGCAGTAATATTATTGGTTAAAAGAACCAATATGATTGTGCTGCACGTGCAGCACGCATTTTTAACATTTATATTGCATAATCGTCAAAACCACAACGTGAAATGACCAAATTTAAGGTTTTGACGAGACCGTAAAAAAAAAAAAAAGAATCGTTCGTTCTCTCTTGAGAATGTACGTACCAATCCGGTTATACGATACTTCGCCCATATTGTACAACATAACAAGATGGCATCATCGGAAAATACTTAAGATAGCTCCAACTTATAGTTTGAAGTGACGCTTTCGTCGCTGTAGCCTTCGTGGTTTTTTGAACTCGCTAATACCATGAATCCGCGTCCAGTTAAACCGTCGAGGAAAGACCGAGCGGAGTTCCCCACTTGACTCGTTTTGCCAGATGACTTGCTTCTCCCAGTTCCCCATTATGTAAGGAGCCCGGTGCAAACTACTTCGATAATAAGAAGGACAGTTAAGATCTATGATGCGGAGACTTCAACGAGAACGCCAGCGGAAAAAAAAAAATCAGTTGATGAGTAATGCGATTGATCTGCACGTGCTTTTCGAACCTTTCCTTTTCTATGGGAATCTGCAAAGAAATGACGACCAAATTCCAAGTAAATGGAAAACGTGAACTTAAACTTCCTTTTAAGTTAAGGCTTCACCATCGTCCCACGAAATTAAGCTCGCATATAGTTCGGATATTGCGACGAAGTCGAACGAACTGAAATACAAAAAATTACGAAAAAGGTAGTCAAACGTGGAATTGCGGTCTGAAATCATAACGTGTTCGTCGACGTCACCATTGCAGATCTTCTGGGCCCGGTTCCTCGAAAGCCGATTAACTTAATCCAGGATTAGCGTAAACTTTTGTTTCACGTTTTCAACTTTTTGATGAAAGTTTCTTTCGCTTATTTTTGTTTTTCAAGATTGACGTCTTCTCATGTAAAGTTCTGCCGAAAATCTGCGTTGAACAGCATTTGGGAGTAGAGAAATAAACTGCTTGGTTAATTTTTAATCTTAGATTAGCGTTAATCGGCTTTTGAGGAACTGGGCCCTGGTCCCTAATGCAATGCTTTCTCTCTTTTTTTGTTGTAGTACGAGTGATACCTGAGACACAGAGCTGACACCTCTTCCATCTTGAGCAAGATTTACCAGACCTGGTGACAAAAACACCAACACCTTTTTGGCCTTTCTTATCTGGCTTTCCGCCCAGCCAGTGGGGCCTTGTGAACTCATTTCTTCAGACACCATAACGTCCATGATAACATTGTAGCCACTTTGGCGAAAGTAGTTTACGATAGATGCAACTTGTTTACTTAAGTCATCCCCTTCTGGATAATAGCATGCATAATACATGTCTGCAAAAAAAAAAAAAAAAAACGACAAATTCGCGTCACCTTAACGAGAAACATTTAGAGAGATTTAGGATGACGTTTACGTCAAACGCCGACGGCAATGTGACCACGTGATCATGATTTTCCCGCGTCTGCCGTATTTGTGGAATTTCTTCCAAATAACGAGTAAAGTTGTCTGTGGAAAATGAAGTCAAACAAGGAAAAAATAGGTTTCATGGTTAGAGATCGTTGATGACTGAACTCCTTGCCGCAATTTTCTTCATGAACACAAGTTGATTCTCTGCTGATTCACAAAAAGTCTTCATTGAAACTCGCAAAAATTTTGACAGGTAAGGATATTCATTTTATATATAGTCTTTTTCTACAAACAATGTTTAAAAAGACACCGATTTTTTTGTTTTGGTTTTTTTAACTAAAAACTCGAGATTAACAGAGGCCCTTCAGAGTTTCCGGGGTTCACGCGAAGCTTAAGTCACAAGCTCCGCTCCATTTTACGTGAAACGTGAGACGGCAAGCCGAAGTTTGCCTTTTCATGTAAACGTGATGCTACATGTAAATCCCTCTATTTTCAGAAATTTGCTCGACAATGACAATGAGACAATGAGGTTCGAATCATAAACGGAGCGTCCCCACCGGAGGGAGAAGATCAGAGCTCTGAACTCAGAGTTTCATAGCTTAATCAACGACTACACGACTCCCCGTTCACGGTTCTAAATGGAAACGGACTGGACGCTGGCTGATAGGGTTTCTACTCGCCTTTTAAGTATCTGTGAAACAACTGGTCATATAATGACAATAATTATTGTTGTTCCGATCGAAAGTTAAATTCTTGACGCAAATTATTTTATTCCCCGGCACTAAAGACAAGAAAGAACTGATTTTGACTTTCCCTTATGCATAACTATGCCTTAAGGTGATTCCTCAGTATTGCATTGCGCATCCCTACTGCGCACGATTTTTGCGTCATTAGCGCGCGCAAATTAGCGCGTGCACGTACACAGTGAAAGAAATTTCCCTCAAGCTAAGCTCGATAGCGAAATAAATGCTCATTTTCTTTTAAACGAGCATGGTGACCTGTATTTTTTATTGCATAATAATAGTGTGCATATTGTGCCCCTTAATTTAAAAGAAAACTAAAAAAATTTATCGGAAGCAAAAAAAGATCTAGGCGAAAGCGTGCAGGAACCCGTTACTCTGTGATGCAAATTATGACCGCAAAAATAACGACTCTACGAACGCTTTACGTCCACGTCGTTTCAAATAGTGTTATGTTTCCACAAATTTTATATAATATTGTTCTATATGCTCGACATTTTCTACCTGTTAAGTTTTTTTCCGAGTATTACTTTTATAAACTACCTATCGAGCTACCGCAAAATGTAACGTGGACCGATGAATAATGCGCCTAAATAGCACGAGTACAAGCATAAATTGGGTAAGATTGGCCCATCATATCTCTTAAGCGAGAATGGTGACCTATCATTTTTATTGTTTTTTTCGAAACAGTGCTTGGTAGAGAACATTCAGGGAAAGTTTTAAAAAAATTCATCGGGAACTTTAATTTCTGAGGAATCACCTTAAGAAAGTCATCTTAATTCCTGAACGCAGCTTGAGTCGAGATCGACTCCAACAAATGCATTCGAGAGTGCCTTTCATCAAGTGGCGGATGGGTCACGTGATTGACCGCCATATTTGTGTCTTACATAAAATGTTGTGCTGTCCTTACTGGCATTTGGCTTTATGGGGTCATCTAACTAGCCCACTTTCTTTGTGTGGGCTGTCCACATTGGCGCAATGGTGTCATAAAAACACCGTATTGCTGTTCAGATATCCTTACGGAGGGAAGCTTCATAAATATGATTTTGCTAACCATTTTAACAATCACGGGTAGGTTCTTACATTTCGTAATTTTTTTGAGGGTCTTTTATGTCACTAACCGTTACAGTCCTCCCTTCTTTGAGTAACTTGTAGATTCCGTGAAAAAAATATTTCTGAAATAAATCATTAATGGTTACGGATTGATTATTAATAATAATAATAATAATAATAATAATAATAATAATAATAATAATAATAATAATAATAATAATAATAATAATAATAATTATTATTATTATTATTATTATTATTATTATTATTATTATTTACGGTTATTTAAGTGTAAAGTCTTCCAGCGCTCTGGCCCTACTTGGGGACACTGAGTGTATATAGGAATTAAATCAAATTAACTGAAATCAAATCATGATCAAAAGTTGGTTTTTTGAGGAGAAAACCTCTTGAAGCAGGGGCCCGTTTCTCGAAAGTCCCAAAACAAAAAGGTAACTGACTGTGAAGTTTGACGACTTAATTCATGTCAGTTCTTGAGATACAGAGGGAATTGTGACACCCGGAAATGGCCCGTAAAGTTTCGGGGCTTTCGAAAAACGGGCCCCACAACAAAGAACCAACTAACTCAACCTATACATGACACCAAGTCTGGGAATCGAACCCGGGCTTCATTGGTGGGAGGCGAGCACTTGGCCCAACTTCAACTTCAACTTCTTTATTATTATGCACTATTCACATCAATTACAACTTGCTTAATACTATAATACATTCGGCAAAAAATATATATCTAATACATGATAAAACCAAAGAACAACAAAAAAAAGATATGTGCGTGGCAACCAGAGTAGCCACTGGCTTTCGAGCTGGTTGCCACCATGCTAAGGGTAAATGCAGCATTAAACAAAAAATGGACAACAAATATTATCTTATTACATCAGTCACTAATATAAAGACACATTTTTGCGTTAATATGTTTATATTAAATTATATAAACAACTTACACAAACAGAAAAGATG
The DNA here is from genome assembly GCA_949126865.1 of Montipora capitata. Classification (NCBI taxonomy): domain Eukaryota; kingdom Metazoa; phylum Cnidaria; class Anthozoa; order Scleractinia; family Acroporidae; genus Montipora; species Montipora capitata. The sequence continues at coordinate 41,461,070 of OX421452.1, read as the reverse complement.
AGCAGTGTTACACTGCTGACAGGTAGCAATTAGTTTTTTAATTATTTTGAGTGATTAAAGGGTACTGCTTATAATGCTTCTTAAAGGAATTGTAAGGTAAATTTTTAAGCTGATAGAAACTGACTCCCAGATTTTTGATGCAGAAAACTGAAATGTTGATTGGCCATACTTAGTTGTTGTGTTTATCCTGTGGAAATTTTGCCTTGCTGCATACCTGGTGTGATGGCACTGGGTTTCTGATGCTAGTGTGAGGGCACTAGAGAAAACAGCTGGAATACTGTTTTTATCATTTTGAATTTTATGAGCAAAAAGTGCTATCCTCATCTTGTAAATATTGGTTAATTATAAGATTTCAAGTAAAGCATAGTAAATTTTAGCATTATCTCTCTTATGAGCAAAGAAAATGCACCGTATACAATGATTTTGTTTAGTTTGCACTCTTTTGAGTCTTGTTTTGCAGGCATTGCCACAGCTTATGATTCCATAATTTAAATAGGGGTAGATTAAAGTATAATACATGTATAACTGCTTAAGGACATTGAAGTCAACATAATTCCACATCTTATAAAGTATTCCTATATTTTTTGCTAGTTTGCTATTTATGTGCCGAAACTGGGGTTCCCAGTTTAAATGTTCATCTATGTAAATTCCTAAAGATTTAACAAAAGGCTTACGTGTAATTAATATTACCTATATTAATGTGGACAATTTTCCTAGTTGATGAAATATTAACATTAATTGGTTTTCTTAAAATTAACAGATAGCTTGTTAGATGCACAATACTTCAACACTAGTTCAAGTTTGTTATTGACAACAAATTCCAGTTCGTTAGAGCTGTTACTCGAAAAGAACATATTGGTGTCATCAGCAAATATTCTAAAAGAAAATTTGGAGGAAGAGTTTGGGAGATCATTAATGTAAAGTTAAAACAACAGGTACCACTGTGCCAGCACTGAGCTCCCCTGCTCCCCTCACTCTGTCAGATTTTTGGCTTCCAGTCCGGACTGCTATCAGTCCCTTTTGAGTCAGTCGAATCGCCCGCTTCAGTGACGCAAGCCAGCCTAAGAGCTGAGGGGAGAATGGAGATAGAGCTCTATCCTCATTCTCCCCTCGGCTCTTTAGCTTGCTCGCGTGACTAAAGTGGGTGGTTCGACTGAGTTAGAAGGGACTGCTCAGAGTCTACCAGCATTTGATTTAATATACTTTAATTTGATTAGCTATTATCATCACCATCATCAACATTACACTTGGTACATTTAATGGAATCATGAATTTGAGTGGCTGGTCTAATGTGTAAACAATAAATTGAAGGTCAAGTTGTTAGGTCTTTTGGAGAGAAAGCACTCCGATAAATTACATGTATGTAACAAGTCATTCTCACTCACCAGTACACAACCTGCTCTTTCTCCATTTTATTGCCAAACATACGGCAATTAGCAGCACCAATCCAGCAATTACTCCTCCTACTAACGATCCGGTAAGCTTAGCTGGGTCTGCCAGAAAATAATGGCAACATTATCTAAAAGCAGAGTCTACAACTGGTTCCAGTTGTCCGAGAGTTGTATAGTGCTTTCCACCAGGCCCCAGGATAACTTTACTCGATAGGTAAGTCACCCAACACAGTATAAAATATATTTCATGTTAAATGTTGGCCAAGGTTATTCACCACTGGCCACTAACACTGTTCAAAGTGAATAGTCGTTTTAAATGATACATAATAAAACAATGAGATAATTAAATTGCACAAGAACATGATTTTAACTCATTTATTCCCGCAACAAAGGAATAAATGAGGAGGTGAATAGCAGTAGGGTTTTAATTAAGTTTTAAAGTACACTGTAGAAGGGACCTTGTGATAGAGTAATTAGCGCCACCCCTATGTATAGTCTGGCTTTTGATCTTGAGACGGCGGGTACTATACTCAGCATAGACGAGTGCTAGTACCCGGGTCCCGGCTTCTAATAAAACCCCTGCAAAGGATCGTAGCCAATCAGAGCGTACCTTCACTACTATCCACTGTTTTAGTACCTGTACATTCAAATTTCGGTGTTTTGAGTTAAAATACATCTGTGCACAAACTGAGACTTTTGAATAGTGACTTAAATCCACCACATAAAGTGGTCTTTGAACAATTGGGGCATGGGACCAATTAGAATTATTGAGTTATCTAGTGGATAGTGCTGTCCAGCCTTCCAAAGCAGACAAACTGAACTGTTCACTTAAAAAAAAACCTTTCACACAACAATCATCTTGCGCTAGAATGCCGGGTTATCTTCCACTGCTCTGGTGTGAAGTGAAGTGAAGTGAAGCTATTAGTCTCTTCCCTTGGGGCTTTTCAGGACTAATTTACTATGTTTTTATGGGGGACTTTAGCCAGACTGCTTATTATGCAGTTTACAATTTTATTTTTAGGAAGTGAAAGATGCCCTCGCCCAGATAAGGTCAGACCACAACACCAAGGACTACGTTCCCTACTCTTTTCGAATAGTGAGTGGGTTCTTTAATGTCCCATACTATTTAATTTCCAACAAGGGCTATGAGGAGGGACCTCCGGTTTACAGGCCTTATCCAGGAAGAATTGAAAGTCTAACCATTTGTAGACGTACGGTAATTACAAAGGCAGCACTTTCTACTCAGTTTTTTTAAGACCCTGAGTGTTGCTCCGGCCAGAGTCGAACTCAGGACCTCCCACATGACAGTCAGATGCGGAACCAACTGAGCCACCGGTGTGGGGTATACCGGTTAACTGGTATAATGTAATTATCACAAATAGCAATTGGTTCTTTATGGAAGATTCATCAACAAGTTAAAAAAAAAACATACACACTGTAATGAGGCTGGAAATTCAAACCCTCAGTCTCAGTGTTTTCAAAACCAGCCGTTGTCCGTCATGTCCCACAGCAACTTTATGCACATTTGCGACGCCTACTTTTCCTTAGATAAAATAAAATAAACCTTTCTGACTCAAAAGAGCCAAGTGTCCAAGAAAAGGTTTGTGGGTAAATAAACATGAAACTTTCATCGAGAGTTCCAACACAACATCGCAAATTGAATCTGCTTGCAAACGTTGATCACAAGTTGATTTAACAGCGAAGTAAACTGGCTCATACTCCACATAACACAACATATTCCGTATTCAAACACGAGGTTAAACATGGCAGAAAAAGTGGTCTGGACAGCTTGGTTTTGTTCAGATTGTAGTAGGTAGCTTGTAGAGCCAAAAACCAAAAGAGAAAAGGTTATTTCAGGTATTATATATTATATAAAGATATCCAAATGTAATAAGTAATTTTGTCATTATCGAGTTTTATCGATCGGTAGCCAATAATTCGCATAATTTTCCCAGCAACTCTGGAATGAAAGGACTGGAGTCATTAAAAACTAATAAAAGATTTCAGTTTTGTTGGTACATGTATCTTCAATATTCAATTTTGCATCTCAGTATACTGGAAAAATGTCTCAGATGGTCTACAATTTCAAAGATGTCTGGGGGAGCATGCCCCCAGACCCCCCTTGGGCACAAAGCCCATCAGCCGTTGCAACTCCTACTTACCACAATGCAACTTCTGTTTTCTAAAGTTGTGAAAACACTGACTCTGGACCAATGCAAAGGGTTGGAATAAAATGAAATTGTAAAGAAAGGGCTGCCTTTGTTATGATTTTTTTTGTGCTGAATAATGTGTGTAGAACGTACATGTGCGTACACTGTGTAAATGACCAATATATCTATACTGATGAAATGTAATAGAGATTTAAAAATACAGGGTCAAACTAAAGAAAGTTCATTCAGTGTTATAAATTGTAATAATTATTTTATTGCTTACCTTTTTCAGGAAATTTTTGATAAGTTCCTGTAAGGCCTGTGATTGAAAAAAAGTGATTGTCCATTAAATTAAAGTTATGGTTACTGCTGTTGAATAATAACAAAGCAGACTTACACTGCATGTAAACTAGTTTATCATACATACGTATGGGGCAAAACTAATGAATGCTGGTTGGCTCACAGGTACCCCAAGCTAACATTGTAATTTGAGCGTCACGATCTGTTACAACTATGAGGGTTTGTATGGGAATTTGCGAACATGAATTGTTTAAGAGTCGAAAATAAAGAACTTGAATCAAACAAAAATGCCTATTCCCTTGTCTTCTTGATACCTTATTAGTGTTTTTGTGGTGTACTTTGGCCATTTAAGAGCAATTCCAGTGGGTTGTACGTTCGCTGTTTTCTCTCTATATATGAGAAAGCAACTGTAGAACTTAAACTTGGTAGAATTGCACTGAAATGCTAAACAAACCATAAATAAGACAAGGAGGCAAGGTAAGAAATTCTGATTTTTTCTTTTGAATGCAACAATCTATGGAATTGAACTTTAACTGAATGAACGCGTGTTTGCTCTAATTTTCAGATTAGTGTGTTCATGCATTGAATGAATTGGTCAGTTAAGTTGATTGTCATTTGTCATGGCATTGAATAGGCTTGCCTCAATAACTTTGCCCTTTACAACTGCATGCAATAAACATGTACTTGAAAGCAATTTGTGAAAACCTTCAAAATTAATACGCCTGAAATTAATCCTTAATAACTGCCCTCAGGCCCATGCCATTTACATTTACTAAATAAATTCCATGTTACCTTTTGGTCGAATCTCCTTTAGTGCAAATTTGGCACTTGAATTGAAGGGGTGAGTCACAACCTATGAAGGACATGTCGAGTCAGCATCAATTTTTGTGGAGAAGAGATTTTTTGAACAACCTTTAACCCATTGACTCCTGGTAGTGAGACTTTGAGATCAACTGGGGGCGTCTTGGGTGCCTGAGGGGTGAGTGGGTATGTTAACCCTTTGACGTCCAAACCGGCCTAAACTCGCTAGACGATTTTACTCGTCAATGGGGAACCCCTGGGAGTCAATGGGTTAATCACTCACTGATGTCTTCATTAATCATTCACTGAAAAACTCATTAACCCTTTGACGTCCAAACCGGCCTAAACTCGCTAGACGATTTTACCCGTCAATGGGGAACCCCTGGGAGTCAATGGGTTAATCACTCACTGATGTCTTCATTAATCATTCACTGAAAAACTCATTAACCCTTTGACGTCCAAACCGGCCTAAACCCGCCAGACGATTTTGCCCGTCAATGGGGAACCCCTGGGAGTCAATGGGTTAATCACTCACTGATGTCCCCATTAACCCTTTGACGTCCAAACTGGCCTAAACCGGCCAGACTTAGTATTTTACTCTGTCTAATGCCAGACCATTTTACTCACCAATGGAGCCCCTGGGGCCGGAGCCAATGGGTTAACTTAACCAAATTTACACTACAGTCTAACACCAAATGATATTACTCTGTCTAATGCCAGACAATTTCACTCATCAACTGGGTGCGCCCTGGGGTGCCTGATGAGTGAATGGGTTAATATTGCTGTTATTGCACAGTGTGATTTTACTCGTCAATGGGGAATCCCTGGGAGTCAATGGGTTAATCACTCACTGATGTCCCCATTAACGCTTTGACGTCCAAACCGGCCTAAACCGGCTCGACTTAGTATTTTACTCTGTCTAATGCCAGACCATTTTACTCGTCAATGGGGAACCCCTGGGAGTCAATGGGTAAACTAGACTAAGTCAAAAGCTGTGTCCTCTCCATTACATGTAACTTATCAATTCCTGGGAGCGAGACTTAACCAATTTTACACTACAGTCTAACACCAAATGATATTACTCTGTCTAATGCCAGACAATTTCACTCATCAACTGGGTGCATCCTGGGGTGCCTGATGAGTGAATAGGTTAATATTGCTGTCATTGCACAGTGTGAAGAAGACTAACTAGTCTCTGGTCTAAGTGAAGAATATCATTCTGTTTCATAAAATACACGGAACATCCAGGTGACTAAAGAGGATAAGAAAATCACCAATTATACTCTCTTCTGGCAAAGGAAACAAGGAAGATCAGGCCCCCAATAGGGTTCTTCAATCCCGCCATTCTGACCAAAATTTTTTCTTCATCCCGAAATCTGGAACACCTTTATCGGCGAATCCAAACCCCGTCGTCAATTACATTGTACAACTGCAATTGATTTAGAATACACCTTGTTATTCTTTTCCACCAACCTTCGTGATCCAATTGACCTTAATTTTTGAAACCGAAATGATGCGGTTCATTGAACAAGCAAACAAACACCACCCCACAACTATTTCACGGCTGAAATTTCAGATACAGAAACAACATTTCTGGATTCAAGCATTTACAAAGGTTCAAGAGCAACCCAGTCCTTGATGTGTGCATGCACGTCAAACCTACTCAAACACTTCAAAACACATACCACCCAGCAGGAGTCAAATATACATGTTCAAAGAGTTCATCCAAAATTTTAAATCATGCCAATGCTGGAGCCCATGGGCACCTGGACAACGTGAAAGAGGTTATCCCAAGAATCTTTTTCAAGGGACACTCTTAGAAGTGCGACTTCAGGAAACTGGCACTCCTTCAAAAACCACTGGAGCTCAAACAAAACTTGCCTTTCATTACAAAATACCACCCAGGCCAGCAACGCACCATCCAAATGATGGCTTGGGAAGTATCAGGAGACAACAATGCCTCCCCAGCAGTAACGAACGTAAAACTTAATCCTCATGAAAGACTGGCATTTAATAGAGCGACAATTATTGCTCCAAGAAATCTACAAAAACCCGCCCGTCATGTTACAAAAGAGGGCGGTCAATCAAAGATATACTCGTGAGAGCAAAGTACATGTACTGTTACAAAACTGAAAGGCTTATTACAACACGCGCTAGGGTAGTCAGTAGACCTGTCAAAGAGATGATTTCCCGGATCCCGTTTCATAATAATGCTAAATCCTGCATTCAGTCCATAAATGCAATCCCGAAACCCTGTACCCCATGATATTTCTTTAGAATCCCAAATCCCGGGCTCCAAAAAAGCCAAACCCCGGATCCTGAAAACCTGATTGGGAACCCTTGAAGATGCATCGGGTATTGACGAAGATTATGCCATTGGTGGTGTGTTGTTTGTTGTTTGGGAGTGGTGTCTGGTCGGTTGGAGTGTTCTTTGAAAGACGATCTTCACATTCCGGATGTGTTGGAAGGATTGTGCTCTGCAGTCATTGTAACACCCTAGCTTATCCTCCAGAAGACGTAACTTTATACTCTGAGGCCGAGATAAGCAGTGTTTGACTGCAGAGTTTGAATACCATCTCCTCACAGGTTGTTCTGATCATAGAAAGTCAAGAATAATATTTTAACTGTAGCCAGTTCTAGCTTGGCCAAATTGTGTATTTTCACACCATTTCTGTCACTGATCATGCCCACATGATCTGAGCCCTGTCGGGATGGTGTAGACGGAAAAAATGTCAGTTGTTAGTGGAAAAATTTTCATGGATTTTCTGCTACTTGCTAAGCACCCTTTTCTGCCTACTCTGTGATTTTGAAGGCTGGACAAGGTTAGATCCTTCTTTTAGCTCTGTCTATGTTAGAGTGTATTTGCTCGATTGTCGCCTCATTAGAATTTCTCTTTGTGCTGTTTTCTTTAGCTTTACAGCATCAGTTTGTCCCAGTAAGTACTTCCAGCTCCAACATACTTACTGGGGTACTTTGACTGGTTTGTTTGCTCATATGTAGTTACAAAATATTATTATTACTATTATTATTATTATTATTATTATTATTATTATTATTATTATTATTACTATTATTATTATTATTATTATTATTATTATTATTATTATTATTATTATTATTATTATTCAAAAACGGTGTTTGGTCTGGCTGAAGACCTACATTGTGTGTACTGCGGCTAAATCTGTGCTACATATGTATCCTTACATTAGAAGTTTAATAATATAGCTTACAAATTATCAACACATGCAATTACATGTACCTGAACTGAGAAGGGGTTGGGATATATCCAGTCTTCTTCCACTGACAACAGGCACTCAGTTTGATTCTGTTTTCAATACAAATTATAAAGTTCATTTAGTGTTCAAATTTATAAAAAGGAATAATCTGTTCTTCCAGGATGATTAAAGAACTGCAGAAGCCAATAGGATCCTTTAAGCACAGTAATAAGCTAACATCATTTGTCTTGAAATAAATTCTGGAAATCCCTGAATAAGCCTTAAAAGTCATATTGATTCAAAAGACCAATAATTATTAAAGTGCACCTAAATGCAAATATTTTTCGTTCGTACTATAAATCTACCCATCCAAAGAAAACATAATTTATTATTATGTCACCATTGTTTGCTTTTTCTGAGCTGTGCAAGCCACATAAACTTGGCAGAACAGCTACTGTAGCACTGTAATTTGGACCCATGGTTGTGATGTAAGAGGCTTATGGACCTGTCTATTTTCAATTTTATGTAACAAACTGCTTTGCATTCCTGTTTTCAAAGAGATTTTGCATTGCAAAGCAGTTTGTGACGTGAAATAAAGAATAAATTAAGCCATCCATCTCACATCATGGATGTGGGTCCAAATTACTCGGTAACATACTTTTCACAACTTTTCTTGGCTTGCTCGGTAGATAAAAAGCAAAACGTAAAAGTGAAGAACAGTTCGTAAAAGATACTGTCAGCCGTCTATCAGCGGACTGTTGGCCAACTGTTGGCCGTTTGTTGGTCATTTGTCAGCTTACAGTTTTCGTAATGTTGCAGACTGAAGTGTTGGCTGACCGTAGGCCAACAGTTGGCAATAGTCGGCCGTCTGTTGATAACCTGTCGGTGACCTGTCAGCATAATGTGTCGGTAAGTCGTGTACTGAAATAATCGCAAACAAATTATTACTCTCTCTCTTTCTCTCTCTCTCTATATCGACTCTCTTTCTATTTCCAGTCTTTGCAGTGTCACAAAGAGCTGACTTGAAGAAAGTTAATAATTTTTTTTTTTTTTTGAATTACAGTATTTTATGTAGTAGATAAAATATGAGTGGGAGATCTGTATCCATGGGTGTTTACATGACAATGGCAAGCTGAAGGCTTAATTAATTAATTAAGCCACTGTTAATCAGCCATGAATAATATTATTTTATCGCACACGTGAATTATAACAAATTGGATACAGTAGAGATTTGTATCAAAAGTTCATGAATACTAATAAGCTGAGAAGGAGTTTGTATCTACTGTTTACTACATGTACATGTAACTGATCCATCCCAGTAAATTTCTATTGGGGTTTACAGAAAAGTACATGTCTCAAATAGTACCTGCTGATTGGTCATAACTTTGATGAATAATTTATTAATTTTACAAATCTTATAACAATCCAATTTGAAATACAACAGACCCGTGGAATTACTCTGCAACTGGCCTCATCTTCTCCTTTCATTGAGTAGATTACTGCATAGCTAGTCCAATTGAAATCTAGAAAGAAAATGGTCAGCAGAAGATACAGTAATTACATCCATACATACATATATACATACATTTATTTGATAAGTAGTTTTAAAATATGCAAATTTACAGCTGATGTGGACCTACTAAAACTACTATATTAAAGTCTAAATAAGAGAAATAGAAATTTACAATACAATTGTCATATACATGTAGCAGAAAATAATATACAAATATAAAAATAAAAAGAGTGGTCAATAATTTAAAAATAGTTAAAATCAGGGTTCTCATCATAATTAACAGAGCATTCCTTTTGGAAACTGATGTCCCTGACATAGGTCTTGATCGATTTTATCTTTGTTTTAAAAGAGGGAGGATTTTCAAGCTGCTTGATAGTGTCAGGTAAGGAGTTCCAGGCAATTGCAGCTCTGTGTTTAAATGAACAACGACCCTGTTCGGTTCTTGGCCTATAGCTAGATACAACAACATTATTTAACGATTTCCTAAGACTATAAGAAGAAGTGTTCTTGACAACTAGTCTATTTACATCATCTACTGTAATTCTACATTATAAAAAGCTCTATGCATTATATTTAAAATATGAGAACAATAAAAATATTTCAATAGCATCCAATTTGCATTTGTGAGTACTGTTTCGTCTTCCATGTCTCTTGGTAGTTTGTGGATAAGTCTTGCTGCTCTAAGGTGGATTAGTTCTAGATCTTTCATCAAATAATCTGAACAAGAGCCCCACACAATCATAGCATGTAATACGCTTGGGCTTACGGTTTTGTAATATATTGTTTCTAGAGTGGCTTTTGATAAAAAGCTTAGTGTCGTAACATTTTTACTTTAGAGCTGTATGAGGTAGAGACTGATTTTACATGATTGGCCCAGGAGAGTCTTTCATGAAAGACTAATATGCCAAGACATACAGTACAGAGAAAGATCTGTATCCAATGGTTTTGTCTCCCCAAACTAAAGGCTTCAGGCAGGTAAGTGAATCAAAGCTTCAAGCTGACTGCATGTAACCGTGCATATTGTCACTTGTCGGGTGTCTTTTTTAAATCGAGGCTTAATTAATACTTAGGCTACTTACTGTTTTAGTTCACATAGTTTTGAAATCCAAAGAAAATTATAAAAGTTGCATGATTTTTTGGTCATAGTAGCACTTAAAAGTTTTCTGAAGTATGGTCCCTAAGGGCCTGATTACATGGCTCCAGAATTTCAGCCTGGGTTCTGAAAGAAATCCACTTGAAATGAAAGTGATGATTACATGGAGCAGGTTTCAGCCCGGACTGAAAATCCTAGCACGCAGTTTCAGAAACCGGGCTAGAATTTTCAGCCCAGCCAAACGGGCTGAAAATATGTTCCAGCTTGAACAAGTCGAGATCACCAGCTGGCGGCTGGGTGCTGCCTACCTTGTAAATTTCTTGACTATCTAACTGTCGGTCTAGAAAAGATCTCACAAAATAACACCTCAAACAGCTCGAAACGACCAAAACAATGTAACACAGGACTCAGTTGACACTTTGTTTGATCTTTCATTGAATTATTTGCTTTTAAACTTTCTTGCCAAGCAAATCGCAACTGTCGTAATTTATTTTAACACATTGACTCCCAGGGGTACGTTCCCCATTGACGAGTAAAATAGTCTGGCATTAGAAAGAGTAAAATTTACTAAGTCTGGTCGGTTTAGGCCGGTTTGGACGTCAAAAGGTTAATCCTTCTACAGATCAATAACAACGTTACTGTTACACTAACAAAGGGTGGTCTGCCTGCGCTTGGAAGGGTAACAAGTTTAGGGCATACAGTGTACATGTATCAGTTGGAACTTTTTCATGCAGGAAAGTCTTTTATTCAGTACTACATGACCAGAATCTTCTGAAGTTAGTGCAGAGACAAAAGAGATAATGTGGTCACTGTGAGGACAATAAGAAACCTCCTACTTACCAGTTGTTGATGGGTCTAAAGGTTTCCACAAAATCTTAAGATTAGGCCTGTATGTTTTGAAGTCAACTTCCAGTCCCTTTACATTTTGTGGGTTTGGATACTTGCATGAGTGTTTGCAATCTGTATGACAAGGAAGAGATAATTGTTGCATGTTAATGTTTTTCACTATACACTGTATTATATGTAATATTTGCACATATCACAATTAAAGGAGTACTTCGTATTTTGCCTAGTTCTGTCCATTGTAACCAGTTGGAGTAAACATGCATGCAGTCACATAAAAGAAACTGTCTTTAAGTTTAGATTTATTAATTTTTAAAATCTCTTTAATACTAATTTATACTCCAGACTTTATAATCAAGCTTTACTCAAGCTTAAAGAAGTGTTTTTCAGCGTTAGTGTTTAACTTCATAAATAGATAAACTGATAAATGAATATTAGATAGAGACCAAAGGGGTAAGTGTGAATGTGACATAACTGGCCCATGTGAGGCTCAACCCCATATAATAGGGTTGGCCGTAGGTACAGATCTTACAGTTACATGACTTGCTGGCCAATTACAATTATTATTAATTATTATTGTAATTATTATAATAATTATTATGCACAGTCATCAGAGAGGAAGAGCCACTCACTCACACTAGGACAGTTTAAAGGGGCAATGTCATGCTAAATTTTCCTTTTTTAGGTCAAAACTGGGTAAAAATCTAAATTAGTACATTAATTAGCTCAAACTTACAGTACAACATTCCTGACAACCCTATGAGAAGACTGATATGAAATGTATTTATGACACAAAGAGTTATTCTGTTTAATTTGTGGCGACTTTCTGAAGACATGGTCTCCAAACTCAAAAGAACTGGCCATTTTTTTCAAGTTCCCATCCATCCTGACTCCATCCTTGGCCGCAAACAACAAAGAATAGCTTCAGTGCACTTCAGTGGTTATTGGTAACAAAACTACAGCATTATTTTTTGGTCTTCATTCATTTGATGCAAAGGCATCTTTCAGTGTCCTGAAGTTTGACTAAAATAGCGTGACACTGCCCCTTTAACTAGGCCTGACATTATTAGGTTTGAATTTAATTTGAAGAAGAATGATTCAGGGTTAGGTTAAAGTTAACATTTACATTGAATATTTTATAGTGATCATGTTTTATTGGGGCTGGCGCACAGCTGGCTCATATATTATTGTCCACACTCTGGACAAAGAAATCACATGCACTCCTTCATTGATCTTTAGATTACAACCAACATTTCCTGAACCATTATTTTCAAATGTTAAAAGCTAATATTGCTTCCAACTATATATGCCAAGTAAATTGGAGCACTGCAATATGTACGGGGTAGTAGCTGTCAATGAGGGCAAAGTATTTTGTTAAGGACACCAAAAGTAGGGATTAATTCGTTTTACTTTCCTAAGGGTAATTCCAAGGATGAAACTGCCAATAAACTCCTAAATTAAAGTTGTACTTAAGCTATTTAAGTAAGTCTTAAGTAAGCCTGTGTACCTAGATATAGCTCTTAATATGGCATAAAATAATTATGGTACAGTAGTTCTTCTTTAATTTACTGTAAATTTTAGAAACTCACCATATACTCTAGCTGATGTCCAGGCCATATTGTCTGCACTTACTACTGGAACATGTACTATCTATCCCAAAAGACAGCTTTTAACAACCACTCCTCTGTGTCATCGCAAGAAGAATCTAATATTGCTTACTAAATAAAATGAAGTATAAAAAGCAGAATGTTAAAATGTATTGAAAAAGGCAACAAGTAAAGATATCAACATTATAGATATTATCCTATGCTGCCAAATTAAAACATACACCTGTAAGAAGTGTATTACATGATTGGCCCAGCAGGTATCAAGATCTTTTCTCACTGCACTGGTCACGATCAACCATAATTATTTAAAACAAGTGTGTGGGTTGAACAGTTGTAGTAGACAGGGCATGTGAGTAGACAAGAAGCATCAAGGCCCATGCAAAGCAAATACATGTACCATCTATTCCACTAAATGGTCTTAATTATGATCATGGTCTCAGCTGGAAATTAAAGCAAACTGCCATTTTCACACAAGAGCATGGTTTCAATTATGCATGAGCAGAATATTATTTGCAAAAAACCATTTATTTGTAGGCAGTTATATTCAGGTCATGTCGTGGTGGGCTCTCGGCCAATGAAAAGCAAGAGAAAAATGCATCGTATGATAATTGCAATAATAATGACAATTATGACTATGACAATAGAGTGGTTTTCAATTTAGTGTTGAAAGTAATTAGTGAATTGCTTTGGTTTTGCATTACTTCACTCAGTGATCGGTTTGAAAGTTCTTGCACGACTTTTTCAACCAATCAGAAGTGAAACCAAAAACCAATATATTAACACATTCACACCTCAAACGCCCTAGGACACCCCCAATTGACGAGTAAAATCGTCTGGCATTAGACAGAGTAAAAGCCACAAGTCTCACTCCCAGGGGGGGTCAATGGGTTAAGTCTCACTTCCAGGTGTCAATGGTTTAACGGTGCAGACAAGGAATTTTGCTTTCAAATAATAAAATAATAGAAAATACATAAGCAGCTATAGTAAGGGTAAACAGGAGGGAAGAAATGGGGAACCGACACAGAAAAAGAGACTCTGCCAAAATTCATGGCGTTGGGCAAGCGTGGTGGTTGCTTAGCAACAAATCCTCAGGTGATATGTCATGTTGTGCAGGCTCACTTAACAACAGCCAAATTAACTGCAAAAGAATGTGCTGTTTACCACGCATCTCTTTATAGTTATTCCGCTGTTGTTAATTGAGCTCACACAACATAAAGTATCACGTGAGGATTCCGTCACTAAGTAACTGCAGCATGTGCTCAACACAGTTAGTTTCGACCCATGGCAGAGGTCTCTTTCCCCATACTCGTTAGCCCAGTGAATGTAAACGAATAGAACTCCGCTAGCAGAGAACAAGTGTATTTGAACTGCACAAGAACCGTTACCTTCAAGCACAATGAACGCAACTAGGACAGTAGCCAAAAAAAAGCTTGAGAAAATTCCATTTAAGTTTTAAATTTTCAGGCTGCTTTTGGCGATGATCATCTGTAAAAATTGATTTCATGTTTTTGTGTTGCGAACCGATCGTTCATATTCTGTGTTATGCAGTGTTTCTTTGATTTGAAAATAATGCAAACCTTAAATCTGTTCAACCAAAGGACCACAAGAAATGGGGTTATTCAAACGAAAGGACTCCACTGAAGCGGTAAGAAATGTAAATATGATATCAATCCCAAGTGCACGCCACAAATAGGTTTGAATCACAAGGGAGCAAAATGTTTCAACCATACAAATTCTCCCATACTCATTCTGTGAAGAGCCGCAAACATCTAACCCAAAGCATGAAATTTATACGCACAACAGACAAAGCCCATCTTCGTGCAGTGACCGTACACAAAATTTTCTCAGGGTCTTAAGTCTGAAGTGCACTTCCAGGATCTGGAAGTCCATTGTGATTAGTCTATGTAAATTCCAGCTCGTTTCAGCAGACACTCGTGGGGGAGGAACATGTCACGAAGCCCTAAGGGTGCACCACAATTTGCCAACAAAAATTTTTTTTGGATGTTATGCCTTCCGGTGAGGTAGTTACCTTTGCTTGATTTTTTTGGGTCAACGCTTGTATGAATTGTATGAATTGCATGAAATACGAATGAAAAAAAGACATCATCAAAGTATTCTGTAGGAAACAAACGATTTTGGAATTATAATCTTTTTTTTTTATGTGACATGATTTACATAAACGCCGACAAAACGTACGTACGTTAATTAATGTTGCAATAATAAAAAAATCTCTTAAGATTTCAATTTTCAACAAAGCGTATCATAAAGTGATTGAATCTCCTTTACACTGTATTTTAAGTTGTTTGAATCTCGTTTGCAGTGTTGAGAAAACGCAATAAATGCATTTCCAATAAAATCCCAGTTATTAGGTACAGTTCCTATATAAAGCTTTAAAAAAAATTCGTTCGTTGGGCGCTCCATCAAGGATTAGAGACAATTAAATATGTGATGTTATTCAAACCACTTAGAATCGAGATATACAGAGAAAATATTTTCACTTCGTTGCCATGAGTGAGTGTAGTGTCTGACTTTCAAGTTTAATACTAAAAATTGTTGACTTACAAAGCTCCTAACATGAGAAAAAACATGTCTACGTACACGTGATGCGAGCTTTGGCGAAACATGGCCATTTCGCCAAGTGTTGATACTTCCCGTTGCCGTAATTTTAATATATATTTTCAAACAGGAAATTAATACTGCTGCAAATAAAAGTGGGTTCTGCACACATTGACACATATTAGAAAAATTAATTATTATTTACTCACGCGCGGGTATTTTAGCTAGCTACTGCTTTACACGAGATACAACCCACGCCATTTTTTTACTGCAGTAAAGGTTTATGGTCAAAGGCGAAACGCGAATGGCTGTAAGGATGAAATAGATATCGTGGTTAATAGTTAAGGAAACTCACCACGTTGTGTTTGAGATTCGTTGCGAAATTATAAACGCTATTGTCATGATTAGGAACTGAACAAGTACACCTTTTAATTAAGGGTCAAACAATATTTTCGCTCGCTTTAACTATTTGATAAAAGCTGTAAGTATCAGTAAATAGTTCGCGGGGTATTCATAGCCTGCGTATGTTCGATCTCCGCCTGGAAAAGGAAAGGAAACGGCTGCTGCGCAGGCTAGGGGTATTTTATGAACGCAACGCACCTCGGCTTTTTAGAAGTAGCGGAGTTCACCCATTCTCTGGTTGCTCATGATCGTCTGGCTGTTTCCAAACGTTCGGATCGCTCCGACTTGTTACGATTCTATTAATGGCATGCGGCGAAGCTCTGACACCCAGAGAAACCCATACTTAAGGCATCAGCAGCTTGAAATAAGTGACAGGAGGAAAAATCTTGGATCTTCAAATACCGTGTAAGGGACGGAATCAGTTGAGCTGAACTGACACGGAAGTTGCTGTCATCATGCTTGTCTGTCAAACTTGTCTCCGCTGATTGACGTCATCGCTTTGGGAACCCTCGAGTTTCTAATTTTGTTTACCATTTCCAAAAAATTACCGGAAATTTCAGTGGCAATTTCCAAGGGGTGAAAAACGTTTTCCATTTACTAACTCAGGTCCGTTCGCCGCCAGATGATTGCGAATTGACGTGCCGAAATTAAAAATATGGCCGAAAATATATTATATTAAAAATATACACGACCCCACAAGCTTGTAAGCTTTAAATCCATTCGTGCGTAAATAAGGTCTTATGTTATGTTATGTTATGTTATGCCGTGAATAGACTGGAACTGGTAAGACCTCTCAAAAGTTGTATTTCCATCGGAAAGTTTCCAACGGGAAAACAGGACTACCTTTTCAGACGTCCCGCTGCTCCCGGAAATTTTCCAGTGGAACGAACCAAAGAGTCGAGTTCCATTTACAAACCAACCGGAATTCATTCTACTTCCATAGATTTCTTCGTTGGCTGGTCATATGGATTTGTTCAGGATCATAAATAATCCGTATTCTTAGTACTTGTCTGCCTGACAGCGTATTGAAATTGAGAGATGAATTTACATGCTGACAAGAGAAAATAAATCACTTTATTTTCTCTTGATGCTATAATCATCAGACATGAGGTTTGAGACGCACCCCACAGAGAATCACCAATTTTTAGGTAGGGTTCAAGAAGAAATACGTTTGACAAAAACGATACGCATCATAAAGAGGAAATGGCTGATCATTCAAGGACCTAACCTTTTGCAGAATCACTGTCACCAGAAATGATGCCCAGGGCCAGATTCATCCGTTTCACGGTTGTTTGGTTTCGTTGGAGTCGTATTCTCTACGCAGTGGTGACTTCCGAGTTTTAAAAGAGCTATTTTAATATTTACCTTGGTTTAAGAACAGCTTTTAGGAATATGAATTTCAATCGAGTGTCGTAAAACCAAAACCAAAGTAATTACTTTGGCCAATCAAAAAAGACGGAGACAATCCAGTAGACCAATCAAAACTCGAAGTAATTACTCGTAGCCGACACAAAGCTTGGGAAAACGGGCATATCGTAAAAACATGGACTGGATTTGTAAAACATAGATTTGTAAAAGATGGATTTGTAAAAGGCAGATTTGTAAAACATGGATTTGTCATATGTGGATTTATAGAAACATGATAGCATAGTTCGACTGTTGATTTGTTTATTTCTTTGTCTGTTCCATTTTCATTTTAATTATTTTATTCTATTTTATTTCATTTTATTTTATCACTTGACGTTTGAATAAGTACTGAAAAAAAAATTGTTCGTGCATTGTTGAGTAATATTATTTGGGAATTTTTGCGAACATTTGAGAAGTAGTTACGGCTAGTAAGCATTCTCGGCATTCTCTCGTGTGAATTCAACAATGCACTCGGCGCGTTTTACACAGGAGCTGGTCCAGACCGATTTCCCGCAACGTTTTACGGGAATCGGTAATTCTGACTAGGGCAAACGTTGAACAAACAAAAGTGTACGTGACAAACAAACGACCAGGCTGCCAAAAGACCGGAATTTTAAAAATGCACTGTAGGTAGACCTTTGCGTGGGAGGAGATAGGTGATTGTGCGAGGAAAGAGATGGCGGCTTCTTTAAAGCTTCCATCTCTGACTAAAAAAACCAGGACATGCATTTGAGCTTCCAGAGTTGTCATGGAGTTCAGTAAAAATTAAAGAAGAGCTTAAAAGCAGGACATAGGGTCCGTCTCTTTGGCGGATTTTAAAATTGGAGAAGTGCAACACCTCGAGAACCACATTTGCTAGTGGTGTCATTGGTTGGTGTTTGGCCGGTTTTCTTTCTAATATAAGATTGAAATATCTTTTCTCCTGATACGATTGAATCAATGTCCTCTTACAAGTTGTTAAATTAGGAGACATAATGCTCTCTTATCATTGTTGACATTTGATTTTTTTAACACTTCAACCGGCCTTCGGGTAGACGTAAAGGTTAATTTAGCATGTGTTGTCGAAAAATAAAGCATTAGGCTTCATTACTTATACAGTTGTAAACTTTTGTCGAGACAGGTTAGGAAATGAAAAGATAGTTTCGTTTTTGGATCATGTTCGGAAAAGGAAAGTTTCTGCTTTGTTGACATTATGTTCAAAGTTTACTTTAAAGATGAATAAAACAGTGGATTCTATCAAGGCGCTATGTCCTTGAAATGTTTAAATTCTTCATAGGAGGAAAAGACACGTTTTCCAGATTGTTTAGTAACTGCCCATATCTGGACCAAGCTTTTTCCGTTAACTCAAATACGTGAAAAAGTGAACTCTGTGCATCCCGTAAACACGCGAAAAAGCGTGCAGAACGTTGCAAAAAAGAAAATAAACGCGAATAATTCTCAGTGTATGAATTGGTAGAACAATCCATGTTTTACAAATTCATGTTTTACAAATCCCCTTTTTTTACAAATCCATGTTTTACAAATCCAGTCCATGTTTTATAATATGCCGGGAAAACGTGCACGTACGAGCCACGATTGGTTTTGGTCTCACTTCTGATTGGTTGAAAAAGTGGCGCGAGAACTTTGAACCAATCACCGAGTGAAGTAATGCAAAACCAAAGCAATTCGCTGATTACTTTCGACACTCAATTGAAAACCGCTCTACAGAGGACATAATTAATATTTAGCTGGTTTAAAAACAGTTGATTAAAAAGACAAACGCAACTAGATTCATTTTGACAACGTTTCGACATCGTCCGATGTCATCGTCAGGCAATGAATTTTAATCGGATGAAGCATAACTTATAGTACAAGAACAGTAGAACAATAGAACAATATATACAATACTACGCCAACAATAAATGTGAAATCTAAGTAAATAGTTTTGCCCTGACAGAGTCTGACTGCACATTAAGTGATGGTTTCAATTCTTTGATGTAGAACATCTCATGAATTAAGCAGTCAAATTTCGATGCGCATTTCTTTATGACACTAAAACTCGCCGCTGGGGGTGCTTTTGTTTGGCCATGATCTGCTTAATTCATGAGATGTTCTACATCAAAGAATTGAAACCATCACTTAATGGGCAGACAGACTCTGTCAGGGCAAAACTTTTTACTTAGATTTCACATTTATTGTTAGCGTAGTATTGTATATATTGTTCTATTGTTCTTGTACTATAAGTTATGCTTCATCCAATTAAAATTCATTGCCTGACGATGACATCGGACGATGTCGAAACGTTGTCAAAATGACATCTAGTTGCGTTTGTCTTTTTAATCAATTTTATCACAAGATCTAGACTTATTAAAAACAGTTATTAGGAATATGAATAAAGAGGTCATAATTAACGACTACGAGAGATTTTATTTATAAAATGCTAGGCTTGTGAAATGAAAAATTTAAATGAAGTAATTTCTGTCATTGAGTAATTTTTGCTGCGAGAAAGCGCAGCGAGCGAGCAGCAACACTAATCTGGACGGTTACCTGTGTTCCTTTTGGCCGACTGCGCACGTATGGCTGGCTAGCGATATTTCCTTTTCTGAATACATAGTACATCGGTCAGCGGCAATGGACCTATCACCATGCGTAAAGCGTAATCGTGGTTGTCCACTTAAATCGTCCACATGCTTTATGGAATGCCATATGCTTCATTGGGTTTTTCGCATGCTTTAGAGTTTTAATAGAATTTCGAGAAGAATATAAAGGTAAAACGTTTATATGATTATACAATGTCAAACTCTATGTCAGTCGTTAATAGAAGTATTCATCAAGGTGACCGTCGTTTTAGCGACGTATCTTGAGGAAGACAATGTGCTTTTATTAGTCTTTCAGCTCTATTAGGTGCGGCAGGTACAAAACAAAGGTCACAGGTCATTGTTTTACCAATACAGAAAGTATCCTAAACATTCATAAAAGCTATTTAAACCTTAGGCCTAAAAACTTTTGTTTAGCCCTAAGGTTAGCTTTAATGATTGTTTAGGATACTTTCTGTCAGTTGGTAAAACAATGACCTGTGACCTGTGCTTTGTACCTGCGGGAGCTGATCACCAACACATGGTGATCAGCGGCATTTCCCAAAGATCGAATTAATACTGAACAAAGCCTCATTTTTCAAATCGGCTCCCCACGGAATTAATGAACATATTTCTTTCAACTGAAGTTGATATATGTCCTTCAATAGAAAGATCCATCTGTTAGTATAATAATAATAGGTTGTCTCTCGAATTCGAGAATAACATTAACAAAGCACTAAATGAGTAGATGGTTTGAAGCCATCAGTTGTAATTGAAATGAACAAGTGGAAATGAACAAGTGTCAACGGTGGACACGCACGTGGCTCTGAAGTCCAAAGTCCGAGGCACATACACGGCCAACGATCGGGCATGGTGTGCCACCAGTTGTGATTGGGGCCTTCGCTGCTCTTTTACGGCGATCCCTAGCTGCTGCAATATGCAGGCGGCAATCAAGTTCGAAGTTTCTAGCAGCTCTCTGGACAGTCGCTCGCCATCCAGATCTATTGGCTTCGGCAGTCTCCAGTTCCTTCGGTTGAATTCCTGCCCATTTGAGGTTGGACTTGAGGTTGTCCTTGTATCTCTTCGGCCTTGGTTGCGTCTGCCCTGAGATAGCTCTCCGTAGAAAAGCTGGCGAGGAATCCTGGATTCGTCTATTCGAATAACATGACCAGTCCAGCTAGCGTAGGGCTCTGAGGACCATAGTCTCGATACTGGTAGTACTTGCCCTCAGGCTCTCTAGAACTTCTTGGTTCGAGACGCGATCTTGCCAGCGTATCCGCATAATGGCGCGCAGTGAGCGTGTGTGGAACTGCTCGAGCTTTCTTAGATGCTTGCGGTAAAGAGTCCAGGTTTCACAGCCGTACAGCAGTGATGGAAGAACTATTGCGTTGTAGACCTTGAGTTTGGTAGACAGAGAGATACTTTTGTGCTGTAAGACCTTGATACGGAGTCTGCGAAAATCTTGGCTAGCTTTCTGAATCCTGGTTGTAATTTCCCTGTCCAGAGTCCCATCATTGGAGATGGTACTCCCTAGGTTTTTTGAATGACTCGACATTTTTTAGCTGAGTGCCATTGATGGTGATACAAGGCTGTTGAGGTCGGGTCGCTGGTGCAGGCTGGAGAAGGACCTCTGTCTTGCGTCAACAATTACCTACAGATGGTGTACATTGTGGGCCATAAGAGCACAGTCATCGGCAAACAGCGCTTCAAGTAGTAACCTCTCCAGCGTTTTCGTCTTTGCTGTCAGACGCCTCAGGTCAAATAGTGACCCATCGAGACGGTAACGGATGTATATGCCCAGATCCAGATCTCTGGTGGCATGAAGTATCACTTGTGTCAAGTAGAGGTTGAATAACACTGGAGAGAGCACGCATCCTTGCTTCACGGCTCCATTTGAGACGTCAAATCTTTCAGAGGATCATCCTCCAAGGGCGTAGCCAGGGGGGGGGGGGGGGGTCCTGGGGTGCCCGTGAAACCCCCTTTGTAAGCCGTTTTTTACTCAAACAACCTACAATATTCAGGTTGCCAAAACGCGAGTACACTCTGTTTGACAGAGTGTGACCCCCCCTTTGAAAAATCCTGGCTACGACCATCTCCTCCGTCCGACAATACTTCTCCAGTCATGATGAGGGTGGTGAATTTCGCTGGGTTGCCAAGTTTCCCAAGGATGACCCACAGCGCTTCTCTATTGACCGTGTCAAATGCTTTGGTCAGGTCGATGAAGACTGCGTAGAAGCACATGTTCTGCTCTGTGCATTTTTCTTGAATCTGTCTGACTGTAAAGATCATGTCGGTTGTGCTGCGGTTACGGCGAAATCCACACTGCGACTCAGGTAGATTCTTCTCTGCAACTGAAGGAATCAGTCTGTTCAGCATAATACGAGCTAGGATTTTCCCTGCAGTAGAGAGTAGAGATACCGGTATTCCTCTATGGTTCCCGCAGTCTGAAGGTAACATGAAATCGAGGCTAGCGATCAAATTCCCCACCCTCTAAGAGTGGTGATCAAATTCCCCGCCCCCGGGAAGACTAAGATGATCAAATTCCCTCCCCTTGGTACATAACAATGATGATTGTGATATTTTACCATGTTGCAAACAGATACCTCATGAAGTATCATTTATAACAAAAAGTTTGTTTTTATTAATTTTTTGTAGACATTATAGCTGAGATTTGGCCAAAATTTTAACTGTTACCTGAGAAACGATGTTCTTTTTGACTGATAGTTCAGATTTTACCCGGGCGGGTACTTAAGGAATTTCTGGGTGGAGATGTGCCGCTGGGACCCTGGAACCCTTAGCCTATGCCAGAGCTAGTTTCAGCTGGATTTCGCACCCTACACTAGAGTTAACTCCCCAAATCACTCCTATCCAAGAGTAGCGGTTTTCCAGAAACTGAGGTCACTAGCATAGTCTAAAGCAAAGCCAGAACAAAACCTTATACCACAATCACTTCTTTCTTAAAAAGGATTTATTGATACTTGTCCAGCAATACCAAGCACGTACGTATGCATTATCAAGACAATAAATTGTTTAATTTTAACTAGTATTAATACCACCGATTTCCGTCTGAATCCCGATTTTTGACAGTTAACAATAGCCAGTAGCGTTTTATGATAGTCATCTATCAACGCTGTTGAGGCTGAGTCGTGAAAATTTAAACCTGCCGATTTCATTTTTTCATGTTTTTGAGTAGCAATTCCTGGTTTCCTTAGTCTTGACAAAATCTTCAACCAACTGGTCAGTTTCGTGAAAAATGATACCCTATTCTAGACCCAAACGCTCTGATTTATATACCCTTTGCTAGTCTAAGAGTAAACTGCTTGAAAACCATACCCTTCACAGCGGCACATACCTAAAAAGCCCATATATGACAGTACCCCCCCCCCCCCGGTAGATTTTAGCACCATCACGATTGTGAACCCCCGTGATACATTACGCGGCGAGCTCAGAGCATCGAAAGTATTTTATCGGATAATTTAATTATTTAATGGTGATTATGGTTGACACGTTTCTCAGTTGTTTTAGTTTGCAACGTGCTACGCTCTTTTGGGAATATTCGGATTATACTTACATTCAGGTCTAGGAATAAATACTACGAATGATAATTTTAGGAATAAAGATTGATTATCGCGTTCATACTTTTCTCAGTTGTTTTAGTTCAGCTACGAGGGTCCCCTATATCCCTTTATAAAACTCGGTCACGCAAAAATATTTCGTCTTTTCACGCGTCACGAATAATATTCAAAATTCTTTCACGTTCACGCGAAATTCGAGACGATCACGTTTCACGTAAAAATAAAAATGAAATTCACGCATTAATATTTTCACTTCTTGTAACCTTTCTATAAAGGTGTTTATCCTCCGAGTTTGACTCTTCGATCGAGTGGTCATCTAAATCGCAGGTCTGTCTGACTTGCAGAGATTCCAACCCCTTTTGAGTTTTGTAGGAAATTAGGGAGTATTTCTTAGCGCCGAAGGCACGAGCCCGTAGGAGGGGTCCGGGGGTAGCCCCCTCCCCCAGGAAATTTTGCAAATTCAGTTTCTCTCAAGTGGCATTTCCTGCATTTTGACACCATTTTTGTGATATTCTATAAGGTCTTTATTCTTATGACTGAGTAAGACTGCGGGCCTTACGAGTCTGCTCAACACAGGGTATTCAATGGGGAGACTGGGCGAGACATTATAGGATACTCCTGAGGATACGTATTAAACGTTTTACACTCAGATCGCAAGAAAGTACTTAAGATAACAATTTTTCCTTGTTTTCAGAATTTCATGATAAATCGGGAGAATCTGATAAAAATCGGGAAAGCGGGAGGGAACACATCAAATCGGGAGGGTTGGAATCTCTGGACTTGTCCTTGTTTGATGGAGCCACATTTCGACTTCTAACTAATGCGACCCTTTACTAAAATAATCTAAGATTTGTGTGCTTGCACGCCTCGGTTCGCCGTCGTTCGCTGTAGATGACTGCTTTTCCACTGAAAATTCGATTGTTAGTCTCCTAAGGTCTCCTGAGTTAATGGACTGTCGTTGAATTCACCGAAACGTATTATTTGTGGTATAAGTTGTTTTCCTTATTTGCTGCACGGTTAGTCCGTTGTATTCATGTATGTAGCGTAGCGTCTGTGCACGAAAGGCAAAATATTGGTCAATATTCCGACTATTCCCGCTCTAATGACACTAGTTGGTTCAATTCACCTCTCTCTTTTGAAGCCGGTTCACTTCAAACCAGGTCTACGTCAGAGCATGTGGTTCCAATCTTTCTGAGGTTGTCGGCATACGCGACAAAAAATGGCGTAATGTCTTATCTTATTTGTTCAAAAACCATTGGTGGTCTATTTTGTGACTTTTATCGATCCAAATGAAATCCATGTCCTATTAAAACCTAATCAAAGCCGTTCGAAAACAATACGTACATTTTTAAAACAATAAAATGGCTGGAAATTCATCACCCAAAACACAGTGGTTCACGAATCACGTTTAATTCAAATCTTCATTCACGGGTCACGTTTAATTAAAAAAATTCGTTCACGTGGACATGAAAAGATCTTACCATCTTTAATCACGAATCACGAATAAAAAAATTTTAAATCACGATTCACGAGAAAATATATCGCCCCATCACGTTTCACGTATAAAGTATAGGGAACCCTCAGCTACGTGCTACGCTCTTTCCGGAACATTCGGATTATATTTATTCAGGTCAGCGTTGTAATTAGATTATCGGATTTTCTGTCTCTATGATAATTAATTTCTGTTACTGAGTATTTTTTTTAGCTGTTGGTAAGGTTTCGAGATTTATTTGATAAAGTTATTCAGTTACCAGAAGTTACCGAGATCCGGGAGCTCGTTCGAGTTATTGTGGAGGTTTTTAAAACTTATTTTTGAAGTCACTAGAAAGGCATTGATTGCATTAAACCATATTCAAGTTTAATCATGTGTTTTTCGATATTTTCAAAAGAATGAAATGTGCGAATCGTATTACCATAGACTGAATTGATTTGTATGTGTTGGGAAAGAGAGACGGCTACACTGCATAATTTTTCTACCCACTACTTTCCATAATTCAATGCATAATTTAGCCTGCAAAATTAAAAAGAACAGTTATTTTAATAAAGAAACGAAGGAAAATTTGAATTTTCGACGAATTTAAAGGGTCGCATCTTATCCGGGTACATCCATGATGAGACTGGCTGAGGCGGCGCTGTGACGTCATGGTGCTCACATGCAAAGAAGAGGACCTCGCGTTGCCAATTCTCGTCCCACAACAACGACGTCAAAAGTTAAAACTCTGTGTGCTGTCGATGAAGCCTGCGAAACAGACGGATTTCCGGTTGTCGGGCAACCACCAATACGTCTGTCTATCACGCATCCTAATTTGGAGGAAGATACCACAGATTGCATCACTCAACACCCCATATTTGGGGTAACTGAGTCACACCAAAACCGAGTACTTTTAAGTAAGGGCGCGCACACTCTATGTAAACATGTCCTTTCATCCACAATGCGAAAAAGATAACGTACAGTACCAAAACGATCGGTTAAAATAATTAACCGCTTCACATGCACCTATGCATCTATTGCATAACATGCACACTATGCAAAAAAGATATACATAGGTGAAACAGAGAGGAGGCTATTGTAGTCCTGAGACCGCTTTTGTGAACATCTGCGAGACGTGGAAAAAAAATATATATCGCAACGAGTAACTACCAGTAGCTCGACACTCGTTCTAGACAACACAAGGTGATCAGCGGCATTTCCCTAAACTAGGGCAGCACGGAAAGCCGAATTAATAGTCATTCAGTGTATAAAACGCTAACAGTCCCACAATTTCTCGCCCTGACGAAGGGCTATCGCTCGAAACGTTTACTTTCAAATTTCTTTACGGCGCTCAATACCATATACCATATATATAGATTTACCCAAGCCTAAAAGCGGAGCTCTCGGGTTATTTTTTCTTACTGGCCTTACTCAACAAGGAATTTACGAGATAAAACGATTTTGATTTTTTGTTTTGTTTTATAGCCTTTACGAAAAGCAATCAAATCAAACAAAACAAAGCAATCTAAAACGAGCTCTTTCGTTTCTGCTCTTCTGTGGTCAGATTCAGGATATAAATTAAATTTTCTAAAGATATGCCAAAAATTGCAATACAGAGAAAAAAGAAGCTCTAAACAAATTAAAAATAAATACTCAGCGTTAAGTTTATATCCCCCTGATGCTTGACTCAAATAACAGTGTAGCCACCAGTGTGGTCCTGACCACAGCTATATACCAGTATGTCAAACCTGGATTGAAACCGGCGAAAAATGCAGGAAAAAATATCTCCAAACCGTTTTCCACCTGAACACGAAACGCGTCGACTGTTAAGTGCTTTTAAGGTAGGCAGGCCGAGTGGTCATGTTGCAGCGACAAAAAGGTGTGTATATATTAACACTGAGGCGACATGTATTAGGGTAGTGTCGGCGGGCACATGTAGCAGGGACAAAATCACAACGTGGCACACACATGAAAATGTTGCGGGTACATGTCCCAGGGATATGTTGCAGCGACATGTCTCCTCGTGTGAACTGCACTTTTCCAATTGTGCAACACCAATTTGAGGGTGATTTTGTCCCCACGATGTGTCCCAGGAAGTTCAACTTAATGCACAATTGTATAAGTGTCAGTTCACACGAGGGGACATGTCGCTGCAACATATCCCTGGGACATGTGTACACATGTTGTGATTTTGTCCCTGCTACCTGTCTCCGCTACCCGTCCCTGCTATATGTCGCCTCAGTTGTGCACAACACAATTTTTTGTATCGATGCAACATGTCGCTGCAGCATGTTCCTGCAACATGAACCCTCGTGTCTGCCCATCTTTAGTTGACTTAGTATTGCCGTGTAGCCGCTCCGAGCCACAAAAAGCGCGTGAAATATTGGGTAGGGCTCTTGTTGAACACTATATTTTATTGGCTGTATAGTATAAAGCCTCGTTTACGTTTAGGTGTCCTGATTACTTAACAATTATTCCATGAGCGCGCGTTAGATATGAGATGCTAAATAGCCAACGAGGTGATACTGATTAGTTTTACAATTTTTTTCTTCGTTTTCTCCATGTGGTAATCTGTGGTAAGCACAATGGTACAGAACGCATGCGCATTATTGATATAATTGTTGTTAGCTGTAGACAGCCCAAACACGACGACTCCTATTGGTCAAGATAAGAAATTCAAAGGCCTCAGAGCTTTGCTGTATATTAACGCGTACGTCTTTCAAAGACCCATCTTTTCTATATGAAATAAGGGGAAAGTTTTTAAAGATTTCTCTTTTATGGCTGCTTTTTAATAAGATGCCATTTGTTCATAAGAATATGTTTGAGATTACGCACTGATGGACAATATTCTGTAACAAACGGCAAAATTACTAAACCGAAAAAAGAAAAAAAAAAAGAAAACACGAAACTAATAAAGAAAAAAAACTGTTTGGGGTCCCCCGTGGCACTTTCGATCCAAAGAGGGAGAGGTTAATCGGTCCCTGAGCCATACGTGACTTGGCTTATGAATATAACACTACCTCGTCTCCTACAAGTATATCCATATGCTATACAGTGCCTTCCCATACTTTCCACGATAAAATTAGGTCAGACAAATCTCAAATTAGTTAGTACTCGAAAAAAAGAGAGAAGAAAACAGTCGAAAATCAAGAAATCACATTCCTTCGAAAAAGCAATTATTGTTTTGACCCGAAAGCCTCGTTTTTACGCTTTCTGAAACTACCACCTCTGAGACGTGGGCCTCAACTGTAGCAGCTATTACAAACTCTGGTTTGATTGGCCGTTGGGTTTCCTGTCTAGTGAGGAGTTATTGAACTCCGTCAGAAGTCTTAACTGACCGGAAAGTCACCCGGATCTGATGGGCTGTCGGTGGAATTTTATTTACATTTTTGGGAGTCTTTGAGTCCCCTTTTGCTCTGTGTTGCTAATAGATGTTTTGCTGACAGCAAATTATGTCCCTCAATGAAGGGCAGTGTCACCCGCTTGATTTTTAAGAAACGTGGTGACGTCAAGCATTTAAAGAATTGGCGGCCCATCTCTCTTTTGAATGTAGATTACAAGATAATTTCTAAAGCAATTACTTTGCGCCTCTCTAAAGTCCTTGAGCACATTATTCACCCGGACCAGACCTGTTCTGTTCGGGGCCGAAGCATTTTTTCAAATGTTACCCTTTTGCGCGATGTCTTTGACTACATTCAACGGACTGACGAGTCTGCCATTTTGATAAGTCTTAACCAGGAGAAATTAATCGTTTGATCGAGTCAATCGTCCTTTTCTTCTAAAGCTCCTTCAGGTTTATGGTTTCGGCCCTGATTTTTGTCGATGGATTTCCACCTTTTACAAAGGCGCATTCATGCAAATTACTCTGAACGGTTGGCTCACTGATGGTATTTCCCTTGAGCGTGGGGTGCGTCAGGGGGACCCTCTGTCTCCCTTGCTTTATGGTCGCTTTATGTTCTTTGCGTGGAGGTCTTGGCTTCCCTCATCCGCAGCTCTCCTGGGATTGAGGGGTTTCTCCTTCCTGGTGCAAGAGGACTGCAGGCGCGTGTTCGCCTGTATGCTGATGACACCACGGCGATCCTCAGACATCTTCGATCTTTGACCAACCTTTTTGATTGCGTCAGTGTTTATGAAAATAGTTCTGGCGCCATGCTTAATCGTACTAAAACTGAAGCAATGTGGTTAGGGACCTGGAGAAGTCGTTCTGATGAGCCACTTGGCCTCACTTGGGTTAAGAAAATGAGGATCCTGGGTGTCATCTTCGGCACTATCTCTACCGAACATTTGAATTGGCAGCCCAAGCTTGAGAAATTGGAGAAATCCCTCAATCTCTGGAAATCTAGGACCTTGTCCTTGCCTGGCAAGGCTCTTATTATTAATATGCTTGGCGATCTTTGGCTTCTGGACGGTTTTTAAGCCGTGGAGAATGTACTTCCCCGAGTTATAATCTAGTTGTACATTTAAATCCTTGTAACCTTTTGTCCGTGCGCTGTTCGCGGTGTCCGCTATCAGGGGCTCTCCTTAGGGAATTTGCGCTGTTCATGGACTCTACCGTTAGGGCCCCGCGCTCTGGCGGC
>OX421452.1:41411614-41426614 GCA_949126865.1 Montipora capitata | reverse complement strand
GGTCTTCATTTTAGCTAGGCCTAGGCCCTGTTTACAAGGTCTCCCTTAGTGCCAGGGTTACCCCAGCAAGAGGGTTACCCTAGCAACCTTACCTGTGAAATTTTGCTTGTAAACCCGGGCTATCTTTCACCCTCCTGCTAGGGTAACCCTAGCAGTAGGGTTACCCTACCTGCTTGTAAGCAGGGCCCTAGAGGGAGGTCACCGCATTATTCACAACACTGCTAATTTCGAAACTTGCAGCTGGTTGCCTGTGTAGCTTGAAAGAGAAGGGCTAAATTTTACGTGGCCACATTCATGATTACAAGACTGGTTTTCTCAGGTTTTCTCTCTCGCTGCGGTAGTTTCACTCTCCCTTGGCCAACTGTTTATGTCACCCCTGCATTGCGTAAAGTCACGTTATTTCCGATCCAACAACCTGTACCAAATCAAACTACTACCTTTGCGTCTTGACCTATTGATTTTATTTATAAACACTAAGCGATGTTCACCAATACGTTATCCGTTGTCATGAAGACTGCAGAAAAAATTACTTCTTTTGTTCCGAACTTAGCAAATTTGAACATCGCTTTAGTCTATTCAATCCTTGCAGTTTGTTTCAAAGTTCTTCCAAAATGAATCACCCTACTTTTGCGCAACATGGGTTTCCCAGTAAAGGCGTCTTGTGGTACACGTAGCCTCGTTAGTATGCTGCATGACTGTATCTCAAATGGTTTCCAAAGGTACTGACTTCGGCTTTCGGATCACGTAAAAATTCACCAGGTGTTTTTAAATAGCTTTCTTCTTGTGCCCTTATGTGTATTTTACTACATTGATTGTTTGCATTGTCATTTTCAAATGATTTAATGATACTTAAAATAGATATTTTTTTTTCTGGGAAGCTTATTTTATAAGCATTAAATGATGAGTGCTTTAGACATCGAGACTTCGAGAAAGAAATTTTTTCGCGCGGATGGCTTTTAGGAAATGAGTTAAATTAAGAAATATTAAATTTTATGGTAAGGTGCCGTTTGCATTCAGTTTCCCATGTGCATTGTTTCGTGTTAATCTCCTTTGGAATCGAGGCAGATGCTTATGACGTGAACGGCCTTGAGCACATTATTAACATAATTGAATGTCAGTCACGAATTTTCGACAATCCTTTTGTCGAGTCGCCCGTCGACTTGTTTCAAGTTGGAGTGGGAACGAATCCTCGTTATTTTTACCCACTGGACAATCTACCATTTGAAGCCAAGCCGAGAATCCATTCCCAAAGGTATTCGATGAAAAATGACACCTATAGTGGGCTGGCTCTCCTTCTTGTGTTTAATACACAATTCGATGGTAAAGGGCGAAGATCATTCCCTTGATGATGGTACATCTCGCCATCCTTCTTCAATTTGCCGTTTTCTTTGCACGCAGAGGACTAACCCTTTGGGAAAGGTAGGGAACAATTTGAATCGCGAATTGGTTAGTTCGTTTATTTTCATGGTGTATTCTGAATGTTAAGAAATGTACACAAGATCATTCCTTTAACATGCAAAGAAACACTTCTAGCTGTAGGTCGGTATACAACGTGCAATCAGACATCGAAAAAGGTACATTACCTTGAGAAATCCCAGATGGAATTTAATTTCATCTTTTTGTTAGAACTTCAGGAACTGAAAGCTTTCATTACTACTTATTTTGTTCGATTTGTCCAATGCGACAGGAAGTCGATTACATGTTAAATGGAGACGAACGATAACAAGTGGAGGGACTATAAAATTTGAGAATTTTGTTAGGGTTTAGGTCGCCACATTCCGTCATCTTTTAAAGCCAGATGAAAAATTGACTTCTCATTAATTTTCGTGTAGGATGATGTTTATTTCGGGAAAGTATGTGATGCGACCTATAAACATCTTCAGCAATGTCGTTTTTTAGTTGCATCTCGAAAATCGCATTACTGTCACCTCTTTGAGAATCACACAGTCATCAAGAACGTGATGCATACATCGTGCCTTTTGTTTGGGTGACACAGCAGCAAAATAAGTAAGAGTTGTGCTTGTATTTTAGCGGAGAGGGTTCGAAGATTGTGGATATTGGCGATGTTTAGTAATAAAAAATAAAAGGCAGATTTAGTCCTTTTACAGAGCACCAAAGCCGATTAAGCTTTTCAGGTCTTGATGTTTCCGAAGTGCTAACAAACCAGCAAAAAATGGGCGGGATATATACTGAGATGCAATGTTGTTTGATGCCGTGTTTTTTGTCTGTGTGTGCCGTGAGTCACGCGATGCATCAATTATTTTACACCCCTTGTGGTTTATGTGCGTGAGCGTATCTCTGCAATTGTTGAAGGATAGCAGTATGTTTTGTCGATAGATTTTATCAGCCATTCTGACAATAAATATTGTTTACATAGACAACTATATTCGGATGAGTGGAAACGAAAGCAAAAACCGTCGTCTATGTTTAACCAGATTGCGACATATCCGATGTGACTGAGGTGTTAGATACCCGTGTTTGTTAGAACGAAATCTCTCGCCTGGGACCACGCTCCGTAGTTGGGGTTATGGAGCGAAAAAGAACGTGGCGAAAAATAATTGGCGAGCGAAGCGAGCAAACTTCTCCGCTTGGCTTGCTTCGCTCGATAATGTATTTTCGCCACGTTTATTTTCGCTCCATAACCCCACTGGGGAGCGTGATTCCAGGCTTCGAAATCTCGAATGTTTTGTACCGGAATCTGTACTCGGCTTACGAAACATTCGATGCCAATTATAGTTGAGTTCCCCTGAAAAGGCTTGTTTTTTTTTTTAAGCTAGCGCAAGAGATGCATTTACGCCGGACACCCTGTACTCATTTGCGTTTGAAATTTTAATTATGAACAGAGACAACAAACCTCTGTCAGTGTCATGAGCCAGAATCATGAAATGTCATATCGAGTTACGTGTGCTGGCAAAAAGAAAATTGACCTTGTTTAATGTCCAACCACACTTCGCTCTGCTGAAAAGGCTCAACCCCTTTGACCTACAATATACTCATTAGATTTTGTTGCATGATTTCACAGTAGACAGTGCCCCGGTGACAAAATTTTCAGATAATATTGTGCCGAGTTTATGTAAGACTCAACTTCTCCATCCATTTCATGCCGGTCCACTGCGTTGAAAGATACATTTGCAAAAAAATTTTGCAAAATTTGCGTGGCTTTCCAATGATCAAAAGAATCTTAAAATTATCACACCTTTCACGGCATCATTCTCGTTGCTGCTGTTAAGTTCCTTTTTTTCAGATCACTTCGAAATGACTCCCATTCTTGGGAAGAAATAAACAAACAGAAAATAAAGTATCGTGCATCATATTAACGATATTTGACGTACTGACTGGGTTGATTAGAATCTCCTTTTTTTTCAGCGGAGGATGAAAATTTTAATTTTGTTTAATTGCGAGTTCAACTACAAAGCGTTCTGGTTTTGTTCTAACTAAGGCTCAATACTCAACGCAGACGTTATACTTCTCATTATATCCAAGGAATCAACACTGACTTCAAACTGACTTCGACAAGTACAATAATATCTACAGTTACTCAGGCACAGTACATTTGCTCGCATGTTCTTAAATTTATGGTAAATTGTGCTCTCAGTGCTCTTGTAAAGAAAGGGGTGTTTTTCTTTTTATCTTAGAGCGCAAGTTTAAGTGAAAAGCCGACATTCAAAACGTAGATTACTTTGTTGTTTTTATAATGCGATGGTCGAGGATGATACGAAAGTGGTTTTCTTCCTTGATATACCTGGTAGGCTCTTAAAGTTGTTCTAAATCTTAGACAAAATCATGTAATCGACTGATCTTGGCTTGGACGAGTTATGACGTACATAGAATGATAGATAAAAATGAAACAACGGCCATCCACACTAGAGTGGACTGAAAATCGGAGATATGCTTTTTTGTTACCAGGCTTTGTTTACTCGTCTTGGCGTGCGAGAAAGTGGGGCATTCATACAAATATGACGTCACATGTATCCGTTTTCGCCGTGCATGCTAGAACGATAGACCTCCGTTTTCAAAAAGCGTTTTCGAAAACCTCCGTTTTCGTGGACCTCCGTTTTCGATCGTTTTAGTGTGGACGGATATATAAACGGATGTTTTCGAAAACGCATTATTGCGGACGGGGGCTGAAGAATTAATGCTGCCGACTGTGTGTTTTAAGTTCGATGTAAATGGTAAATGGGTTTTGTTAAGAAAATCGTTTTTTCTTAGTGTAAGGATGGGTACATTCTAAGCATGTCTGTCAATTCAACTTCACCTTTCTTTGAAAAAAAAAAACTTCTTTAGATGTATAGCCCCTTGAGGGAGAGGCAGTGCCTTAGCTAGAGTTGATACCAACTTTTGTGAGTCAATATGTTGGGTACTTAACAATTATTCCACCAGCACGCGTTGGATATGAGATGAGAGGTTGTCAAGGAGAAGCGTGCGTAGCATCGAGTTGTACTGGTAAATCCATCTCATATCCAGCAAGCGCCAATCTTCCCTACGTTACTTTGTAAAAACACAAAAAAAATTGAAGAGCCCGGTATAATGGCTTACACTACGGTGGCCCGTATATGCAGTGCATAAATATTGATCTTAATACATTGATTTAACTTATTCAGTTCACAATTTCATTTTCTAATACACGGGCATGTTTTTTATTGCACAATTGTATTTTTTAGTGCACAAATGTATTTTTCAGTGCACAAATATATTTTTTAGTGCACAAATAAGTTTCCCAGTGCACAAATATATTTTTCAGTGGTCAAATGTATTTTTCAGTGCACAAAATTATTCCTGGAACCCAATGGCCGAAAGACCCTGGGAATAGACTGTCATTGATCAGTTCGTTGCAAATAGAAGCCATCTGTAATCGATTGAGTGTAGTGGAGATTTAAGAAACAACCACAGAATAGAATGGATGAATTGCTCAGGTACTATTTTGAAAAGGGGTTTTCGTACAAAAATATGTTATTGTTTTTATCAAAGTATCACAACACCGAAATGTCCATGCGAAGTCTTTAGCAACGATTGCATGATATGGGATTAAAACGAAGAAATATTTCTTACAACCTCCAGGAAATGCGGCGCGAAATAGTTAAGAATTTGAACGGGTCGGGATTTTCAAGAGGATATCGTTCGCATTGTCATGCCCCCATGTTAAAAGGTATTCAAAGTACCACGACGAGTGGTACAGGAGCTTTGTCGCGAACTCGACCCTGTTGGCTGTCATGAAAGAAAGGCTCACCGGCTCAAGGGCGTAGCTAGGGGGGGGGTCCTGGGGTGCCCGTGACCCCCCCTTCGTAAGCCGTCTTTTACTCAAACAACCTACAATATTCAGGTTGCGAAAACGCGAGTACCCTCTGTTTGACACAGTGTGACCCCCCCCCCCCCCCCCCCCCTTTGAAAAATCCTGGCTACGCCCATGCACCGGCTACAGAGGCGCCAGTATACGAATCCCGGTCCTAATTTCGCATTGCATACCGATGGGTAAGATAAACTTAAACCGTATGGTTTCCTATACATGGGTGTGTTGACGGATTCAGTCGAAGGATGCTTTGGTTAAAGGTTTCACGAACAACTATTCCAAACCTTTGCCGCAATTCCGGCAACAGGGTTCCAGGAATAATTTTGTGCACTGGCAAACTTATTTGTGCACTGAAAAACATATTTGTGCACTGAAAAATACATTTGTGCACTAAAAAATATATTTGTGCACTGAAAAATATATTTGTGCACTAAAAAACATGCCCGTTTATTAGAAAATGAAATTGTGAACTGAATAATATAAATTAATATATAAAGATAAATATTTATGTACTGAAATTGTTATCTGTGCATTGCGTATATGAGCCACCTTAGCACAGCATAATGGCTAAGCCAATAAAAACGCGAAACTGCATAATTTATCGAATGATCTAGTTTTTGATCAATACAGATATTCTTTAACGCCAACCACCATCCAAGGTTTATCTTTCAGAGATAGTTCTCCGAAACGCTTCCTTTTTTCGTTAATCAAGCTGACAAAATATTTGCATTGGTCCTTCTGCCTTCAATACGGTGCTAATTGGAGACCACCTCTCTGTTTACTTTGCTATAATTGAGTGGTTTTACGTATGACTAACATAATCTTTGGGCGGCCATTGAGACTTCTCTACCGACAAGATAACGAAATTGCTTTGATGGGCTGTGTAAATGAAGACATGTATTTGCAGACATTTAAGCGACATAATGAATTTTTTGTGTGTGTTTATTATGAAAGTGTCACAAAATTTGTCAATGTTTTGAAACATCGCAATTTATTCCACTCGATCAACGTTGGCGCACAACCGTGGTTTTGTGTATATTGAGAACAGAAGCTCTTTCAATGTTTAGATAGGAATCGCGAAGCAGCGGTTGCATCAGCTGCTCCTCGAGAAACTCCAAACTTCCTACTTTTCTTCTTGCTTCACAACGCGATAGAAGCACGTTAAATCATGAAACCACCGTTAAATTTATATTTGGACTTGTATGATCTGTTTGTCATTTCCAGACTAACAGCGTTCCCTAATACAAGGACAATAAAATTAATGAAAATTAATTTCCCCCTCGGGGAAAGGGAATAAATTAAGGAGAATCGCTGTAAGGAACAAATACAAGGAACCCGGTTTTTCTTAGGATAAAATCATTAACTGAAATATTGTTTATGATTTATTTGAAGCTCTGTGAAATGTAATCGAGACGAATTTGTTTCCAAACTTGGCACTTGGCACTCCATGGAACGATATATTAATCTAGCAGCGTCGGAATTAGAAATTTACGTGTTTTCACCTGAGGGAAGAACAACGTAATGACTATTTGTTGCTGCACTCCAGGTCTCGCAAGCTCTTGCTCTTAAAGCGAGAAATTACACCCTGGGGCTTTGAAGGGAAGGTAGGTGAGTGTTAAAGGGAAACCAGCCGGAAACTAAGGGTGGCGACAAATGGCATAAGACAATGTCTTGTATACCATCGGCGTACAAATCAAAAGATGCTCATACGTTCCGAATTAGGGGACGGATGTAACATGAACTTAGGTTTTAACTGAAAGAAAAGACAAAGCAGTTAAATTTAGACAACTTATATTATATTTCTGAGAAACACACACGTCGGGCTAACACGTACGAAACGCTTGACACAAATTGGACATATCTATGACATTATGAATCTTTAATTATCCGTCATAAAACTCAAAACTGAAGATCCGAGTCCTAGATGGGAAGTTTGAAGCTTCGAGCTTCGGAACATCGAATGCCCACCTCAGTTATCTATTAATAATTTGTTTTCATCACCACCTTTAAAAATTTTTCTTCTCTGACAGAAACGACAACTTGCCTTTTTTTCTGTTTTTACTGTGGATTTTTTTTACGTTTTTCCTGCTTTTAGGGAAATTAGTTTTGGTATATGGCGCTCGAGGAACTCATTGTAACTTGGTATTATGTTAAGAAAAGGGTATTATGTCTCGAATTAAAGGAGGAATGGAAATACATGAAAACTTTGAATTAACAAGACCCCACCCAAGCTGTGGTCAAACTATAGACTTTTACCTAGGTTAAACCGATTTACCAAGGGTAAATTCATTTTACCTAGGTAAAAAATTCTGGGAAGGTCACACCACTGAAACACTACGGAAATAGACTCCCAAGGTTGTCAGCATCAGCGTGATCTTGATAACAAAAAATGAGGGTTTTTGTCTCGCTACTTGACCAACGATTGCTCTGTGTGTGCGGAACGTTGTTGGCGTTTCAGTGGCTGTGCTTTCGTGGCCGGCTAGCCGAACCTCTTGTGGATAATTGTATGTAAATGAAAACGCGTTGTGATCTTCGACGGCCTGGTTTATATGATCAGTTGTTGGAGGTAAATAAGAGGTAGACTGGCTTGCGTGCATCTCGCGCCGATTGTTAAAGAGATATCCATTATAAAATGCTGGTTGATCTTCATCACTTTCAGAATAGAGAGAGCGTCCAATTCTGCAATGAAAAAACTTCCTGGTTAAGTAAAAAGCAACATGAACAGTTTTAAGCGGCGACGAGAAATTGAATTTCAAATTTCAAAAGATACTCACAATCTTGCTCGGAACTGCGACATTTCGAATTTGAGCTGAAATTACCTTTTACGCGTGCCCCAAAAATTTATTTCACAACGTGAGAGCTCCGGTTCTGTCATCAAGACCTTCGCCGACGAGCGTCTATTCGCTAGCAAGCTCGGTATTTTATTTTTCCCTAGCTATCGACTTGGGGTAGCTGCCAAGGGAAACTTTATTGTTCTCGAGAAATTTCCCAGCTCCAGACGACAAAATTTCACCGAGGTAAGTTACCTAGGGAAAAATCGGTCACACTTAAAAATTAAGTTTCCCCAGGTAAACTGTCAACAAGTCGACTTTACGTAGGTAAAAAGTCTGTAGTGTGACCACAGCTATTTTAAAGTTGTGCGTGCCGAGACAACGCTCTGAAAAATCAGTTATCACGTTTTTGTCGATCTCAGGGGCAATTGAAGCGCATCAGAACATAAGGAAAGGGATTTCCTGTTAATTATGTTGTATTAACACTGGAA
The DNA here is from genome assembly GCA_949126865.1 of Montipora capitata. Taxonomy (NCBI): domain Eukaryota; kingdom Metazoa; phylum Cnidaria; class Anthozoa; order Scleractinia; family Acroporidae; genus Montipora; species Montipora capitata. The sequence goes on along the minus strand of OX421452.1, from coordinate 41,418,065 downwards.
CATACAGGTATTTAGTGATCGAAGGGATTTCTTTCGTATCTCTTGGAATTACCGGCAGACTATTCAGTCAGCTCAAAAGAATCTTTGTCTGGGGCGCCGGTTTACCTTGACAGACATTAAGTTTCGACTTATCGAGATAATCTTTCCACTGAGATAAGGATACGTGCTGTACTGTGACACAATGGGTAATAGATCACGTTCGGTATATTAATTAATACTCCCTCTCTGACATGACCCGCAATGTATGTCTTCAAATATGACAGTCTCGGTCACAAATATTGTAACATAGACAGAAATTTGCTCCTTCACTCGCTTAAATGTTGATTCGAATTCAAAAAGAATTACGAGTGAGCGTTTTTTGTTCTGAGCATGCGCACTTCCAAAAATGTCGGCCTTCAAACCTTATGCCAATCTCGACCCCAGAGCTCTTTTCTTGACCGAGGGAGAGAAGAGCTCTGGGGAACCCTGAAACAAAGTGTCTTCTCATTGGGTTTCGTGAAGGACAATCAAAAGTGTCTCTAATTGGTGCATTCATGTTAGCTCGAGGAGTGAACAGGCGCTGTAAGGTTCAAATAGCCAATTTTTGGCTGTAAGAACCCTACGGCGCATGTTCTCCTACACAGAGTTTCCCAGAGCCTTGGGTCGATCCGAGGCTCTGGTGACGAGAATGACCTTATGCGCATGCTCAATACGGAAACAGCGTATTCGCGTATTCGTAGTCGTCCTAATCGTCGTCATCAACTCAATTCAATTCAATTTTTATTTAACGTACACAGAATATTATGTACACAAAAGTTAAGATACTTTATACAGTAGTGTGAAAACAAAGTCGTGGATACAATGCATATAGAATAGAAAAGAATCACAATAATTTACAATTCCTATGTTACAGTAACAATCAAAAAAGGCAAAAGGTCTTAAGGAGAAGGAAGAAGAACAAGTTACGAAAACTAATCGAGTACTAGGTGCCCCAAATTAACTCTAATAGGAGCAAAAGGAATATAAATAACAATAACAAATTTTATTTATTCCACGAGATCATTCACATTTTGATGTATTTCACTGAAACACGCCAGGTTGGTTGGAACAAGAATCGGCAAAATACAGCAATGCAAGCAAGAAGGACGAACTTCAAACAAGATCCACTCCAATACTTAAATAACGTTTAGGTGCTTTACACAAATTTTTTGAAAACACAAGCTAGTCAAATTTCCCCCTAACTTTACGAGAACTCATTGTGATTACGTGTTTATACCATAAGGGCAAAAGTTTCTTGTCACTTCCGAGGCACATCGAAAAACAGTTGGGCAAACGGATTAAAAAGCACTTGTTCGCTCGCATTTTAGAGCAAAACAAACAAACAAATCAACTTTTTCTTTATGTCCAAAAGAGTACAGATAATTGTTATTTAATTCCAGTTGACAATCAAAATTCGATTTTCATTCCTGAACAAAGGAAAAACCGATTAAACCAATTTTGGAAAATAACAAACAGTTTAGTGCCCAAGGAAAGAATTTGTGGAGAAACTTCTTCCACTAAGTATGAGCTATTATTGGTATTCTGTTTTGTCGTTGTCGTTCTCCTTCGCTCTCCTTTCGTTTCTGTTCTAGTCATATGTACTCCAGGCATCATGTAACCTTATCAGAGCTTCTAAAGATATGCCAAAAGTTGCAAAGAAAAAATTGCAGAGAAAAAAGCAGCTCTAAGCAAATTAAAAATAAACACTCAGCTTTAAGTTTATATCCTTCCGATGCTTGACTTGAATAACTAACAGCTATCATGACATGTCAAACTGGAATGAAACCAGCGAAAAATGCAGAGAGAAAACACGTTTTCCACCTGAACACGAAAAGAGTTGACTGTGTAAAAACTATAGTTGACGTAGTATAGCCGTGTAGCAGGTTTGAAGCACAGAAAGCGTGCGAAAAATTAGGCCTCGCTTATGTTTGGTTGAGTTAACCTGGGTTGAGCCTGCAATCCGATCGAAAACCAGTACCTGGTCAGCGGTCAACTAAAAAAAAGCTGAGCTCGAAGCTTGAGCTCGCGATATGGTCACGTGATACTGGTCAGCGGATACCTTGTTTTGACAGGTGTCAATTGATCAAAACATGGATGTCCAAATATCAAAGATGTATGCTGTAAACTCGCATGATACTGGTCACATTGGCACGTGACGTACGTACGGACGGTCCATGACGTCATGGCTATAAAACCAAAATTTCTCGCATCGATGCGTTAAAATATTTTCTTAACTGTGGTGCTCCGCGCGGCGCGCGCGGAGCTCCGCTATTATATATGACGAGTCATTGCGCTTCGCATTTTTCTCCTTTTTTCTCAACACATTATCCATTTGTTTGGAAGTCGCGTGTAAAGATTATGAGGGGAAAAAATAACTAAGAGCAAGCTACGAAAGTCGACCCAAAGTCCGCTTAGCGATGCCTGGATATTATAATATTAAAAATGTGGTAAAAATTGCAGCTCGTTCCTAGGGTCATTTCCTCCCCTTCTCCTATGTGCGGTTGGTCTGGAAACGTCGTTTCTCCCATTTATGCCTGACAGCAAGCCATATTTTGATCGCTCGCGTTTGGTGGTCTCATTGAAACGTGATTTTTTTCTTCTTACTTTTTAGGAAAGCTCGTTTGATCTGTGTTCCAAGGCATGTTTTCACCCCAAAACAGGAGGTAAACAACGTGATACATTACCTTAGAAAGGGTAGAGGGAGGGGAGGGTAACTGAGTGTAGAAAAAAAGTGAGCACAATGCAGTGATGTAATTGGTTCCATGGCAGCAGTGAAGTCATTTACATGCACCCTAAATTTTGTATTCATATGTTTACATCAGATATCAAAAAGGAACTCGCCAGTAATCCCCTTATTTTTATTGCTGGGAAGTATTAAACAGTTTAAATTAAAATCCTTTGCCAAAATGAGAGTGTAGCGGATTTAAAGTTACCTCTACAATTACACCTCATTTCATTTATTCATTGGTTGGGTGAAATCGCTAATTGACTGATAGCGGCTGCCAGCGGCGCTTGCATACGCTAATGTCTGATCTCACCCATAGACTGATTATTTTTAACGCGTATTTGAATGTGTAAATAGAAAATGCTCTCTATACAAATTCGCTAACATTACCATTTTTCCAAACTAGGGTACCTAGCATCAAACTACTGTAGCTATGTTTGATTTTCAACTGTATTTTGCAGTTTCTTGCAAACAAAAATGTTAGTTCGTTTTGAAAAAAATTAAAATACTTTGGAGCTGTGAAATTAGGGTGATCGGCGTTACTTTTGCTCTCTCAATTTCCTCCAGGTGAAATTTCCAAGCCCCTTTCAAAGGAAAGAACACGACGAGCGAGTAAAAGCAAGGAAAACGAGGAACTAGAGGGTAGGTTATAAATAAGCCTAAAGTAATTCAGGGATTTTTACATGACGCCGTCACTGCCACCATATCATGGGTGTAGCTAAACCAAATAAAAGCGGCTGCGTTTTTGTCCGAAACGAATCCACTGCAATTTTTGGCTAGTTGAACAACAGCACATACACTACTGTGAGGACGTTCTCCTATGTTCCAAGAGTCTATTACCCAAGAGTAAGAATCTGGTATTATGTTTGTCCCCATCAGCGTCGGAAAATTGTCTATTTTTAAACCAAATTTTGCGGGAAAATAGACAATAGACCAAATCGGCTAACCCAATTCAAATCTCCCGGGGTTAAAATTCTTTAACTGTCTAAATTCCATGAGTATTTCCTTTGTATCTAGTCTGCCAGAAACCTATAAAATTTTCAACTTTTCAACCTAGTTTAAACCCTTTGAAAATGCAACATTTTGTTCCAGGTATTTCCATATCATTAAAATTAATGACGGTGAATGCTACATTATAATGCAAATACAATACACGAAGAATTTTACTCTGCGAGCATCTTCCTAGATAAATCGGGAAGAGGATTGGCGAAGGGACCTCTGCCAACCGCTTCGGATTTCTTTGTCGAGCTTGCGTCAAAAATTCAAATGTATTCGGGTGTCAGTCACGCGTGAACCACAAAACTGAAACAAACAGTCGGGATATTTTCGAACAATTCTAGCATAGTCACGACAACCAAGGAATCATTTTCTTGGAAACTCAAGATAGCATACACTTTTCTGACGCTGATGGGGACTGGACCAATTTGGGTAATTCTTACTATTGGGTGACAGACTCTTGTATGGTCCTGTTGCAAACAAAACTTTACTCGAATGATAGAAATGTTTATTTTCTGCTCCCAGCTGTGCACCCTGCGAGCAGAGCCTCTCTAAAACTCACCAGCTGGAGGGCGAGCAAGAGAGGCTCTAAAGAAATCGTGTCAAGTCTCTTAAGTCGCGGCATCCCACGTTTCTAGCTGGGCTAGTCACTCCGGTCAAATCTGTTAAGGCAGCGCGCGCATCATAATTTTTGTCAAGGCGGAGGTCAAAATCGAGCCTTCAGTCCGAAAATCAATATGGCATCTAGGAGTGCGATCGAGACTTGGCCTGGGTTTGAAACTCTGTCCAAGCAACGGCTTGCGCATACTCAATAAAGACTTTAAAACGATACTGCAGAGTCCTTTCTTTCTCGTCGAGTCAAGAAAGACTCTGCTCAGGTAGGGTGTCAGCTGTGTGACTTCATATCTCAGTTGGTAGAGCACTGCACCTGTTGCACCACTATTGCACCACTATTGCACCACTATTGGGCCACTATTGGTTAAATTGTCCAGGGAAGTGCGAGGATCACTTCACATCGCCATTTGGTTTAAAACTTTTCTTGTGTCTTGGAACAAGTGCTTACACAATAGATAATAAATTGCTTAATAGTGGTCACAATTGTGTTTCGATTTTCCTGCTTCAGTAAAGAAAAAACCTTTTTATCATATCTTAAGTGATGAGGGCATCTTTTTATTTTCTGTTCACTTAAAAACAGAATGTCTCACACCGCCATTTAATCCTTCTTTTTGGGGATCACAGATGCCCGAGCGCATTTTGGTAGATTTTAGATCAAGAAAACCTAATTTAACAGTCAAATGGAGTTCAGCAGAGCATGGTGAGTCCTCAGGAGAAAGAAAGAACAAATTAATGATGAAATGGTATATGAAATGAATCATGTTACATCGTTAAGCAATGGTTCTGTACGCTTCAGACATGCATGCTATGGGGGAATCTTTGTTTACATGTTTTGTCTCATTAGCATAACCCGTCGTTTTTTTATTTATCAGCTAAAAAATCCGCACATAACAAAAATCCATGCATTGCATAATGATCTATCCCTGAAACGTTGAGCGCAATTTACTAGATGCTCTCTGAGTAATGACTCTTTGAAAATTCGAAATTTTACGAGAAATGCATGGGCTCTTTAGCGCTTTTGCCACCCAAGATTTTTGATGGCTAATAACTCGCTCCTTATCATAGCTAAAATGCTTACAATTGGAGATTTAACTAAGTTTACCTTTTCTTTTACCTTTTGAAATCAATTTGTAAATAGCATACACCTTATTCCAAAATGGCAACCATCTTAATATTCTTTTGTTGGTATTCAAATTAGTCCTCGCCTTCTTGCCTCGTTTTTAAGCTCAAAAGTCAAAAGAATATTTTATCTTGAACGAGGCAACAAGGCCCAATACTTTGTATGCGAATAAATCAGCGGCCATTTTGGAATAAAGTGTATGATGCCTTCTGTCAGCAGACTCGTATGTTAATGAGACAAAATGTAAACAAATTTAGAAACATTTTTGCTTCCCGGGAAGCAAATTTTGCTTCCAAAACAACGTTTCCCGAGGCCGCAAACGGGGGAACGTATGCTTCTGCGGGTGTGTGGAAAACGAAGACCTGAAAAACGAAGACCGAAGACCCGGAAAATGAAGACCCCCAGAAAAATAATATACCAAACAGCAAATAAAAAAACACATCATTCATGTTATTTAAAACGATCGATAAGCTATCTAGGGTCTTCGTTTTCCACACACCCAGGCCGGTATGTGGAAAACGAAGTCCAAAAACGAAGACTCCCACAACAATATAAAATGACGAACGGAGAGTTGCCAGACACCATATCCCTAGTGTTTTCTGTGGCCGACGAGTCATTTCAGGCGAATTACTTCAAGGTCTTAGCTTCGTTTTCCACACACCCAGACCGTTATGTGGAAAACGAAGATCAAAAACGAAGACCCTGCAGTAATTTGCCTGAAATGACTCGTCGGCCACAGAAAACACTAGGGATGTTGTGTTTGGCTACTCTCCGTTCCTCATTTTATATTGTTTTGGGAGTCTTCGTTTGCATTTATATGTGACTTCATCACAACACTTGAAAGGTCATTAAGACTTAGACTGGTAAATACCTTACACTCCAAGAAATGAAGGTAAACCTTTGCCGTAATTACAGTTAATAAATTACAGTAAATATATTACAGTAAATACAGTTGAACCTGTATATAACGGCCCTGC
>OX421452.1:41396614-41406614 GCA_949126865.1 Montipora capitata | reverse complement strand
CGGTCGGCGGTTTGCTAGAGTAGCATCAAATGATCTCTGATTGTCATAACTATCTTTACTCGATCGTCATTTCTGGGGCGAAATCAGAATATAGCCAGGAGGGGGGGTTCGGATAATTGAGCGGACCGTTATAGGTGAGTCTGGGTGCATGCCTTGCAGAAGGTTTTCGAAGATGAATGTGGGAAATGCAAATTTCGAGCTTTTCCAGGGATAATTATCTGTCTGTATTTTTAAGGATCAACACCAGTGGATAATCAGAGACGGTGATGACTGGAATTATCCCAACGTGATCTTCTTGGGGGTATGTTTTCCCTGTGTTGCTTTTAGGCTCACGCGTGATTGAAACCCTCTACCCTCACGTGAAGTGAAATCCTGTACTTTAAAATATCAAAGATGTTTAGGCTTCGAAAGGCGTTACTTTTCGCGTTATTTTGAGAAACCAAGGCATTCGTGTGTCGGGCACGTGCTTGAAGTCACGCGCTCGAAGCTGCAACTAACCGTAAGAACAATCAATCGCAGCAACGTTCGAATGGCGCACTACGCGTTTCCCTTAATGCTTCAACTCGTCAGTTGTTGCCTCTTAATTTGTTTTAAATTGTGAAGTAAGTCAAACTCCTGTAATTTAGAGTGAAACAAAAACCTGACTTCAGTGGGTTTATTTTAGATACAATCGTCATAAAGTACTTCCAACCATGAATCTGGAAAGTGGAATGAACATTTTCGCTTTGGTTCTAACGATGTTTTGCAATGTTTCTCTTAGGTGGCAACATATCCATATCATGAGCTCGAGATGAAACCATATGGTAAGTTAATATATTACAAACTTGACAAATTAAAAATACCGGAAGTAATAATAAGTTAATAATGCTAATGATAAATGATAAAACGTGTAATCGTGTCACGATGAAGTCTCCTACAATCATCCACAAAAATGTTTGGGACACTTTCCCCAGAGGGTCGCGTTTTGACTAAAAGCCAGTTACATATGAACAACCGAGTTCGTCTTCATTATTTTTCTTTCCCCCTTGCGATTTTGGTACACAAACAAAGTACTGCATTGTCCAATAAAGCAACACTTTAACTGGGGAGTGGGGGGAGTTTATGAAGTTTTTGTTTTCTATTGTTGGTCGTAAATCGTGACGTTTCGTCCGCCTACTGATGGTCTTCATCGGCTGGGCGAAAAGGTCGAGTGGTTACGCGCTACGTTTCGTCCGCTTACTGATGGTCTTCATCGGCTAGGCCAAAAGGTCGAGTGGTTACGCGCTACGTTGGCCTTATCGCCTGATGAAGACCAAGGGCCCGTTTCTCGACCATAGGTCAACTCTTTCCCGAGTAGATTTATTTTTGTTATATAGACAGGAGTGTTTTACTGGAAAATACACCACTCATAAAATTCATACGAAACTACATCCGGGACCAGAGTGGCGTATTTTCCATGGATATCGATGACGTCATTTCCCGCCATAGCATGATTGTTAGTTGCAAACAGTCAGTGAAAAATGGCGAGCGCTGAGATTCGCGAAGTTCTCTGAAGCTTACGTATACGTAAGATCCTTCTCTGAGAAACAAGAAAATGCTAACACGAAGAATACAACTTCATACAACTTAAAATTATTCAAGGAGTTCCTTGCAAGTGAAGACGAAATGCGAAAATTGAGGAAGATTCTAGCGCCGAGCTGCAAGAATTTGCGGTAAAGTTTGACATGTGCTCGGTGTTAGAAAGAAAAATCGTGAGTAAAAGACTCGTGTCTATATAATGAAAAGAAAATTACACGTTAGCTCGAAGACATGAATTTTATGTTCTCGTGGCAAGAACAATATCTCACTCGAACATAAAATTCACATCTTCTCTCCACCGTGTAATAGCCTCTATATAGAACGCCTCCTTTGGGAGATTCAGCACGCTCACTGTTGTAAAAGCCAATCAAAACAAAGCTATCTCAGCGTCAAGGGAAATGTGATACTTTTTGCGGGAAAAACTTGTTCCTAAAAATAAATTTACTCTAGAGAGGGTTGACTCAAGGAATTAGTGGAGATAGGGGCTTCCCTCGATGAGCTACCGTAACCTTCTAACACCTGGCTTTTACCAGCGACCCGCTTGACGTTACTCTGCTAGGCAGAGGTTTCCGTGATTTCCCTCTCTAACGAAAAGGAAAGGAAACTCTCATTGTCGCCCCCAGAGCCTTCTGTTTCTTTTGGTCACGTGGTCGACGAAACGGAGGACCCTGGTCACACCAAGAAACTCAAACTTTTTTCAGTGGCTGATAAAAAGATGTATGTTCCGAACGAATATAAATTACAACCGCCATGCATTACATTTCACATCCTTTATAATCGAAACACCACTGAGTCTGCGGCTGTTGCTCATTCTTATGCTCTAGACGCCAGAGAAAACCCAGCCATGATGCGCTCTCGTGCATACCTGTTTCTTGAAACAAATGTTCTCCTCACAAGTTCAATACATTGTCAAGCAGAACGATGACTCAATGTATCATCAAATTCCTATAGCTGACATAAAAAGTAATGCACGGCAGTCAGTAAGGAGAATTGACATGCTGATCTTGGAAGTGAAAGGGTTTTAAGAACCTTAAAGGGCCAAGAGCGAAGGCAACCAATCCTTATAGATTTAACTAGCAAATTTGTTAAGAGGATTTTTGACATGAAGATTTGCCGGCAGTACGATTTAAGTTTGCTTGTACTCTAAATATTTACATGTACAACAAACCCTCATTTATTTCTGTTGTGATTTCAGCACCGATCCCAGATCTTCCTACAAGACCACCAACACCAGGTACGCTATATGAGGGATTCACTCGTCCATCCATACCTTACCCCCTCCCCTCCCCTCCCCCCCAAAAAAACACACAAACAAAACAAGAATATTTTGCATGGTATTAATTGTAATATGGATAAAATTTTACATCACGATGCTCAGTCAGTTCACGGTGCAAAGAACACCATACCCTTTTTGGGCTTTTCTTTTTTTTTTTTTGGAAATTCCATGATTTTGTTACGCAAAAGTCAAGCCAACGTCTTACCATGATTTGTACACCATCATGATCACATCATCAGTTGCTTTGAAGCAATCAAATGTAACAAAATACACGTACTGCGTAGGGTTCGCAGGCGCAGGTATCGATAATTCCTCTTTCCCAGCTCGTAATTGATCCATTGACAGTCTTGAATTGCTTTGGCCACTTTAGATGATGTGTAAATATTTTTAAAATTCATTCCAAAGTGCCTCACTATCAAGCTGAATATGTGATATTTCGAAAATGGCCTATGAACCACGCTTTCGGTTGCTTTGTATTTAGTACCAGGTCCCACCAAGGTGATCGTGGCTGTTATTGGTGTGGGGGCAGGTATCCTGTTGCTCCTGATTCTGATATTGGTTTACCGAAAGCGGTTCAACTGGTTTTCTTCCTGCTCGTCAGGTTTGTGATCTTTTGATTACATTCAGTAGCGTTAATGCTTGAATAAATAAAGATGGCTATTCGAGCAATGTATTTTAATTTGTGCAAGTACAAGCAAAGGTTACGTTTATACAAACGTTGGCCCTGTAGCACTTATATTTTGAACAGAGTTAACTGAATAGAGTGTAATGTGAAGTGCTAGATTTCTATCCCATATGAACCATGTGAGCGTTAGCCCTACTGATGGAAATGGGCCCACACAAGGACAGAGAAAAACTCTGACCAGGGTTAGATCTCCGCCGCTCTACCGACTGAGCTACAAGGTCAGACGGGAGCAGGCCGTGGGAACTGAAGATGTTAAAGTCACGGCAATGGTCACCCTGGTCAGAGTTTTTCTCTGTCCTTGTGTGGGCCCATTTCCATCAGCAGGGCTAACGCTCACATGGTTCATATGGGATAGAAATCTAGCACTTCACATTACACTCTATTCAGTTAACTCTATTTTAATTTGTGGTTTGTGGCTTGGTGCTCCAGTGTGTGGCACAAAAAAGACCGCCAAATGCTAGACTAAAACTGTGTTCAGAAATTGATTCTATGGTCCTTGTGCTGCACAGAAAACTAAATTCTACCCAGATTATAACTCGGATACCTTTCAGGTATTCCGAGTAATAGTGGATGATATTCTGCCGTAGCCGAGTGTTTATACATAGCGGCCTGCGTGTTTGTGATTTTCTTGATCGCCATGATATTGGACGAGGAAAGGCTCGTTTGAACGGTTTCAACATTTGACCAACATTCGTTCAACAAAATTTGAACGGATGTTGGTGTAAATGTTGGACAGAACTAAAAGCAAAGTTGTGTGGAGGCCGTTCAAATGGTTCCAACATTGCGCCAACAAAAAGAACCAACACTTTCGCGAAATTTGATTGCGAGGAACTAAGAACTAGAAACAAGTCTCTCTCGTCCAGATAAATTACGCCATATTGACCTTTGTGGCCTGATGTGAGCATGCGTGGGTTCTACAATTGTTGAACAGTGTTGAAACGGCTTCAGCACCATTCAACATTTTCAAGAACAAGGAAAAGTTGAATCGATCTTGAACAAGCTTTCAACATTTTTTACGCTTTCGACAATGTGAAACGACCTGTTCAAACGCACCGAACATTTGGTTCAACAAAGTGTGGAATGCATGTTGAAGCAAATGTTGAAACCGTTTAAACGGGCCTTAAAAGGAAGATCTATAACGAGACACTCAAGCCAGATCTTCTACTTCCTCGTCCAATGCTTTAGTGAATGATTGTAATGCAAAGCTCCGTTTGCATTAAGGCTTTTCCATGACTCAATCGGTTACAATACTTCGACTAACGTGGACTTTTTTTCCTTTGTGATTATTAGGACCCAGTAGTAAAGATGTTGTTGGGAAGTCAGTGATCAACAACTCTTGTGTTGGTGAGTAGTACTTCGTTTCGGCTTCTTTGCGTTATTGGGATAGCCAATGGATATGGATCTGCTCAGTGCGGATATCATTAATTTTTATTATATGGCTTGTGTTTGTAGCCGATATAACGCGCGCTTTGATTGGCTAATTGTGACTGAATTGTAAAGCATTATTCTCCCGTAATGCCCACGGGCCGATTACGGGCTTGCAAAAACAAAGCAAAAGGTAATTAAAAAACCATATAATAAACTACTTACTAACCGAGCAAGCTCGAGCCGTACTGGGGAATATTGGCCCTCGGTCGTTTTTGTACGGACCTCGCTGCGCTCGCTCGTCACGACCTCGGGCCAATATTCCCCAGTACGGCCCTCGCGCTCGGGTAGTAAGAAGTTAATAGAACGAAGAATTCAAGATTACACGGTAAAAATAAGACAATTTAAGGCGAAGGGTGATTTCGTGCGTAACTCTTAAATATCTTCTGCTTGCCTATCCAAAAGCCGGACTTTTTAAAATGAATTTGAAATGGGTTATGACTTGAAAGGAAATGTATCGGGTTAAAACTGTGAAACTGCAGGATAAATGTTCTAAAGGTAGGTAATTGTGTTGATAGATAATATTACAGCAATGCGTTCTGGTCGCTATGCTATGCATTCTGGTTGAAATACCGATGCAAAAAAATAAGTTCTTTTTTGCATAGTGTATTTGTTTTAAATTACGATGGTGTTGTTGCTCGCTCTCTATGGTTTCAATTTCAATCGATGGTTTTCAATCTCTGGCCGTCAATCACTGTAGCGGAACGCGGCAAAGGGTGACATCCCTCGTCGTCATTGGGCGATTGTAAGCCACTATTTTGCTTTCTGTTTACAACACGTTGACAATTTTAAACGCAACTGTGATTGGTGGATGTAAAAAAAAAACTAGTTCAAAAAGTGAACGTCAGTCTGCCTTTTATAAAAGGCGCAAAGATGATAAGCTAAAATATTTTTTCTAATTTCCGCAGCTTAATTTCAAACGCGACAGCTGGCGGCGACGCAGGGATTGGAAACTTTTTATTCTATTAACCTTGTGTGCATCTCACAAATGTGAACAAGGGATCGGCAAACTCTGATATGCGAACTCGACTTACGTTGTCAACGCGTCGGTCAACAACATCATTCATTCACCGTGAAGCCAGGGGCCCCAAGAATCAAACTCAACCATGTTATGCCATCCTTGGGTTTCTACCATTTTCAAGAAAGAACAGGCCTCGGTTGTTCAAAAGGTGGATAACGCTATCGACCGGATAAATCACTATCCAGCGGATAAACACTAGCAAAACCAATTGAGTTATCCAGTGGATAGCGTTATGCACCCTTCGAACAACCGGGACCTGATGTTTTGTGCGCCGGCCTGCGCATTCTTCCTAGCTGGCGATTGCATTCTACCCTTCTCACACTCATTAATAATTCACAAGGCTGTTAGCCAATTAGAGTGCCTCATTTTGGTCACGTGCATGTCTTATCAAGATTTAAATGAACCTTTACGCTAATAAACATTCGGAAAAAAAAAACAAACACAAAAATAAACTCGCGCACTATGCATTTTAAATTTCCCGAATATTCGACATAAAACTTTCGGAGTACGTCTTATCGTTAGCGTCCAGAGCATAAAAACGAATTCAGACACCCAATAGTTCAGCGAAAGAGCATGTCTGCACTCAAGACCTTGTGTCCTTCGTAGTCTTCTGAAAGTCCACTGCAATCTAAAACCGGCACTTGCATGTACATCTCTTAACCTCAGCTATTCGGCGAAAATGCTCACAGCCCAATTACTATTATATTTAGTCGAAACTGGAACGGCCTTGTTGACCGAATCACTTCCAGGTTTCTTGGGAAGACGATTTTGGCAGGCGAAAAAGACGTGATTCTGACTCGCTCTCCATCACGCCCTATTATGTGAATTTATTCAAAAAATCTACCTTTTAAACTCACCCAAATAGTGAATATTCACTGATTTCTTTAAAAATTACTATTACTTGTCTGATAAAATGAAACAAAAAGATCATCACATGCATTACACTCATAAAGTAGAGTCACTGCTTACGAACCAGAAGGCCCATCAGGCCGGCGCTTATCTCCGGTTTCCGTAGCATGAAGCGACTAGGAGTATTTCTACTCCCCTCTGGATGGGATGCTAGTCCATCACAGGATTACCCCCAGCATTTCGCCGGTACCCGTTTGTACACCTGGGTGGAGAGAGGCACCGTGAGAGTGAAGTGTCTTGCCCAAGAACAGAACACAATGTCCCCCGCCAGGACCCGAACCCGGCCGGAGTCTAGCACTCTAACCATGAGGCCACTAAGTGAAAAAAGGTTGAGAAGTCATGTGAAAATCTGTTTCATTCATTAGGGGTTCCAAACACCTCGACACCATAAAATCACTCCGCCTACGGCGTCGTGCTTTTTATCTGTTTCTCGGTGTTTGGAATCCCTGGTGAAACATCGCACTCGTTTTTGACATATTACAAGAACCTTCAGGGACGGAACCCGGATTTTTCTTAGGGGGGGGGGGGGGTGCACTACTAAGGAATGGGGTAGGAGGGGGTGCGCACTCCCTGCACCCTCCCCCTAGATCTGCCCATGACATTTGAATTTGCGTTGTATGTGTTAATTAGGCTTAAGACAACTTGCTAACGAACAATTGTGCATATTTCAACAGATCGTGGTGATCCTAACGACACCGATGTTATGTACTCCAAGATTGTTAATCATTTACCATTGAAGTCGAATGGTAAGGTTTTAAACCTTTTCAACCAATAATTTAAGGAGATAAAAATGTATCCCCTGATGATCGTGAAGAGAGAATCCAGGGAAACTCACCGACCAACGGGTGGTTTTTTGCTAACAAACGGTGGGGTCTCATCGGCTGGGAGAACGCGAGAGGGCAACCGCTGGCCGGTCGGCTCTGTTGGTTGAGTATCGGACTACGGTGCGGGAGGCCCTGACAAACTGCTACCTTTTGTTGAGAGTGCAAAGGGGTGGACTCACTAGTGTTCTCGCATAAGGAAAATAAACCGTAGGCTCCTTCTCACAACTTTCCATGTTCATAACCGTACAAGGGACGGTAAACAACCCACAGACTATTCATAAAGTGTAAGCCGTGGAGCTCCCGATGTTTGGCCTTTCCTGTGTGGTATATCACGGTTGAGAGGGTAATTACTTGGGGATACTAGTTACAACAAGCTGCTCCACAATCCGAAGGCAAGTAAAGATATGATGATGATGATGAATCTAATGTTGACCATGGTGGTGGAGATCGATGATGTTTATCATGATTATGATGACGACACAATCTCATGGCAATTCTAATGAAGTGTAAACCCTGTGAAAGCCGCCAACGACAGATCAGCTCTCTTCCAACTGAGACGAAAATTGAATCAGAAATGAGATTAACTTGAAAACTGAAACGGAAGTGAAGTTTGCAATTACAGTCGCTGGTCACCATAATGGTAGCTCTTTGTTGAATGAATTCAATGCGAATTGAATATGAAAATATTATCTCTGTAATCCAGTGTCGCTATCAAAAACAACCTAGAAAGGCCTTAGTGGGCCATTTCACAAGGCCGGGGCGCTGTAACAGATGCCTTAAGATGCATGAGCACATTGCCATTGTCGACGAATAGTTCTACCAGTTCTACCAGCGAAAACGGCGTTTGCACCCAATGGCATGGGAAACATTCCCATGTTGAATTCGTGTCTCTGCTTTATGGCCCAGAGGGTATCGACAATATTAAACAAACCTTAATTTGGATGTCGCGTTATCGTAAAGATATCAAGCCCTTAAATATGTTTTTTTTTTTTCAAATCAGATCCGGAATTCTTCTATGCTTGCTATTATCCAGAAAATGAAGATTTTACGCGAGCGGTTGCGAGCATTGTCAACTACTTTCGACAGAATGGTTACCCAGTTGAAATGGACGTTATGAGCAGCAACGAGATGGTTAATCTGGGTCCAACTCGTTGGGCAGAGCTGAAGATCAAAAAGGCGAGCAAGATACTCGTATTTTTGTCACCGGGCATTCTGCGCATGTGCGGAGTGGCTGACGAGGAATCGCAATCGTCTCATCAGGTAACGTATAGTAGTTTGCTGAGGGAGTCACCGTCATAAAAATGCAGGGGCTGTATAAGACCTTTAAAGGAGCACTGTCACGTACCATAGAGTTAGTGCTTTTAGGTCAGTTGGCGCTAGTAAGATAAGACTCGTAAAATAGCACTTAAGCTCCGCACACAAGTATAAATACCAACAGGATGGTCCGTAAACTTGCAGAGTTAGTGACCCTATACTCAGTAAATATATTGAAATAAGAATTATACCAAACCAAGATATTATAGCATAGGTACCCCAAGCTCACGGAGAATCGTTGTTGTGTTACATAAATTTTATAAGGGTTTGTATCGGGAATTTAGCGATCGTTATTTAGGGCATTAAAACAACACCACGTTTAATGACGAAAGGGAGAAGGAACCCTCATATGTTATTCACCACGTTTAAATACTAGATGATGTCTCCGCTGAAAGTGGAAGCGAATTCCACATGCCTCCAATTCGGTTGAAAAAAGATCACTCTGGCATAATTAAGTTCGTGTTAAATGGACTCGTATGCCTTTACAAAATATCAAGAAGCAGTGCTTCTTGTCACGGTTATACTTATGTTCGATTTGTTATTTTCTGGCACACTGCCCTTCAATATAGAAGCCTTAAATTTCACCTTACCTATTAATACACTCTTTTTTTTTTTTTTAGGTAAAAACGTTTAATTTGGGGCTGAAAGTTAGTTGTTTTTTTCGATCTGAGCTTGAAAACGTTCTAAACCATTGACGTTCGACTGCAAACTGTGTTGTTATTCAGTGTATCATGCAAGAACAAAAAACGTCCAGATAAGGCATATGGGACGAAGACCGAATACCACTAAATTCTGCTATCTACAAAGTGATGTTTTTCTTCAGAAAATAAGAACCAATATAACCTAAATTTCCGTTAATTATCATCTAGTATGTAAGATCCTGTTTAGGCTAAATTTTAAAATGGAAGGTTCTTACTCGTGGGGTTTTACTGTATATGCTCTTAAAAATTTGCTTAATCTCAGCCGGAACGTCCTTACAATAATTTATC
>OX421452.1:41386614-41391614 GCA_949126865.1 Montipora capitata | reverse complement strand
AAAAAGCTCCTGCTATATCGCGTAACAATCGAGAATTAAACTAAGCTATACAAAAGAAAAGTTAATATAACCTAAATACATAAAAAGAATAAATACACAGGGAATTTTGAGTAGATGTAAAAAGATGTCTCTTTGGTCTATTCTTAAAAACCGAAACCGACGGACTAAACTTAATGTCCATGGGTAAGGCCTTAATTCCATAGCCTAGGAGCAGCGACCGAAAAGGCCCTGTCTCCTTAAGTTTTCTGCAGGTGGGTCTTAGGTATTTGTAAATATAACTCTCTGCTTAACAAACAACTAGTGTAATTCCTGGAGCATATAGGACCAGTACAAGCAGCCCTAGTCAATATTGATCTACAAGTCGCGCAGCAACGTCAATTCTGAATACGTTGTAGTTTTGGAGAGCCTATACGAGCAGCGAATTACAGTTGTGCAAACCTGAACAGATGACAAAACCGTGAACAAGGATCTTTTTTTAACCGTCAGGTACCCGCGAATCTTAGCAATATTTGTCAGATGGAACCGTGGGCAGACAAAGAAGTTACATCTTTGAAATTGGACCAAGAAACCAAAATGGGGACAGTAGATAGGACTGTGCATGACCCAAAAAAGCAAGATGGGACTCAGAAAGCTATAGCTTGAGATTAACAGCGGCAAGAAGTAACATGCAACTGACTTGATTTATCGAGTTAATTAAGACAGTGCAAAGTGACCTATTGTAGAAGAAAACTGAGCCCATATTTATTATCAGAAGCTCATCATTGATGGACCTTTGAATGAGGCAGAGTTTAGAAAAGTAATAGTGTTCTGTTAACATCCCACGATTAATTAACGGTTTTGATTATTTAAGAGATGGAACAAATGGTGTTTGATGCAAATTACAGGTGCATATCATAAACAATGATTCGCATCACACCATTTCTGGTCCAGCTCTCAGCAGGCGAGCACCACAATTGCCAACTTCGTTCCCAGGGTTCTCTCCTTCTCTTCCCCTGTCCAGGAGAGAACCCTGGGAACGAGTTGTTACTCGGGATACTAAAGGTGTATAGCCAGCGAAGGCAGACGTATTTTCGGCGGTCGGAGAGACACGACGTCTGCGTTCGCATGCTAAATGTTGTACCGAGTATTGGTTAAATGTGTTTCAAAACCGGAACTGCAGAAAAATGCACAATAGAATTAGCAAGCGAAAATTCATTGGTTAAAAGCTATACATGTAACCCCTAGGGAGACTGAATCGCGTTTGTGGTACACGTAGCCTAGTTTTAGTATGTTTACCGTATCTCAATTGGTTTCAAAAGGTACTGACTCCAAATTTCGAATCACGTAAAAATTCACCAGGTGTTTTTAACTGGCTTTCTTCTTGTGCCCTTATGTGTAGTTTACGACATTCATTGTTTGCATTGTCATTTCAAATGATTTAATGATACTTAAAATATAATTTTTTTTTCTTGGAAGCTTATTTTATAAGCTTTAAATGATGATTGCGTTAGACATAACTTCAGATAATTTTTTGCAAAAAAAAAAAAAAAAGTAGCGAGAGAGCAATTTTTCGCGCGGATGGCTTTTCGGAAATGAGTTAAATGAAGCAATATTTCATTTATGGTTTCCCATATGCATTGTTTTTGTTTATCCTGCCGTGTAAATTTCTCACAATTATGTCCAATCCAAATGCTGATGATATGACGTGTTACTTTGAGTTTGTTATTAACATAATTACATGTCAGTCACGAATGTTAGACGTTTTGTGGAGTCGCCCGTCGACTTGTTTCAAGTTGGAGTGGGAACGAATCATTTTTACCTTTACCCCACTGGACAATCTACCATTTGAAGTCAAGCCGAGAATCTGTTCCCAAAGGTATTCGATGAAAAAATGACGCCAATACTGAGCTGGCTCTCCTTGTTGTGGTTAATACACAATTCCATCGTAAAGGGCGAAGATCATTCGCTTGATGATGGTTCCTCTCGCCATCCTTCTTCAATTTGCCGTTTTCTTTGCAAGCGGAGGACTAACCCGTTAGGAAAGGTAGGGAACAATCTGAATCGCGAATTGGTTAGTTCATTTATTTTCATGGTGGATTCTGAATGTTAAGATATGTACACAAGATCATTCTCTTTAACATGCAAAGAAACACTTCTAGCTGTAGTTCGGTATCAGACGTCGAGAAAGGTACATTTCTTTGCGAAATTCCAAATGCAAATTTAATTTCATTGTTTTGTTAAAACTTCAGTAACTGACAACTTCCATTACTACTAATTTTGTTCGGTTTGTGCATGCTATGCGACAGGAAGTAGATTACATGTTAAATGGAGACGAACTGTCGAGATAGCGAGAGGAGGAACTAATTTAAGAATTTTGTATGAAGCACAAACACGTTTGTTAGGGTTTAGGTCGTCGCATTCAGTCATCTTTTAGGCCGGATGAAAAATTAACTTCTCATGAATTTTCGTGTCGGATAATGTTTATTTCGCAAAAGTATGCGATGCCAACTATAAACATCTTCAGCAAGCTCGTGTTTTTGCATCACGAACATCACATTTTGATTACTGTCACCGCTTTGAGAATCGCACACTCATCAAGAACGTGATGCATACGTAGTGCACTTTGTTTGGGTGACACAGGAGCAAAATACGTAGAGTTGTGCTTGTATTTTAGCGGAGAGGGTTCGAAGATTGTGGATATTGGCGATGTTAATACCAAATAAAAGGCAGATTTAGTCCTTTTACAGAGCACCAAAGCCGATTAAGAAAAAAGGAGATTTTTTCAGGGATATTGAGGTTTCCGAAGTCACGAAAATCGGCGGGATACTGAGATGCGATGTTTTTTGTTTTTGTGTGCTTAAGTCACGCGATGCATCAATTATTTTACACCCCCTGTGGTTTACGTTTGTGAGCGTATCTCTTCAATTATTGAAAGGATAGCTGTATGTTTTGTCTGCACATTTTATCAGCCATTCTGACAACAGATATGGTTTTGCATGGACAAAGACGCTCCTAGACGCTCCACGAGCGTAAACTGAGTTGCCGGTGGTACGTGTTACAAAAATAGAAGGCACTGAGTTGGGTGGTGTTCCAGTTAATTTTTTCAAGTGTGGGGCCATTGAGACCATTTGAGAGGTTACCCACATGTCGTGCTAGCCTTTGGCTCACCGCATCATGTTGTGTTGACTGTGTCCCAGGGGTGAATCCGGAAATTCCACAAAGAGGGGGCCAAAGAAATTGCGTCAAGAGCGCACCTCCCCATCCAAAAAGTTCACTTTTAGTGATGTATATCTATCAAGGCAAAATGTATTTGAAATAAGAAAAGCTCTGAAACTGGACTAACCATTATCTTAAGTAAAACCGCTAGATGCACACTGCACCACATGAAAGTCGATTGGTTACACAGGAAAAAGGGGAGAGAGAGCCCCTGATGTCCTGTCCCGTTTCCCGAAGACGTTTTCCTGCATGTCATGCATGTCTTGCAGTTGCACTAAACACACGTTTATTCCACACACTAAGGAAGGACTGTACATGTTGTTTCCGTTTCATAATTCCTCTTCTTTTCAGTTTAATCTGATGCCAGGACAAATTTTTTGGCTTAACGTTTGCATTAAAAATTACCGTAAAAGCCGGCAGTTAACCCGTGCGAGAGGAATATTTTTCAAGGTTGAAGAGAACGCTCCGGTCAACGATCGACCGTTGATTTGGAGTCGCGGAGCGTTCTCTCCGACCTTGAAAAAAATTCCTCTGGCACCCAGGTAGCCAAAAGACAGATCAATTTCCCATTCTCAGCGAAAGATTAATGGCAATAGATCTCAAAAGCACTAAAATTTCAGCAGTCTCCGACTTCTTGAATTAAGGGTCAATGTCTGTCAAAAGGAAGAAATTATGATCACGTGCTAGGCAACCACAAAGGTGAAGGTGATCACCTTGTGTCAACGTTCCTGTTTACATTGAATGAAGTACAGGGAATAATGTTAATCGTTCGTCGTTTTCAGAGTAAAACAACGTACATTTTAGCCAAGAAACTTCCGTCTTTAGTTTTTTTTTAATTTTTTTGTGATATCTGACGAAATACTTACATTTCATCTCTCGGGTCAGGAAACCTTTTTTGTCTGTTTTAATCAAAACAGAGTTTGTAGTTGAAAATCTAAACATCCAAGAGATGCAAAATCATACTTGTGAACACGGCAACCTCAACTATCGCAAATCACAATTGCTGACAAACACAAAAGCGAAGGAAAAGGTTAATAAATATGAAGTTTTTTACTATCTGAATGTTTTTGGGCTCTAAAGCGATACAATAGTATTGTTCAAAAATCTTCGTGCTAATGAATAATGTAAACAATCTTCGCACTAGTAAGTCGTAGCAAAAACTGGATTAATTTAAAGAAATATGGTTGGCTTCATTAAAAAAAGCTTCGTTTTACACCATAGTGACAAAACAGATCTTTTTCTGACGTTTAAACTATAGCTTCCAATCAATAATTTGCCAGGAAGAACACGACTTCCTGTCATCTTTATGAAAACTGCTCGCGGGGTGTCAATTTGAATCCACGCATGCAAGTTTGTTAAGCCCGAATATTACACAACACGATGAATCAACAAAACCTTCTTCAGCGAAAAAAATTATTGAAACAACCAACATATTTGCTATTAGTGGCAAAAAACCCTTCCCATTTCGATGCGTGCGTGAAACCAGTCAAGAAACCCAATTCGTGTCAAATCAGCTGTACGCAACAAAATAAATTCAGGATCAAACCCTTTTCTGAAGAATCTTTTCCTTAAATAATGAAGAAAAAGATGGACTATAAGCTTTCTTTCAAAATAATTCTTGACTAACGAGAACAAGCTTTCTTTCAAAGAAATCTTCACTGTCACACTTCCAATTATGATCTCTGCCTTCCAACCCTAAGGTCCCGGGTTCCATTCCCGGTTCTTCCGAGACTGGAATATTTGGCGACCTTCTTTCCCGCTAAAGTTCACTCAGCTTTCCATCCTTCCGAGGTCGGTAAAACGAG
>OX421452.1:41349114-41371614 GCA_949126865.1 Montipora capitata | reverse complement strand
CATTACAATCAAATGGATACCCCAAACGCTTCATCTTGAATGCCAGCAAACCTAAACCACCATCAAACCACCCATTAACTGGTGCAGAGTCGGAAGAGAAATATTGCACAATACCATACGTTAGCGGGACCTCCGAACCCATAAAGAGAGTTTTGGACAATCATGGTATCAAAGTGACTTTTAAACCCTACAAGACAATTGGCCAGATATTTCCAAACTGAGCCGAAAGACGAAATGGGCAAAGAAGAAATTCGAGATCTCGTGTATGACATTCCCTGCGCAGTTTGTAGCAAGAATTACGTCGGAGAAACGCAAAGAAAATTTACAACTAGAAAAGGCGAGCATCAAAAGGCCGTCGCACGGCTACAAAAAGAAAAATCAGCACTTGCGGACCACGTTATAAAAACAAATCATGACATCGCGTGGAATGAGGCCACTATTCTTAGAACTAACAATAACTAACAATAACAAAGGAAAATTCTTGAGGCTTGGGAAATAAACTGTGCTAAAGACCCCCTCAACCGAGACGATGGAGCACTACTCCCCAAGGAGTATTTGCATTTGACCATTGCAGAAAAGAAAAAATGACACCAACTTTAGAACTTTAATTAGCGCTTTGGTTTATATCTTAGCTTTCGTGTAAATTTTATCTTTCACTTCCCCTGATGAAGGTTGTTGAATACAACCGAAACGTCGGAAAACGTTTTTTATTGTACATAATTTATATTTCAAACACCAGAGTAACATATATTTATATTTTTTATTTGCCAATGGATCCACCTGGTGACAAACCCAGTTTTAATATCATTAGAGGCATTTAACATCGCGTTTCGGCCAACGGCAAACGGTTTTTCCAACTATTTTGGCTAGATGAACAACAGCACATAAACTACTGTGAGGACATTCCCCTATGGTCCTGTTGCAAACAAAACTTTTCTTGAATGATAGAAATGTTTATTTTCTGCTCCCAGCTGTGCACCCTGCGAGCAGAGCCTCTGTGAAACTCACCAGAGGGCGAGCAAAAAATCGTGTCAAGTCTTTTAAGTCGCCACAGCCCAAGTTTCTGAGCTAGTCACTCCGCTGAAACTTTTTAGGCAGCGCGTGCATCATAATTTTTCACAAGGCGGAGGTCAAAATCGAGCCTTCAGTACGAAAATCAATATAGCATCTAGGAGTGTGATCGAGGCTTGGCCTGGGTTTGACTCCAAGCAACGGCTTGCGCATACTCAGTAAAGACTTTGAACAGGAGAGCATTAGTAGGAGTCTCCATATGTAGTAGATCTTTGAGTCAACCTTTGCGCGTATCTTTCTATTTTTAGAACTAACCCTTGAGCAGGAGACTCGCATTTACATAAATTTACATCAATTTGCACGATTTAAATACATTGCTGCTGCTATTTTTGTCTTCGTTAGACAATGACTTTATTCTGATTGGCCTTTTAAAGCAGTGTGTGCATACAGAGCCGAGGAACTCGTGGCGTTCTAAAAATAGAAAGATACGTTCAAAGTTTGACTCATAAGGGCGTGTATGAGAGAGGCAAACTCCTACTCATGGGCTCCTGCAGAATTCTGCAGAGTCCTCTCTTTCTCTTGGAGTCAAGAAAGGCTTACCCTACCTGTAGGCTAAGAAAGGCTCTGCTGGTACGGTGTCAGCTGTGTGATTTCGTATCTCAGTTGCTAGCATTGCACCACTATTGGGCCACTCGTTTCGGGTGTCTTCTATAAGAGACTATTGGTGTCCAGGGAAGTGCGAGGATCACTTCACATCTCCATTTCGTTTAAAACTTTTCTTGCGTCTTGATTCGTCTTGGAACAAGTGCTCACACAATAGATAATGAATTGCTTAATAGTGATCACAATTGTATTCGATTTTCCCTCGGTAAAGAAATAACCTTTTTATCATATCCAAAGTGATGAGGGTATCTTTTTATTTTATTTTCACTTAAAAACAGGATGCCTCAGACCGCCCAATACTTCTGCGACATATGGGGCAACGGTGCCCGAGTTCGTTGAGGTAGATTTTGAAACAAGAAAACCTAACTTAAGTGTCAGATGGAGTTCAGCAGAGCACGGTGAGTCCTCAGGAGAATCTTTTTGCCGTAGAAGGAAAGAACAAATTGTCGTTCATGTTACATCCTGCACGTGCATGCTATTGGGGAATCTTTGTTTACATTTTTTGCCTCATTATCATACGCCCATAGATTTCTAATTTATCAGCTAAAAAATCAGTACTGAATATTTGAAAGTTCATTGCATAATGAGCTAACCCTGAGACTTTGAGCGGAATTTACGGTATAATCTCTGAGTAATGACGATTTGAAAATTCGAAATTTTATAAAGACTGTATGAGCTCATTACCGCTTTTGCCACCCAAGATTTTTGATGGCTAATAACTCGCGCCTTATCAAAGCTAAAGTGCTTACAGTTGGAGATTTAACTAAAGGGCCGCGGCCGGGAGTATCTCTTTTTTCCAATTTTATTTATTTTTAATTTTTGTCGTTAATCTCCTGTACTGATATTTTCGAATGACCGGCATCTGTCCTTCATTTATGGTAGAAATTAGTCAAAAAAATAAGGGACCCGCGGAAGCTATGAAAGCTCTTAAGGTACATTTTAGTGTTTTTTTTTTCTAAATCGGAGTTTTTGTGTTTTGAAATTGCGAGCATCTGAAAATCGGAGTTTGTTTTTTGAAATTAAGAGAATTTCTTGTTGAAATTGGAGTTTATGGAATATTCGCCAACTGCCAGATACACTGAAAACTCGCTCAGCTCCACATTTCAAAATCGCATTGTAATGTTTACTTCTTTAAAAAAAACAACGGCAGAAACACAGTTCCCTGATGGTCGTCACGCAGTCACGCAACATTCCCATTTGCTTGTTTTCGCAAAATATGAAGTTCGTGTTGTTGTCAATGTTGTTGTCTGACTTTACTACAAACGGTTTGTAGTAAAGTCAAGCTCGCACGGGAACGTGCTAGCCAATTCTATTCAAATCCAGTTTTACGATTTTAAAAAACACGACCGCGCACCCGTGGCTCAGTTGGTTGAGCACCGAGCTGTCACGCGGGAGGTCGTGAGTTCGACTCCCGCCGGACCAACACTCAGGGTCTTTCAATAACTGAGGAGAAAGTGCTACCTTTGCAATTACATCCGCAGAGACCGAAGGCCCGGTTTCACAAATATCTTCCATGTTCATTAGTTCCCTGTGGGACCTTAAAGAAGCCACACACTATTCGAGAAGAGTAGGGGATGAAGTTCCCGGTGTTGGGGCTGTCCTCTTTGATTATATGGGTGGGTGGCTATAGCAGGTCCACATCAGCTGAATAGCTGCTAAAACTTCAACCTGCTCAAACAAATAAATAACAAACAAACTATTTTGCGATAACAAGCAATTGATAACGTTGTGTTACTGCGTGACGACCATTGTGGAACTGAGACTCTGTTTGTTTCATTTCAATTGTATTTTGAAGAACGTTTTTACAAAGTAAACATTAAAATGTGGTTTTAAAATCTGGAGCTCAGCAAATCTTCTAGGAGTTAGAGTATATTCCCCACAAAAACTCCAATTTCAGTCGGAAATTCTTTCAATTTCGAAAACAAACTAAGATATCCCTTTCGTAGCTTCCGTATGTTACACCATAAATGAAGGACAGATGCCGAACATTTGAAAATAACAGTACAGGAGCTAACGACAACAATTAAAACAAACAACAACAACAACAACAAAAAAAGTTGGAAAAAAAGGCACCCCGACCCCGACCCCGGTCCCGGCACCGCGTTTTGGCTACTACACTTCATTGCAACACTCAAAAGGTCATTAACACTTAGACAGGTAAATACACTATACTCCAAGAAATTAAGGTAACACTGTGCGGTAATTACAGTAAATAATGACCAAAACCTGGTTTTCACTAGCGACGCATGCTTATGCTAGTGAAAACTAACGTCGACATAAGCATCAAATCAACCACGGCTTCCGCCATTTTGTTGAAATGCTCAGACGCGGGGAATCTGGAACGAGTGCTTTAATTGGCCAGACGTAATAAATTTGCTTATGCTAATGCTGTGTTTCGTTCTCACACGACGCAAGCGAACGCAAGCATATTAAGCGCAAGCACAAGGAAAACGAATAATTTTGATCCTTATGCTTGCGATTGTGCTCATTCCAGATTTAGATCTATTGAGAATTTTTGTAAAATAAGATACGTCATGGCGCTTTCTCTTAATGTGGTACTAATAAGCTCACAAACTCAATTTTATAATTTATATTCTTGTACATTTATCTTCTTGATTTTGCTGTTAACTTGTCTACCTACTCTTTTTAGTCACGACATGACCCACCCAGATTAGCATCTGCTACCTGTGGGCATGTCCAATTTGTTAACAATACCTATTAGATAACAGTGGTCCGGTTGACCTGTTCAGCGGTTTTCCTCACGAAAATTATATCCAATGAGTCTTAGCCAATCACACCCTGAACAAAATGGCAGATACTGAAAGTTCGGAGGCTTCGGTTCCTGCTGCACCTGAACGCGTTTACATTTACTAGTACGTCTTGAAGCCACTTTCTAGAGATTGACGCATGCCCATCTTGCCAATAAATTAAGTTTTTGATCAGTTTATAAAGTCGTGATATTTGTAGAAAAATGTTAAGAAGATATTTCAGAAAGTTATATTTTTTCCACGATATTTAGTGGGGAAGAGCGAGATATTTAGGAATTTCCGGAAATATATTAACTCGATTTTACGTGATATTTGTAGCTAGGCTTTGCTAAAACACGGCTTTTCGCGGAAAACGCAAATAAAGAGCGGTCTAAAAATAGCCCGGTCTTTGTGAACCCCGTGACGAAGGTCAGGTATGGAAGCTGTATGGTCCTGGTCATATGCTCCCGGTTGAAATGAGACTTTTTTATACATTACACCTTATTCCAAAATGGCCGCCAGTTTAGTAGTATTTTGTTTGATTGCAAATTGGCCCTTTTGGCCTCGTTCTAGGTTTAATATTCTTTTGAATTTTACGTTTGAAAGGGAGGCCAAAAGGGCCAATTTGCAAGGGCACACACACAAAAATAGTCGGAACTGCTGCGTTAAGCCAGCGGCGCATTCATCGATGCGTGCGCGAGTGTCTCGGTCCCTAATAATATTTGTTGTTTACAAGCAGTAACTCTATTCCTAGGTTCATTGTATCTTCATTTTTATTATTGTTTTGTGTTATTCAGAATTGTACCCCAACTGGACTTCATATTCACTGGTTTATCACGATGATTTCTTGCTGAAGGATCGATGTGTGTTTATTCCGAAGGTATGTCACCGGCCCTTTTTTGCGTGCAAGCTGGAAAAAGGAAGTTTTGTTCGGAGATATTCTCAATTTTGGGAATTTGATACAGTCATTTGTAATGATTTTGACGTCATAAATTTATTTAAATGAAACATTTGAATATCTCTGGAACCAAAGAAGGTATTCCAAAATATAAAACACCATTCTTTGTCATTTTGAAAGGTCTTTAAAATAAGCAAAGGATATTTTGTTTAATTTCATAGGCACTTTGTATATGACTCCTCTGACAAGTCTCTTGGGTAACACGTGTAGCCTAGTCTAGTTGATGTACCGCACAGTAGTCCGGTGCTCAACTAACTTAGCCATCTGGTCGGCGGTTTGCTAGAATAGCATCAAAAGATCTCAGATTGTCATAATTATCTTTACTCGATTGTCATTTCTGGGGCGGAACCAGAATATAGTCAGGAGGGGGAGGGGGGGAGCATAATTGAGCGGCCTGTTGTAGGGGAGTCTAGGTGCATGCCCTGCAGAAGGTTTTCAAAGATGAATATGGGAAATGCAAATTTCGAGCGTTTCTAGGGATAAATATATTCTAAGTTAATATCTTTGAAGCTTTGTTCTATTTCAAATAAGGACTATGTTTAAACGGTGTTTGCCACTTAATTTTTTTTCTGAAGTCGCACCTGTTTTGACGTTTTGATTTCAATTTTGTGGGTTCGAGCGAACACCTTAATCCAGTTCTGGATCCACACCAGATTTTGCCGTAATTAATTGTCTGTATTTTTAAGGATCAACACCAGTGGATAATCAGAAACGGTGATGACTGGAATTATCCCAACAGGATCTTCTTGGGGGTATGTTTTCCCTGTGTTGCTTTTAGGCCCACGCATGATTGAAACCCTCTACCCTCACATGAAGTGAAATCCTGTACTTCAAAAACACACATCAAAGATGTTCATTCTTCAAAAGGCGCTACTTGTTGCGTTATCATGTTGAGAAACCAAGGCATTCGTGTGTCGGGCACGTGCCTGAGGTCAAGCGCTCGAAGCCGCAACTAACCATAAGAACAATCAAGCGCAGCAACGTTTGATTGTCGCACATAGCGTTGCCCTTAATGCCTCTTATCAGTGTTAATTTGTTATAAAGTGTGAAGTAAGTCAAACTCCCGTAATTTAAAGTGAAACGAAAACCTGACTTCCGTGGGTTTATTCTAGTTACAATCGTCATAAAGTATTTCCAACCATTAATCTGGACAGTGGAATGAACATTTTCGCTTTGGTTGTAACGAGGTTTTGCAATGATTCTCTTAGGTGGCAACATATCCATATCGTAAGCTCGACTTGAACCCATATGGTAAGTTTATAATTAGATTTAGCCAAGCCTAAAAGCGGGGCTCCCTGGTTATTTATTCTTACTACCTGTAGTTTTGGTGTTTCCTGTTGCTGCTTAATTAAATCATTTTATTTGCTTTCTTCTTTTGAAGAATTCATTGCCTAAATTTCTCGCTGAAAACCGATACCGCATGAATCACCAAGCGGTGAATGCGATATCAGTTTTTCGAGTGACATTTACTCTGGAATTCACCAGTTTGGCAATGAATTTTTCTTGAACCCCATGAGTTATAAAAGAAAACAAGCACACCCTCAGCGAGCGAATAGAAAAGGAAAAAAGCCCTTTCAGAGTCAACTGTCAATAGGAATCACGCTTAAATTGGAAACCATCAAAAGCGTTGTCAGTTCAAGGTCAAAAAAAGAGTTTTACTGATGTACTTTCTCCCTCTTTATATCTGAAAACGATATCATTCACATTTTGATGTATTTCATTGAAACACACCAGCTTAGCATGGAACAAGAATGGGCAAAATACGGAAATGCAACCAAGAAAGCACGAACTTCAAACAAGATCTGCTCCAACACTAAATTACCTTTAGGTGCCTTAAACAAACTTCTGAAAACACAAGCTAGTGAAATTTCCCCCTAATTTTACGAGAACTCATTGCGATTGCGTGTTTATAACATAAGGGCAAAATTTTCTTGTCACTGTCGAGGCACATCGAAAAACAGTGAAGTAAACGATTAAAAAAGCGCTTGTTCGCTCGCATTTTAGAACAAAACAAACAAACAAATCAACTTCTTCTTTATGTCCAAAAGAGTGCAGTTGTTATTTAATTACAGCTGAGAAAAAAAATTCGAGTTTCATTCCTTAACAAAGGAAAACCGATTAAACCACTTTTTAATAATACGCAGAAAGAAAACATTTTCCAAACCGTTTTCCATCTGAAAACGAAAAGGCACACTGTGTAATAACTATTGTTGACGTAGTATGGCTGTGTAGCCGCGTCGAGCCACAGAAAGCGCGCGAAAAATGAATCCTCGTTTACGTTTAGGTGAGTTAATGTGGGTTGAGCCTGCAATCCAATCAAAAAGCAGTACCTGGTGAGCAGTCAACTTCAAAAAAACAGCTGACCGCGGTGAATTCTAAGCTTGAGCCCGCGATATGGTCACGTGAAACTGGTCAGCGGATACCTTGTTTTGACAGGTGTCAATCATAACATGGATGTCCAGTGTTAAAGATGTATACTGTAAGCGGGCGTAATACTGGTCACACTGGTATACATGGAGGGGTGGACGTACGAACATACGTAAGGACGTACGGAATTACGGACGGACGGTCAATGACGTTATGGCTATAAAACCAAAATTACTCGCATCGATGGGTTACCATATTTCCTTAACTATGGTGCTCCGCGTTCGCGCCAAGGCGCGCTTAAAAATACCGAAAGTAATAATATGTTAATAATGCTAATGATAAATAATAAAACGTGTAATCGTATCACGATGAAGTCACCTACAATCTTCCTCAAAAATGTTTTGGACACTTGCTTCAGAGGGTCACGTTTTGACTAAATGCCAATTACATATAAAAAACCGAGTTCACCTTTATTTTTTACGTCGGAGTGGATGCGCGCATGCGCAGGAACCAGTATCGTGGTGGAGGAAAAAGCGTTGCATCCTGTTAGCAAAATGAATAATCGTGCGATGTTCGGAAAATATGAAAAAGAATGGCACGAGTATAAGTGATGTTCGGAAGAGAAGAAAAGGAATGGCGCGAGTATACTGGAGTAACTGTACGATGGAGTGCAGAGAAGTGTTACCACATCGTCTTTTTGCCGACGTCTTTTATGGATAAAAATTATGAGGTTAGGGGAACCGGGAGTGATGGACTTGCTTTAACACAGTACCATGCTATCATGGCCGGTAGTTCAAAGTTTGCAAATATGGTCTAACGCTTTTCATTCGGGTTGTGCATCGTAATCACTTCACTCTTCGTCGACAAATTATACGGTTTTTAAATTCTAAAAAAGTACTTTTCTAAGCTGAAGCTACTTTGACTCTTAAATTGTACGTTCCCTTTGTGAATTAGTTTTTGTTTATTCGGCAAGTTTAAACCGAAAAAGGTTTCTTAAATTACTAATTCTGTTTCTCGTGAAACCTACGGCAGATTTTCCGGACGAGCCGAAGAATAACTAGGCGAACTTAGCGTTTTTGTTGAGTGATCGATCCACCATTAAATGCATACAGATTTTTAACTCTTAAGAAATGAATGTTGAGAGATCTAACTTTTTCTGTACGATCTAACATTCTTCTTAACTAGTTAGTCTTATTATACAATCTTGCTAGTTTTAAAGCGGAACTCTCGAAATTTCGAAGAACCAAGCTTAATTAATTCCGTTGGCCCATGCGACGTGCCTTCTTCCTCTGACCAACTAGTCGTTTCGCCAACGGTCGGTCCGCAGACATCTCGGGTCAGTTCACCAAGGTCTCATTGACCGTAAAAGAATCCTCACTATTATTACTTTGGCTGTGGTCAAACCCCAGAATTAATCGAAGTTTATATTTCTTTGATCATATGGTCGAACAATTGTACTATGCAGGTAACCTGAGCCGCATTAAATCACAAACAGCTGTCAAAATTGAGTCGAATATTCATGTGTGATATCGGTGTCTGTCTTTTTCGAATCAGAAGTTTTTATCATGAGAAATCACCAGTTGTGTGTTTCTTATGTTATTGAAATTATGGTAAGCTCAGCAGCTCAGCACAAATAACAACTTAAAGCACATAGATTGTCTGCTTCTGTTAAGAAGATATTGATGTACGGTGCTTTAGAATTAAGCCCAGGTCCCTCAAAGAGGTGTTGCGAAATAAGTCCTTGAAGATCAGTAATATTATGAAGATTAAATAAGCTCAACACCGGATGAGACCATTATTTTGATTTTCCTGGCAGAGGCGACTGTTTTTTGGAGCTGTTTCCCATCAATTATCTAATCAAAAGAAGTGAATTATTCCAAACTCGGAAGGTATAGAAATTCAACAAAATTGGCTCGAAATTTTGTACACAATAAATGAAAATGCAAAATGGTCAGAATTCTTCAAAGACTGCCAGCCTGTCAGAGAAATTTCAAGCAATCTGCTTGTTGCGAATAAAGAACAGACAGCAAATGCCACTGCAGTACTGAAAACAATGATGATACAAATGTATAATGATGTAGATGATTGGTGTGAAAGAGAGCCGAAGGACCATCGCGGTGAAATGGACACCTTATTACCAGAACCTGATATTACTGAACATGGTGATGATATTTTAAGTGTTGCACCAGGAGAAGGTCAATTTTCTGTTTGTTCATGATATTATTATGAAGAGTGATGCAATGCCTATTGAGGAAATTCGCTCTGACGCTCTTCGCGATTCGCTCTGACGAAGGGCTAACGCTCGAAACGTCAGCTTTTAGAATCTCTATACGGTGGCCAATTTACATTATCAACTCCGTTGATAAAACCAAATTTTTGTATATTGAGGAAATAGTCAACTTTTTGAATAGACCAATTTCAAGATGTTAAAATTCAGTCGACCTGGACAAAAAGCATCATTTCAAGGCTCTGGGGAATAAATATAAGGATTTCTTTCCCTAAGCCTCGAGATGATGCCTCTTGTTTAGGACTGAATTTTAATATATCGAAATTGGTCTATTTTTGAATTGAGTTTAATTCCAGCAAAGAGGATGATTTCCTCATATTAATGCATTTTTACTCTGTTTTAAGGATACGCCCCAGTATGAAAAAAAGCACCAATGATAAAATTGTTTATTTTGTTGATAAGTATATCACATGCCAAAATGATAAATCCAGTGAAATAGAAGACTGCGACTCTACTGTTATTGCACAAAGGATACTACAATGAATCTATAGTATAATAAAAGCATGAACTATAGGAGAAAAACAAGACTGCACTTTAAGTTATACACATTAAATTTACTTACATGCAATATTTAATTCACTTCGAGACACTACCCACATCTGTCATCTCCATTATTGAAGACAGCATCATCAACTTTGCAGGGCTATTATCAAATTGACACCCATCCACGAGTTAGCCATTGGCTCCCTATATTTTCTCCCCCCTTGCAATGTTGTTACACAAACAAAGTGCTACATTGCCCAATGACGCAACATTGTAATGGAGGAGTGGGGGAGTTTATGGAGTTTTTGTTTTCTCTTGTGAGAAAGGGGTCCCAAATAATTTATGGTCGTAAATCGCGATATTTCGTCCCGCTTACTTATGGTCTTCATCGGCCGGGCGAAAAAGGCGAGTAGTTACGCGCTACGTCGATCTTATCGCCTGATGAAGACCTGATGTTAGCGGTCGAATTAACGGAGGACAACCCTTTGCTATGCTGACAAAAGCTAAGGTTGTGGCAAAAGAATATGACGTAAGAGATCGAATCCCTGTGCCCAATGATAATTCTTTGAACTCTATTTTTGGATCGCACACGTGGTTCGAAGGTTATTTTTATCTGTTGGTACCATGCCCGCGCGGTCTACTCCCGCATTCACTGAGCAATAAGGTGTCGTCTCTTAAATACCCAACTAGTATGACAGGGAACTAATAATCGATTTTAAATAATTTTCATCGGAATAGGGCCAATTATGAGGGATTCCCTTTCTTACTTGATATTCTCTTGGGCCTAGGGAACAAGATTTTTGATATTAAGATTTGCCGGCAGTACGATTTAAGTTTGCTTGTACTCGAAATATTTACACGAAAAACCCTAATTAAATTTTGGTTGTGATTTCAGCACGGACCCCAGATCTTCCTACAAGACCACCAACACCAGGTACGCTATATGAGGGATTCACTAGTCCATATTTAATTTGATATTTGGAAAATGGTCTATTAACCACGCTTTCGGTTTCTTTGTATTTAGTACCAGGTCCCACCGAAAAGGTAATCGTGGCTGTTATTGGTTTGGCGGCAGGTATCGTGTTGCTCCTAGTTCTGCTATTGGTTTACCAAAAGCGGTTCAACTGGTTTTCTTCCTGCTCGTCAGGTTTGTGATCTTTTGATTACTTTCAGTAGCATTAATGCTTGAATAAATAAAGATGGCTATTCGAGAAGTGTATTTTAATTTCTAGTTTATGGCTTGGTGCCGCAGTGTGTGGCACAAAAAAAGACCAAAAATGCTTGACTAAAACTGTGTTGAGAAATTAGCATTCAGCGCAAACGTATTTTGTCGAACGCACGCTTAGGTAACTTTCTTTGCAAAATGTTTAATTTGTCCGCAAGTTTGAGTTTTTTAAAGTAGGCCAGGGGATGAAGAAAAAGCCCTTTTTGCAGATACGGCGGCCATTTTGATTTCTGTAGTTTCAAATAGCTATTATGGAATGCCCAGGGGTCAAATACATATTAATTTGCCCTCTGAGCATCTCATAATTTCTTTCGAAACAATAGAAATCAAAATGGCCTCCGTATCTGCAAAAAGGTCAGTTGCCACCAGTTGGGGGAAGGAGGAGGGGGGTAGGGAATATGCAACCTGGCGGCTAGGTGAACCGCTGAATTGATCATGAACCGCGCTCTGGTAAGATTGAAACTAAGCTGCCTGGCTTCGTGTAAGTAAGTTGTAGACCCTAGGAAAGTGAAGTTAAAATCAACTAACCTTTACATTCGTATTTCCGTGTCCGAATAATGATTCGCAAGAAATCGCGCTTTAGTAAAAGAAATAATTATGAAATTCGAAAGTCACCTTTCTCAAGCGTTGAAAGCGCCAGTAAGTTACTTATTCTTGAGAAACAAAATGGTAAACTGATCATAGAAATAATATATTCAACTTTTCATATATTCGAACTGCGGAGAATGTAAATCTCAGTCAATGAAAGTGAGTCATCGCAGTTATGAACAACCTTGAGCAGTTACGAAAGAAGCCTGAAAAAATTCTGTGCGCTTGCTCTACTCTCCACTCTACTGTCAAGTTATCTGGGTGCTGGTCACTGCCATGTACCCATTAATAATTATCGATTTCGGGATAGAAGACGAACTTGCAAGTGACCAGCTCCCAGGTAACTTGATAGCTCAGATGAAGAGCAAGTGCAGCGAAATAGCATGGTGACCGTCGTCATGTAGGTTCGAGTCTCGTTTAAGGACGGTGCGTACTATTGTTATTGCGCATACGTTCTGCTCATCTCGAGATACTTGGGTTTCCTGTAGGTGGTGCTTACTAAAACAGGGATATTTCTGCGCGATTTAAAACTATGCGGAGAAAGTAGAACTCAGTAAGTGCTCTTGGTATCCGAAAAGAAAATTAGGGATAACCATTCATTTTTCAGAGATAATTAAGCTTCAGTTTGGAAAAGAACGCCATACATTGCTTTGTATTTTAAAGCTTTTTACAAATATTGTTGATTAATTATTTCTTAAAAATGTGCGGTTACCTCCAATTTTCTCTTTGGATTTCAATAACACTTGTTAATATCTGCTACCTTGAATAGGCTAG
Organism: Montipora capitata; assembly: GCA_949126865.1. Classification (NCBI taxonomy): domain Eukaryota; kingdom Metazoa; phylum Cnidaria; class Anthozoa; order Scleractinia; family Acroporidae; genus Montipora; species Montipora capitata. The sequence continues at coordinate 41,358,511 of OX421452.1, read as the reverse complement.
CTTTGAATTGTGCAGCAACAAAAGAACATAGGGGAATAATTAGCATTTTCCTTTGTTTTGGACAAAATAAATTGTAAATTATTTCTTGAACCTCGACTCTGTTCTCTGTTCGACCTTTTAGCCAATGGAATTGCGGCTTCGTGATTCCATTGTCCATTTGCTGCACAGAAAACTAAGTTCTACCCAGGTTATAACTCGGATACCTTTCAGGTATTCCGAGTAATATTTAACAATTATTCCATGAGCCCGTGTTGGATAGGAGATGGTAACTAAGAACTAGTGACAAGTCTCTCTCGTCCAGATAAACTACGCCGTATTGACTTTTGCGGCGTGATGTGAGCATGCGTGTGTTCTACAATTGTTGAACAGAGTGTTGAAACGGCTTTAACGCCATTCAACATTTTCGAGAACAAAGGAAAAGTTGAATCGATGTTGAATGAAAGTTTAAACCGATTTATACTTGATTCAACAAGCTTTTAACACTTTTTACGCTTTCAACAATGTTAGACGACCTGTTAAAACGCACCGAACATTTGCCGGTTCAACAAAGTGTGGAATGTATGTTGAAGCAAATGTTGAAACCGTTTAAAGGGACCTTAAAAGGGCGATCTATAACGAGACACTCAAGCCAGATCTTCCACTACCTTGTCCAATGCTTTAGTGAATGATTGTAATGCAAACCCCCGTTTGCATTAAGGGCCCACAGACGGATTTTTCGCGCGTTGCTAAGGAAGTGAAATGTAAATTCCGGTAACTGACGTCATCATATCATAAGATGACAAGAAAACCCATTCACAAGCAAAAGTCACCGCACAAACTGTTGTTTCCATCGAAGGTTTTTCCTCGCCCTTCCTCGCGCTCGTTCTCAGATCAACTGCGCATGCGTAAACGAACTGACTTCCGGTTTGAGAAAAAGGCTAAATTTCCGGCGGTTTTAAATTGAATTAATTTTTTTTACATGGTACGTTTCACCCCCGAATACAGAATATAGCTAAGCATTGATTTTTTAAAATGATCTTTTTTGAAAAAGTAATGGGTATTCCAGTATCGTTTATGTCTTTGAAAGAACCTTTTTCAAAATAAAAAGAAAACCATGCTTAGCTGGATGCAAAAACGAATACAAATTATCAAACCATCGATTAAATACCCAAATTGCGTAGCACGGAGACAAATTTAGAGTTTTCCTTTATTGGTTACGTGACCATGGGCGTGGTATGATGACGTCATATTTATGGTCATTGGCTTACAAAAGTTGGAAACTGACCAAAATAATGCCAAATTCTCTCAAATTACTTAACCATTACATCCTTAGCAACGCATCCCAAAAAATACGTCAGTGGGCCCTTAAGGCTTTTCCATGACTCAAGTAGTTAACTTGTGTAGTTAACCTTGACTATTTTTTCCTTTGTGGTTATCAGGACCCAGTTCTAGTGGTGTTGTTGGGAACTCAATGATCAACAATTCTTGCGTTGGTGAGTAGTATTTCGTTTCGGCTGCTTTGCGTTACTAGTAGAGCCAATGGATATGAAACTGCTCAGTGCATATATTGTTGATGTTTTTAAGTGCGTTATAGAACGAAGAATTAAAGATTACACGGTAAAAATAAGACAATTTAAGGCGAAGGGTGATTTCATGCGCAACTTTTAAATATCTTCTGCTTGGCTATCCAAAAGCCGAACTTTTTAAAATGCATTTGAAATTGGTTATGACTTGAAAGAAAATATGTCGGGTTAAAACAGTGAAACTGTAGGATAAATGTTCTACAGCAATGCATTCTGTAATATTACAGCAATGCATTCTGGTCGCTGTTCAGTGCATTCTGGTTGAAATACCGATGCATTATTTTAAAAAGCCAGCAGAGTCCGGCAAAAAAGAGTCTTTTTTTACATAGTGTATTTGTTTTAAATTACGATTGTGTTGTTGCTTGCTCTCTATGGTTTCAATTTTAATCGATGGTTTTCCGTTCATCTCTGGGCTATGGCCGTCAATCACTGTAGCGGAACGCGGCAAAGGGTGACATCCCTCGTAGTCATTGGGTGACTTGTAATCTACTATTACTATTTTGCTTTGTATTTACAACACTTCGCCAATTTTCAACGCAAATGTGATTGGTGGATGTAAAAAACGAAACAGTAGTTCAAAAGGTGAACGTCAGTCTGCCTTTTATAAAATTAATGGCGCAAAAATGATGGCTAAAAAATATTTTCTAATATCCGTAATGCAAATTCAAACGCGACACCTAGCGGCGACGCAGGGATTGGAAACTTTTTATTATCTTACCCTTCTTTGCGTCTCACAAATGTGAACAAGGGATCTGCAAACTCTAATATGCGAACTCGACTTACGTTGTCAACACGTCGGTCAAGAACGTCATATTCATTCACCGTGAAGCCAGGGGCCCCAACAATCAAACTCTACCATGTTATGCCATCCATGGGTTTCTACCATTTTCAAGAAAGAACAGTTGTTTCGTGCGTCGGCTTGCGCATCTCTCCTAGCTGGCGATTGCATTCTACCCAAGAACATTTGAATTTGCGTTACACGTGTTCATTAGACTTAAGATAGCTTGCTAACGAAGAATTGTGCATATTTAAACAGATCATGACGATGCGAACGACGTCGACGTTATGTACCCCAAGATTACTAATCATTTACCATTGAAGTCGAATGGTAAGATTTTAAACATTTTCACCAAGAATTTAAGGAGATAAAAGTGTATCCCCTGATGATCGTGAAGAGAGAATGCAGGGAAACTCGCCTACCAACGGGTGGTTTTTTGCTAACAAACGGTGGGGTCCGATTCGGCTGGGAGAACGCGGGAGGGCAACCGCTGGCCGGTTGGCTCTGTTGGTTGAGTATCGTAATACGGGCCCTGACAAACTGCTACCTTTGTTGAGAGTGCAAAGGGGTGGACTAACTAGTCTTCTCGGATAAGGACAATAAACCGTAGGCTCCTTCTCACAACTTTCCATGTTCATAACCCTATATTTATATGTGAATAGCATGGGCCCGAGGTCTATTAAGGATTAATTTCGCGGGTATTTTCAAAGTTTTGAAAACTGCATAGTTGAATTTGCGCGGTATAAATAAAGTTTTCACAAAATTGCCCGAGTCTATTTGGAAAACTTTGAAAATACAAGTGAATTTAATCCTTTTATGCACAAGGGCACATTGCGATTACATGTTTATCACATAAAGGGCAAAATTATTGAGGGAAGCTCGTTCAATGCCGCGACAATTAACAATCAACTTAAGACTCTTTCATTGGGTTGAATTCAATAAATCGTTGCTGTCAACAGAAATAGCGCTTAAAACGTATTTTATATGTGGGCAAAAAGCACTTAAATCAGAGTGAGAATCTAGTTCACTTACTTTGGATAAGCAACTGTTAACCGATCAGGATCAAGTAATCATGCCCTCCTGATTACCAAAAGTGCCCTCGTGAAGAAGAAAAACGCCCTCTGTCTCGGCCAATCAGCATTCTGTAAGTTTGCCCCGTATGCGATAAGTATAGGTAATCACATGAGGCCGAGTACTATTAAGGATTAATTGCACGAGTGTTTTGGAAATTTTCCAAAACACAATTGCAATTAATCCTTAATAGTACGAGGACTCATGCGATTACTTGTTTATCAATAAAGGGCAAAATTAACCAATCAGGATCAAGTAATCAAGCCCTCTCTCGATTACCAAAAATGCCCTCTGTCTCAGCCAATCAGCGCTCAGTAATTTTGCCCTTTATTGATAAGGGACGTTAAACAACCCACAGACCATTTATAACGTGCAAGCCATGAAGTTCCCCGATGTTGTGGCCTTTTCCCTTGTGGTATATCACGGTTGAGAGGGTAATTGCTTGGGGATACTAGTTACAACAAGCTGCTCAACAATCCGAAGGCAAATAACGATATAATGATGATGATGAACCGAATGTTAACCATGGTGGTGGTGGTCGATGATGTTTATCATGATTGTGATGACGACACAATCTCATGGCAATTCTAATGAAGGGTAACCTCTGTGAAACTCACCAACGACATATCAGTTCTCTTCCAACTAAGACGAAAATTGAATCAGAAGTGAGGTTAAAAACTGAAATGGAAACGAACTTAGCAGTTACAGCCGCTAATCGCCTTAATGGTGTCTCTTTGTTGACTGAATTCAATGCGAATTGAATATGAAGCCATTATCGCAGTCACCCCGCTAGCAGTCTTTCTTTTTCTTGCTCGAATTTTGGCGTTCTCGAGAAAGACTCTGCGTGAATCGAGTAATGATCTTTATTGAGCATGCGCTGCATTTTGCCAATATACAGTTTCGAACCCAGGACTAATATGCCTAGTAGGCGTAGGCTTGATTTTTCATGGTACAGCGGGCTCAATTATAACCATCGGTTTTATCACTAAACAGATGCTCGCACTGGAAAAACCGGTTTGACGAGAGAAAACAAGATTGACTAGTCCAGAATTTCGGGCTGCGGCGGCTTCAGAGAGTTGACGCGATTCAGGCAGAGCCTCCTTTTCTCCTTCTCAGTAAAGAAATAGAAAACAGGAGGCTCTGCTCGTAGGGTGTATCGCAGTAACTCAGTCGCCATCTAAGACAACCTAGAAAGGCCTTAGTGGGCCATTTCACAAGGCCGGGGCATTGTAACAGTTCCCTTGATGCGTTACGGGCACATGAGCGCACTGCCATTGTCGACAAATAGTGCTTTACATGATTTGTTCCTGCAATTTTGCAATTGAAAGGTCGACGTGCGCACGATGCACCAAGGAGTTGGGGTTTGTTTTGTTTGCGATTCATTTCAGAGAATTTCAAATCAGAATTTTATCTGTGTAGCCCTGGAACGGATTTTTTTCTGCCGGCGAAAACGGCGTTTTCACCCAATGGCATGGGAAACTGCCACATTCCCATGTCGAATTCGTGTCTCTGCTTAATGGCCCAGAGGGTATCGACAATCTTCTTAAACAAACCTTAGCTTGGCTGTCTTGTTATCATAAAGATATCAAGCCCTAAATGTGTTTTCTTTTTTTCAAATCAGATCCGGAATTCTTTTATGCCTGCTATTATCCAGAAAACGAAGACTTTACGCGAGCGGTTGCGGGCATTGTCAACTACTTTCGACAGAATGGTTACCCAGTTGTAATGGACGTTATGAGCAGCAACGAGATGGTTAATCTTGGTCCAACTCGTTGGGCAGAGCAGCAGATCAAAAAAGCGAGCAAGATACTCGTATTTTTGTCACCGGGCATTCTGCGCATGTGCGGAGTGACTGACGAGGAATCGCAATCGTCTCATCAGGTGACGTATAGTAGTTTGCTAATTTAAAACGCTTGGGCTGTATGAGACCTTTAAGGAACACTCTCACGTATGCCATAAAGTTAGTGCTTTTAGGTCAGTTGGCTCTAGTAAGGTAAGACTCGGAAAATAGCACTTAAGCTCCGCACACAATTATGAATACTACAAGGATAGTCAGTATACGTGCAGAGTTAGTTACCATATACTCAGTAAATATATTCAAATAAGGATACCAGACCAAGATGTTATAGGTAAATGGTAATTCATATGTTAAGAGAATAAATATAGAATGGTATACTGAAATAAAAAAAAAATTCCCGTAATACTAAACTACTACTTAGAATTCGGTAAGAAATTCCGACTGGTACCACGTTTAATGTCGAAAGGGCGAAGGAACACTCATTTTTTATTCACCACGTCAAATGCTAGATGCTGTCTCCGCTGAAAGTAGAAGCGAATTCCACATGCCTCCAATTCGGTTGAAAAAGGATCATAACTTTGGTATAATTAAGTTCGTGTTAAATGGACTCGTATGCCTTTACAAAATATCAAGAAGCAGTGCTTCTTGTCACGGTTATATTTATGTTCGAACTGTTATTTTCTGGCACACTGCCCTTCAATCTGCCGGGAAGCCTTAAATTCCACCTTACCTATTAATACACTCTTTTGTTATGTAAGAGCGTCTAATTTGAGGGTGAAAGTGAGTTGTTTTTGCGATTTGAGCCTGAAAACTTTCTAAAGCATGCACGTTCGACTACAAACTGAATCGTTATTCAGTGTATCATGCAAGAAGAAAAAACGTCCGTACGTATTTTAGTTAATTGTGCTGTTAGACAAAAGTTTTAAATTCTTTACCGTTATTTGTTCACAAAAACAAACAAACAAACAATCAAAAAACAAATGTGAGCAAAATAAAGAAGTTCATAAGGGACTCTCAGCCTGAGGTATGTTCTTAGTATACAGTAAAACCTCAGGAGTAAAAAACTATTTTTTAAGAACAGGTTAGCCTAAAATTTGTCAGTTAGACCCCCTCTAAAGAAGAACCCGTTGACCCTAAAATTTGAAACAGGTTCTTATTTTCTAAAATCTAACAAAAGATTGCACATGCACTTTGGCAAATAAAATCAATTGATTGATATTCTGAAGATTCATCAGTGTGATCTTTCGATTTTACTTGTTACATTTATTTTTATGTGAACTTTTTAATTCTGTATGATTTTATTCACATTTTAGATAAGGCATAGGGGACGGAGACCGAATACCGGTAAATTCTGCTATCTACAACGTTATGTTTTTGTTCAGAAAATAAGAACCAATATAACTTAAATTTGCGTTAATTATCTAGTATGTAAGATTCTGTTTAGGCTAAATTTTAAAATGAAAGGTTCTTACTCATGGGGTTTTACTGTATATGCTCTTAAAAATTTGGTTAATCTCAGCCGGGACGTCCTTATAAAAAAAGGTTCTTAGATAAAAAAAGAATGCATATGGAAACCAAGCAATTACTCTTTGAAATAGCACCAAATGTCTCAACTTTGCGTTTTGCAGGAACACGAGCGAATCTGGTATGAAATGTGCTTACTACGAACTATTTACTCTCAAACTCATTCCGCCGCCAAGATGGTATGTATCACACAGCCTCGAAGGATGACCATTGACCCGCGGGATGTCCCTTTGTGGGCCGAAATGAGATACAGATGGCCCGAGGACAAGAGGAAGATTTTGAATCGTTTGAATGACAGACCTTTTATCCTGCCTTTGTAGAATCTAACTGTGTGCAGCGATTTGTTTTTGTAAATTGAGGAAAACGAGGAAAAGACCAATAGGCCGGTGCTAGTTAATTGAAACATTCTGGCTGAGCACAGAAGAAAACTTTATTTCTCACTTTGTCGATGAAAGCCACAATCTTCTGTCTTATCTTGAAAATTTCACTTTTAAAATGAGTAGATCATAATTTCCAGTCCGAAGAATGTCTGAACTTTTGGGAAAGAGCGTCAGCTGGCCATTCCAGTTCCAGGTGAAAATGGCGGAAGATAGGAGCCTATGATCTGTTGAAGGCTTTTAACAAAAGGTAGAATAGGTTTCAATCCATTCCTCTAGCAAACCCATAAGGTTTTAAATTTTGTACATATTCATTTCTGAAGCCGCACTGTCGAGAGCAGTGAAGTTCAAGTATTAGGGGTAAAGGGTAAACATATTATACTAGCTTTACTGATAATGTTTCAATGTAATTTATATGATAATCAGGACAACATGGCGGGAAATTCAACGGTTTGTATGGAAATTTAAAGCAACCCTCCAACTCTACTTTTCCAGACTGTCGCCTTCATTAACCAAAGATATAAGTTCATGTTCACAACTGAGAAGGTTTGGACTCGGTATTTTTCTCTGGAATTCCTTTATATTGCTGTTTCTCTTCTCCATACATTTTCTGTAATTTTGTGCCTTTGGAATTACACGAAATGCATGGTAGAAACTTTGTTTAAATAACAAAAATGTACAATAGCTATTCTATCTAACTTTATTCAGCCGGAAATTTAAGTGCATATGTTCCGTTTTGTAAGATAAGCAGCCAAAAGTACCTAATATGAATTATTTTTATCGTTTTGAACTTCCATACAAAGCTTTGAATTTCCGGCCATGTTGTCCTGATTACCCATGATGCAATCAAAAGCGTATTCAGAAAACTCTCATCTCTCTCTTTCTGTGGTAGTGCACTGTAAGTGCACTACACACTATGTCACCGGGTTGTAAGATTGTAAGAGCGTAAGAGTGTAAGTCCGTGGTGACAATGGGCTCGCAGCGCTTGCATAACTCACGAAAATATACAGGTCTGTTGGAAGCGTGCTTGAGTTTCGACAAATGAGCCCCGAAATCGGCAAGAATTTGTGACACTGATGAATAATAAAGCACCTGGTATTTCCAAAACGATGGAATTAACTGGTGATAAATAACCACGTCTAGGAGAGTGAATTTTTGACTTTGCAGAAACAATGGTCAACCTCTACAGTTGTGATCTTTGTGCTGAATTTTCACATTTCTTGTCAAACTTTAGAAAGGAAACTAACAAAAACAAAAACCCGGTGTCTTGCCATCATTTTGACACAGATGTATTCTTTTTTTCGCGAGTTCTTAGTAAACTCGCAAGATAACTTGATCATGGCGGCCGCTGACATCGACGTCACTTTCGATTTTGCGATTTACTTCTGCAGCCCAAAGTACAATAGAAAAATTGAACGTAGCAAAAATCTCCCAAAGTGTTTTTCGCTAATGGTAACTTTTTATATTCGCGGTTCAAACTTTATGTTGTTTTTATGTCACAAATTTTGTTGCTGTTGGCGAAATATTTTATTGTCGATCGACACTTCCTGAAAACCTCCTTCTGCTCTTCCTAAAAACTGGATATCAATATTTATCTACCTTTGCATCAATATTTGTTTTGCATAAGGCAGGCTAACAAAATCTGCACCTTGCTTATTAGCATTTTTGAGCGTTAAAATAGAATTTTCGGTCCTTTGTTTCTGACAGAAAGTAGTATATTTTGAGGTCACCCATCCAAATACTAACCTCGCCGGCAGGGCTTTACTTCAGTGAAATGTTCTCTTGGAAAGCTATCAGAGGCTTGTGGTGATAAAGAAGTTGCAAGGTACTTTGAAAATGATCAACATGTCAGCCTCGAAGCCAATGTTTCTCGATTCCCCTTCATTTTCTTTAATCTTTCTGGGTTTAGTATTTTGCTAGCAACCACATGTCTTCTCAGGGGGCTATTTAGCATGGCACTATAAAGATATACGATACCAAAACAATGTCGTGTACTATTAGAGCTACATATTACGCAAAGACAACTTGAATCTCCTGGAAAACAAAACGCAGCTCAGTTGACAGTTATAGAATAAAGCGCTATTACTGCACTACCACACGTACGCAATGCGTGCCTATTCTTTTGATTTGGAGTCCTGTCATGTCAGAGCCCCGCTGGGTCCATTTTTACTAAAGAAATCCCTCGGAGAAATCCCTTACGTGAAAGCCTTTCACGGAGCAGACTGGTTTCCTCTTGTCATAAAAGCAAGAAGAAACTTCTGTTATTCCAACTTCTCTCTCTCTCTCT
>OX421452.1:41326614-41346614 GCA_949126865.1 Montipora capitata | reverse complement strand
ACAATGGCAGTCCTACAAGAAGTCGGTAAGTAATTCGGAAGCCCCAGAATTTGGAGGGAGATTCAAAATCTAAAACAAGTTTCAGTGCTGTTTGTTTTTTTCTACCTCAGAAATATATAAATCACAAAAATAATAAAACGACGAGGTTTGAATTATGTCTTATACCGCACGGGAATTTTCCCACGCGTGATTACTGTTGCTTTTGCAAAAGTACCGTGGGAAAACAATACATCAGTCTCTTTAAGGAGAAATCCGTGGAATAAGGTCTTGTCGAAGCCATTCAGAATTACGGAAACATCAAATTGTAGTAGAAGAGGGCATTTGTGTCGTTTCCACAAAAAAATTGGCGATCGTGTTGCTTGCACGATGGTATTCTGAACGATGGAATGTACACTGAAACACTAAACATACACTTACCGAAAGCGTCAGAGGTTTCATCTTCATTTGCTCTTACAGCAAGCCAATGAACATTTCTCCAGTTTCTTTGTGTGTAAGGCTAAAATTCTTGTTTCTCGAACACTTTCAACCCGCCATTTCTACTGTTTACGGTTTTCTCTTTTCTGTTTCCGTTTAAACTCAAGCATACACCGAATGCAAATATGGCGGACCACTCGGGCGGCCCGGGCCTAGTTGCGTGAAGGCGAGGCTAGTGAGGCCGGCTTTTCCCTGTGTTTTGATCGTCACGAATGGCTGCTTCACGTGCGCTCACAGAAGACGATATTCCTGGAGCTTCTCTTCAAGGCAGATCGCCTGCCACGCTAAAAAATGAAGAACTTCGTTTCTGGCTGAAATGTAGAGGCGATACATGAAAGGATTGAAAACAAAAGCAAAATTAGTGAAAAGGTAGGATGCTTGTGCTTCGACTGCTAATTCGGGGCGATTTCGCGCCTGCTTGGACATGATTGCGGTAACCAAAGTTTTAAAGTGGTACTACGACCAAAAAAACAATTCTTTTTTTTCTTTGGATTTCAAAACTATGTTAACTAAACACTAACTGACCCAAGTTTTAAGTTCTGATTTTAAAGAGACACATGTTTATTTTAACTGGAATTTTCTTATTTATTGGTCCGCCATTACTAACTTTAAAATCTTGAGAGAGCTGGATCGAGGAGAAAATGACGTCAAAGACTCACCAGTTTAAGAATGCAATGCATGTGTACGCGGCCGAATTAATATGCAGCACGGGAGTTTCGGGCTTTCAGACTTTTAAACCCGTGTTTTGCATATGTAATAAATGGCGTTTACACGCTGAAATTTTAAGCTAGTGAGTAAATGACGTCATTTTCTCTAGATCCAACCCTCTGAGGTCCAATCGGCCAGTTTTGAACGTGAGTAATGGCGGACCGTGAAATCCAAAACTTACACTCAAAATAAACAGCCTTTGGATAAAACTCAAAGCTCAAAATTTTGCCAGTTAGGTGTTAAGCAAACACGCTTTCAAAATCTGAAGAAAAAAAGGAAATGATTTTTTGATCGAAGTACCACTTTAAAACTATGTTATCTTCCCTTCTGTTTAGCGTTGAGGAATATATTAAAGAAGGTCGTGATCAAAATATAGTAGATCCGGATCCTGACTCCGTATATTCAAAGCGCAAGGAACGCTTGGATAAAACCAAAGATGACAACTCCGGCATTTGCGCAACTCAAATTCCTTTGAGTTTCCCCTCAGATGGCTGGTCTGCAGACATACGGCGGATGCCCTTTTTCACCCGTGCCGAAATGAATCTCCATATTTCAAAGTCTGGAAAGAGAATTGATCCGACAAGTAAAGCCCACTCCGTTCCAACGAGTATTCGGAAAGCGACAACTTTTCTGAACGACGAATACTTAAAGAGCATCTCTGCAGCGAGCGACGAGAACTATTTTTATTTCCGGTCACACTGCTATGACAGCTTTCGGAAGAATGATGCCCCACACAACTTAAAAGTCGCATTGTGCATTTTTAGTGGGGAAGTGAAACATGCTTCATGCTCCTGCGTTGCTGGGAAGGTTGGTTTTTGTAACCATATATTAGCACTCTTAATGAAGATTTGCAAATTCTCATTATATGAATGTACAACTGTCCATGAACTTGAAAACGAAGAAGACATGCAGCCAAAGCAGGCATGTACTTCCTCTTTACATCAGAGCATAGGAAGGGAAGAGGAAACTCTATTAATCCACAACCAGCAATGGAAGCGCTTGTAGCAAAAACCTACCTGGAGCAGACCAGATCATCAGCTCGAGATCCTGGTGTCAGATGTACACTTAATGAGGCAAGGAATAATATCCGGGGGCAAAAGGCAGATGAAGAGAAACTATTGGCAACCTTGAAAGAATTGAACCCAAATATGGCCTTAGCACAGATTATGACTGCAAGGTCTGATTCTATTCCCTTATTAGTGGAAACCAAATTTGGCAAAAGTCCACAAGGTTCGTATGCCAGCTATCAACTTGCAGTGACCGAAGATAATTTTAAATTTTTTTGTGACATCACATCTGTCCCTAGAGGAAACCCTGCCAACCACAGTGAGCACGTTGTGACATATCCAAGATTTCCCCTATCAAGTCAATCCAATGAACAGTTTGAGATGCCTGCCGATCTTTCAGAAGCAGAAAAATCACTGTTAAATAGTCTGCAAGTCGATGAAGATAAACTGAATGACATTGAAATTAAAACACGCAGCCAATCAGGCTGTCTTGAATGGAAGCTGGAAAGAAAATTCCGATTTACTGCCTCTAATTTTGGTCTTATAAGGGACAGAAAAAGGAACCATGAATCTCTGGTAAAAAATCTTATAAATCCAAAGCCTTTTTCGTCAAGATATACTAATCATGGACTTAAATATGAGCCAATTGCCTTAGAACAATACCAGAAATATGATAAAAGGTGTTTATAAAAACGTTGAAACTGATCTAGATAAAAAATTATTAAAAACTGAATTTTCGACTGCAACTGCGGTCTTCATCAGAGTGACTAAAATATGCTGTTCGAGAGTAATATGCTAAAACTAAAATAAGAAGTTACTTTATCCCCTAGGGCTTCAATAAAAATTCAGTTTTTAATAATATTTTATCTAGATCAGTTTCAACGTTTTTATAAACACCTTTTATCATATAATGGATACTGATCGCCCATCAAGTAAATACCAGAAATATATGTCCTCTATTAACAAGCCAGTGAAGGTTTTTAAGTCAGGACTTGTAATAAGCATGGATGCCCCATACTTGGGTGCTTCACCTGATGGCAAGGTTATTGATCCTGGATGCTCTGATCCGTTTGGTCTTTCTGAGGTCAAATGCCGAGAAACCAAGTACTTAGTCACCCCCCTGGATGCATGCTCTGATAGCAGCTTTTTTATGGAAGAAGTCGATGGAAAGCCTAAAGTTAAACGCACCCATAAGTACTATGTCCAAGTGCAAGGGCTGATGGGTGTGACCGGGGCAAAATGGTGCGATTTCGTCGTCTACACCAGTAAAGGAATGAGCATCGAGCGAATTCCATTTGACCCTCACTTTTGGAACAGTTTAAAGGTCACATTGAAACTGTATTATTTTAAACACTTCCTAGCTACAGCAGCTAGAGAAACAAGAGCATAAGGCAAAATCACTGTTCTTAACATGTATGTTTACTAAATGGTGAGCCCCAAGGTAGGGTATTTAAACATCAAAACAATTAACTACTGTTCATATCTAATTTTGGTTTTAAATTTGTCAAACCAGTTTGATTTATGATTTTCTATGTTTCTAAATAGCATGTTTTAAACACAAAAAGAGACAAAAACAACACTGGTTTGAAAGATATTTCAACTAAGATAAATGTAAACAACAACATTGACTTAGTAAAACAATATAGCATAAACAGATCATGTGATATTAGATATGAGTGGATCCTGAGTGTTGCATAGGAAAGCGCAAACAGCCACATTTGGTTTACAACACTAAATAAACTCAGAGGAACAATTTCTTCTTCGGAGGCAGAGGATGTCTTTTCGGAGGAGCTTTTCTTTTCCTCGGGGAAGGAACTGACCAAGCAAATCTGCTTGGAACGCCACCAGTGACCCCATAAGCCCGTCCATTAAATGATTTTCTTATATCTTCACGCCTAAAATGCAGCGAACAAACTTTTGTTCCATCGACAATCTTAAACTCCTTTCCTTCTTCACGGCGAATTGCGAGAATCCACTGTTTTTTCCTCAGAGGAGAGCGTGGAAATTCAAAGAAAGAAACTTTCTCTCCTGTGGACGTGTTCTATCCATTCTGATTACATTCTGGGACGCAACAACTCGTAACCATATCGAACTAGACCCTCCGTGAGGGTACACTGGGTTGCCTGTGGTACGTGCACCGTTCCAGACAATTTTTTTCAAGTTGGGGGGTCCATTAACTTGGGTCAGGAATGTGGGTCCCCGCTGTTAAGGTAAAAAAACATTACCAAAATCTCAGTGGGAGTTGTAACAAGACTCACACTAAAAAGTCAGAGCAAGAGACAAAGGGAGAGAGAGGTGTTAATCTCGACACATTTGTTGGGCCGACTTCGTCATTTAACGACGACAAATATCTCAAATTACTTTAAATTAATTTTGAGTGACGTGTCAAAATAGTCCAGAGGCACAATAAATCAATCTGAAATATTTTCTAAAACACGGTTTACAACGGCCAGCATCATGCAATAAAAAATGGAAAATTATTTCTTTATTCTCTTTATTTCAAATTAATTTAAACACAGGCAAATTATATCTTAACTTTCAGGCTACCGAGATGCAACTTGTTTTGCCCGGCATACACTTTTCTCAACAGCAACGGTGAATTGGTTCTTTTCTGATTTTAAAGCAATCCATTTTTAAGTTTTATACTTATGGAACTCGATAACTGAGGAATAAAACTCAACAGCTATTACACTTACGAACATCCGCTCCCCTAATTCTCCGGTTAAACATGAAACGTTAGTGATGTATTGGTATATTTGTTAATTTAAACACAGGCAAATTATTTTGTCAGTTAACTTTCAGGCTACCGAGATGCAACTTGTTTTGCCTGGCATACACTTTTCTCAACAGCAACGGTGAATTGGTTTTTTTTTCTGATTCTAAAGCAAACCATTTTTAAGTTTTATACTTATGGAACTCGATAACTGAGGAATAAAACTCAACAGCTATTACACCTTCGAACATCTGCTTCCCTAATTCTCCGGTTAAACATGAAACGTTAGTGATGTATTGGTGTATTTGTTAATTTAAACACAGGCAAGTTATTTTGTCAGTTAACTTTCAGGCTGCCGAGATGCAACTTGTTTTGCCTGGCATACACTTTTCTCAACAGCAACGGTGAATTGTTTTTTTTTTCTGATTCTAAAGCAAACCATTTTTAAGTTTTATACTTATGGAACTCGATAACTGAGGAATAAAACTCAACAGCTATTACACCTTTGAACATCTGCTTCCCTAATCCTCCGGTTAAACATGAAACGTTAGTGATGTATTGGTGTATTTGTTAATTTAAACACAGGCAAGTTATTTTGTCAGTTAACTTTCAGGCTACCGAGATGCAACTTGTTTTGCCTGGCATACACTTTTCTCAGCAGCAACGGTGAATTGGTTCTTTTCTGATTTTAAAGCAATCCATTTTTAAGTTTTATACTTATGGAACTCGATAACTGAGGAATAAAACTCAACAGCTATTACACCTTCGAACATCTGCTTCCCTAAAATTCTCCGGTTAAACATGAAACTTTAGTGATGTATTGGCATATTTGTTAATTTAAACACAGGATAATTATTTTGTCAGTTAACTTTCAGGCTACCGAGATGCAACTTGTTTTGCCTGGCATACACTTTTCTCAACAGCAACGGTGAATTGGTTTTTTTTCTGATTCTAAAGCAAACCATTTTTAAGTTTTACACTTATGGAACTCGATAACTGAGGAATAAAACTCAACAGCTATTACACCTTCGAACATCTGCTTCCCTAATCCTCCGGTTAAACATGAAACGTTAGTGATGTATTGGTGTATTTGTTAATTTAAACACAGGCAAATTATTTCTTAACTTTCAGGCTGCCGAGATGCAACTTGTTTTGCCTGGCATACACTTTTCTCAGCAGCAACGGTGAATTGGTTCTTTTCTGATTTTAAAGCAATCCATTTTTAAGTTTTATACTTATGGAACTCGATAACTGAGGAATAAAACTCAACAGCTATTACACCTTCGAACATCTGCTTCCCTAATTCTCCGGTTAAACATGAAACGTTAGTGATGTATTGGTGTATTTGTTAATTTAAACACAGGCAAGTTATTTTGTCAGTTAACTTTCAGGCTACCGAGATGCAACTTGTTTTGCCTGGCATACACTTTTCTCAACAGCAACGGTGAATTGTTCTTTTCTGATTTTAAAGCAAACCATTTTTAAGTTTTATACTTATGGAACTCGATAACTGAGGAACTGGGAAATTTAGAATGCCCAATCGAGCTGTGTAAAATTTCATTCCGGGCTAATTGATTTCCCAGCATGCAACAGGGAGGCACATTCAATATTAATTACAGACTTATCAATTTCCTGCTATCATGATATCCTGATATCATGAAATTGAACCTAACAGCAATTATTTTACCTCAACGTTTGAGCGTGAGCCTGTATACCGGGAAGGCCTCCAGCACCGAATTCCCCGACGTCAACATTGTTTACTGCCTCCATAACTCGTTTGAAAACATCTGAATACAGAAATCCATGACATTCAGACGACGACTGTTCAATTAATCCCCCCACAGAGGCCAACCAAAGTTATTCCGTAAGCTTCGTCCACGTTTTTACAAGAATTTCGGACGGCGAGTCTAATCTGCAGGTCGCAGGTCGCAGGTCACAGGTTGCAGGTCATTGTTTCACCAATACAGAAAGTATCCTAAACATTCTTAAAAGCTAACCTTAGGCCTAATTAGACCTAAACAAAAGGTTTTAGGCCTAAGGTTAGCTTTTAAGAATGTTTAGGTTACTTTCTATATGGGTGAAACAATGACTGCAACCTGTGACCTGCGATCTGCATATTAGACCCGCCGAATTTCGGAACGTGATCACCATTTTCCCACAAAAAATTACCGACTTGAAGGCGACAAATCTCTCTTCGAAAGAGCTAATAAAACTTTCCTTCGACAAATTGGCTAACATTTTACCCTGGATGCCAGAGGTCTTCTCGCTCACCAGCGGCGAGGAGCGTCGAAGTAGTGCTGGTCGGCGAGAGACGACGGCGACCTGTACCATTTTTCCCTGGGTGAGAGAGTTAATCCATAAATCCTATAGAACGAAAAATGGTTCCGTATCCCAACACTAGCCGCCACTGTCGATGCGCGCAAACGAACTGAAATAGATTTGTGTTCCCCACAAAATTCATCTCGCCCCTAAATATGGTCATTCAATAAAAAATTAACTACTTTTTTCTGCTTAACGTAAGTTCACAGTACAATCTGATCGATCCTGAATGCTTTAACACTTTTCTGAATACGAAACACCTTTTCTGTTATGTTTTTAGCCTTTGTTGATGGATACCTACACCGTCAGGAGACGTCCAGACGAGAATTCCTGAGTCGGCTTAAGCTCCTCATGTTAAGAAGACCATTTAAGGGGTCACCCAGAAGTCTTACCAGCAGAGGCCCTTTGGCTCATAGGTCCTCACACATTCGTACGACGAAACAGATAGACCAATTCGGCTAACTCAATGTTGTACCCAATTCAAATCCTCTGGGAATAAAATGTTTTGTTCCAAGAATTTCCATATCATTTAAATGTGAATGCTTCATTGTCATGCAAATTCAACACACAAAGAATCTTAACCCCGAGAGATTTGAATTGGGTACAACATTGAGTTAGCCGAATTGGTCTATCCTTTTCTGGGGTTAAAAACCTGGCTACCGGCCTGTTAATTAATCATTTGTAGAAAGAAGAAATTCCTGTCCTCTTTAGAAAAAATAGACACGCATTGCTTACGTGTGGTAGTGAAGTAACACAGCGATTTATTCCATATAAAATGTCAACTGAGCTGTGTGTTGTCTTCCAGGAGGATTCAAGTTGTCCTTGCGTAATATGTAGCTCTAACAGTGCACGATATTGTTTTGGTATTGTCTATCATTGTAGTGCCATGGTAGAAGTCTTGGGTAAATAGCCTGAGAAGACATGTGGTTACTAGCAAAGTACTGAACCCAGAAAGATTGAAGAAAATAAATGGGAAGTGAGAAACATATGCTTCTGGGCTGACATGTTGATAATTTCTGATAATTTTCAAGCTCCCTCACAACTTCTTTCACCAAAAGTTTAAGCGTGCCCTCTGAGCATCTGACAGCTTTGTAATACTAAAGTTTACTAAAGTGAAGCATCTGTGTCAAATGATGGCAAGATACCGGGTTTTCGTAAGTTTCTTTTTTTGTCAAGTGTTATAAAGTTTGACAATAAATGAGCGAATTCAAAACAAAGATAACAATCGCCCACCATTGTTTCTGCAAAGTCAAAAATTTACTCTCCAAGACAAGGTTATTTATCACCAGGTAATTCCATCATTTTGGAAATAGCAGCTACTTTATTATTCATCGGCGTCACAATTTTTTGCTGATTTTGGGGCTCAAGCACGCTTCCAACAGACCTGTTTACTTTCCGTATCACATTTCAACACATGTATGCAAATTTGTTAAGCTCGAAAATTACACAACATGATAAGTTTACAAAAGCTGGAAATTTCACAGAAATCTTTTCCAGCGAAACATTTATTGAAACAAACAACATATTTGCGATAAGAGGCAAGAAACCCTTCCTATTTCAGTTGCGTGCGTGCAAACGAAACACACAATCACAAAGCATATGCAATTAAATAAATTTCTGACAGTTCACATCCAACCCTTTTCAAAAGAACCTTGACGGTAAGTAATACAAGACAAAAGAAACAACAAGCTTTCATTCAAATAATTTTTCACTGTCACATTTCCAATTTTTTTTTACCTTTGCTGAGTTGAGTCATAAAATGAATGTAACTTGCCGGACAACTTAGATGCGACTTCAGTAAACACAGTGATGCATTCAAGGCGTTCGATTCCTTCAGTGTTTGTTAAATCCATAAAAGAATTGCCATTTGACTTCAGTGTTGTATATAGTACCAAGCTAAAGCTTACGTGATATCCAACGGCGAAAAATGAAATTGTTGTCGAAGACCATTACTCGTCGCTTTAAAGATTCCGGGTATTTATTTTTCATCGCCTAAGTTGTTTATCCAATTGACGTTCCATTCTTGAGCTCCATAAGGGCATATTTTGTTTAAAGATGCACTAAAACCCCATTTGCGTTACAATGACTTTCAACGCCATTCCAGGTTAATAATTAAATGTCCTCCCGTGTGCACCAGAGAAATCTACGCATTACCCCAGCCCCCTCAAACATAACAAAATACGCACAGAAGACTCTATGCACAAAGACACCACTAAGCAGGGGAGTGACAGGCAAGACTTTTACCGACACGGAAAAAAAATAAAAAAACGACGAAACGCTACGCAGATTCCGACTGGGTTTAGCAACCCAGTAAAAAGCACAGAACAGAACGACTACAAAGCAAATACTCGATGGACTCGTACTCAAAGGACGCGTTGTCAAAACAAACGCGAGGCCTCACTAGCCTCGCTTTCGAGCAAGTAGACCCGGGCCGCCCGAGTGATCCGCCATATTTGCATTCGGTGTATACGTAATCAGACCGGAACCCAGGTTTTCTGGGAAAATGGAGTCGATTATCCCAGAGTCTCTCCGGGCGCTCACCCGCTGACCAAGAAGCCCGAGGACTCTGGGTACGAGATTGGCCCGGGCTGAAAAAGGAACGAGCGCATGCGCATCAATTGAGTTTTCGCGTCTCTGTAAATTTTCTCACGCAAATTTGCGTTTTGTCCCCGGGCTGAAGTTCATCATGTAATCGCAACAAAATTTCAGCCCGGAGGGCGAAGCGAAATATCAGCCCGGGCTGAAACTCGCCCCCCTGTAATCAGGCCCTAAGGCAGAAGGCATAAACCCACCACCGCTCGACAAAAAGGAGAAAATATCGAATGATCTTGCATAAGTGATGGCGAACCTCATTTGCAGATTGAAATTTTTTTACCTTTTTCACTTCCGACAGGAAATTTTTTATTTTTATCTCATCGGTTTCGGAGTACGTTGTTCTTCAGCACGTTTTACGCGATTGCGTGAGGTTGAGCTGCATGATTGCTGAGATTGTTTCAGTTGACAAAGAAGTGCTTTGTTTCCAAGGTGATCATCTCCGTTTTATATTGATTTGGTTAATATGTGGACCCTATCAATCAAAGGGAGTAATATCTAATCTGTTTTCTTAATTTAGCCCTTTTCGACTTCCGCAATCGGAGCTTTGTAACGCGATCTACTTTGTGATACACTATGCTAACTCCACTGAACTTCGCCTGAATCGCTCAAGTCTGTTCAAAATGGAGAGCTGTCCAACCAAATAGCAGACGCCAGAGAAACTCACAGACGAAGTGTTGGTGTGAGAACGATCTTGTAAGTACGCAAACCATATACAGTACTACTTTTGCCATTTTTGGGGTCATCTTGAACCCGTTTCAATTCGGTTGACAATAGCAAAGGAATTCGTGTTTCGAAATCTTAAGCTTAGTTTTAGTCCATTTTCAACCCATCATGTCTTAACTCTTCCTGTATTTTTACAGGTACGACGCTGCTCGGTTTATTACATTGAGCAAATACCAAGAACAGAGTGTTCACACAGTAAACAAAATATTGGTTGCTGAGGTGGCGAGATCGATTTACTGCAGTGACCACAACGAACAATCCACAATCTTCCTCCATATTTTATCTCCATCATTTCCGCTCTGTCCGCCATCGAAACCAGTCACGGAAATGATCCACTGCTTGCTAGCAGTATGCCTTTTGTTCTCGCTGACAGCTGGGATGGACGAATTACAAAGATCAACTACAAGCGCAAGACATCATTTTTGTACGTGCAAGGACCGTGCGGTGCGAATTGAGGTCATGGTGAGAGCCTGTCAGTTTTGTAATACGCATTTTTGTAGGTTTGTGTAACGATAGACGTTGCTATACTTTGCTTAAAACGTGACTCGAGGCATAAATTCGAAACTTTGCTTTTCTTGTGAATGGATCAATGAATGAATGGGCTCCATAGTTTAATAAATGGAGAAATTTAGGGGCATTCCAAGCCCACGAGTTGGCCTTCACGTGAGTTGTCCGAAAATAGGATTTCCCTATGATTTTCCTCTTCAGTTTCTGCCGTCAGTGGTTTGTAATTGTTCTTAAAGCCTCTTATTTGATATGATAAACACAGTGCCTTGGCTCACTAGGTAATTCAGTTTGTTCTTTCTGCTTGTATGCTTGTCCAAAATGGTTACAGTAGTCGGTTTTCGGTTTCAGAGAAAATTTATTAAAAAGTCACCTGAATCTTTCCGAGTATTTCTCCCGGAATTCCGCTTTTACAACGACTGAAAGGAAGAAAATCAAGAGTGAAGAGGCCGTTTTAACACGAGAAAAAAGACGAGAATATAGTATAAAAGTTTAATAGAAAAATGCGGCGATAAACCGAAAGCCAAGAAATGGAATGTACTTTTCAGTTTTGATTGGACTTTGCAAATTGTAGCTTCAGGTTGCGAGAGAAAGTTATGGAAATTATAATAAACTGCTGCCAATAAATGCATGCTCTCTGACGAAACAAAAAATCCAAAAAGATACCTAAGACAACTTCTTTGCCTTGTGACGCCTTCTTCTAGCGTGACGTAGCCAAGAGTTGCTAATTTTGTCGATATCTATTGGGATAAAATTCGCTGGGTTGCGAAAACACTGTCCTGTTTCAAGTATTTCTCTTCAATTGATGAAAACATGAATTTAATTGATGCAAGGAGTCTTTCGTTTCTTCCTTCAAATAGCAATTTCATCCTGGATATGGATACGTGCCTCATTAATTGTTGCACTTTGACAGCTTGTCATTGTGTAAAAGTACATTATGTTTTGTTTTCTTAAAGATTACTCCGAAAAGAAGGAAGAACTGTGAAACTCACTGTAAAACATTTCATTTTTAGAACTCTTATATATGATCCCAAAACGCGTACAGTGCATTCTGTGCGAAACTTTACGATACGGCGTTTATTAAATCACGTTAAGCAGCTCTGTGACAGCTTGTCATTGTTTAAAAGGACTATCGACTGTTTCATTATGTTTTATTTTTTTAAAGATTACTGAACTGATATATGATCCACAAAGGCGTGCACAGTGCATTCCACACGAATTCGATACCGAATTTGTTAATATCGCCTTTAACCAGAAGCTTCTAGTTATCGGAACTGACCTGTAAAACTTTCATTTGGTGACTATGCCGGGTTAACACGAAAAACTACCATAATTGCACGGTGGCCATGAATTATCAGTAAAGGACTTTGTGCTTATTATTGTTGTTGTATTGCTTTAATTTTTTCATTTTTTATGCGATTCACATCAAGTGCGTGAAATATAGGAATGATATTGTTGACGTCACCTATCGAAACAAAGGGTCTTTCAATGTTTGTAAACAGATATTTTCCCTATTATCGAACAAAAAAATAAAACATTATAGCCGATATTTATGTAGGTTCCATGCATTTACAACAGAGAAACTTGACGGTTACTTATTACGGAAGATATCATGCGCCCAAGATCTTTAGAACGAACTCAGCAAGGATCCTTCAATCTTTCTTGCCAAGATCTAGTCTAAAAAACCAAAAAAATCTTGTCAATATTTGTGAGGATCCTCTACATTTGTGCTCTTTCTGATCAGGTAAGAAAATTATTTGAAGCGAACCCTCAAGAACCTTTACATGGGCGTAGCCAGGATTTTTCAAAGGGGGGGTCACACTCTGTCAAACAGAGGGTACTCGCGTTTTCGCAACCTGAATATTGTAGGTTGTTTGAGTGAAAAACGGCTTACAAAGGGGGGTCACGGGCACCCCAGGCCCCCCCTGGCTACGCCCTTGTCTTAGCAAAAGTCCTATAGAGTGTTCGCTCATGTGACCAGCAGCCATATTTGCATACTAAAACAAGAGAAGGAATTTCCGTAAAAACACATTTCGATTCTCAAAAGAGTATTTCACTCCTTCAACATGACCGCTGTTTCTTTGATCCATTCCTCCAACATGGCCTCCGTCACATCACGTGAAAACACTCTATACATCAACTGTAAACCGGTTTCAATTTAGGGGATATTTACACGACACCGAGACAAACTCAGACCGGCATCAGTTCGTATCGGCCTCCATACATTTCTTTTTCTGTGTTTACATGAGACCAGTCTGGTGGGCTGACTTCTTCTCGGTTGCTGGACCGGTCGGAACAGGCAGCGTTTACACGAACGTGGTTTCAAATTTAGGGTTAGGGTTCCCTTCCCACTTCGCCTATATTTTATTTTAAGAGACCTTAGATAAGTCATTTTTCTGTCGTAACTCAGAAAAAGATCCGTCACTTTATCAAGCGCTACTGCAATGATTTGGACATCAAACTAGTTTTTTCCTCCTTCAAGATAGGAAACTTGCTTGGTGTGAAAGACCCTATCCCTGGCGGGCTTCGTTCACGTGTGGTTTATAAGTTTGTATGTGCGGGCTGTAATGCCTGTTATGTTGGCGAAACAACTCGGCAATTTTCCACACGCGTGCGTGAGCACTTAGTCAGTGATAGGGCCTCGCACATTTTCAAACACCTACAGAATTCCGAACAATGTCGCGCCCTGTCTTCAGGGGAATGTTTCCATATTTTAGATCACGCCTCTACGACTTTTCAACTCAAGGTAAAAGAATCTTTTCATATTCAAAGAGAACAACCTTCTCTTAATCAACACCTGCATCACGTAAATCTAAAACTATCCTTTTAATTCTCACATTGTCACGTTTTATGTACATTCCGTTGTTACTGGCAAAATTAGCACTTTTTCCGACTTATAAATTCAACTTAACGCTTTGTACATTAATCAACTGAAGATGACAGAAGTTTCTGTCGAAACATGTCTTGTAATTTCAAAAGTTTTGTCGTTTTCTTTAAATTTCTGTACCGTTCTCATGTAAATGACAAAAAAAAAAAAATCTCAGACTGGGTCCAGAAGTTTCAAGCCTGCATACTTTTGGGCAGCCATGTATTTATTGTTGTCCCGAAACCAGGCACCAAGCATCTCGTCCCGGGTTTATGCAAACGGGTTCATGTAAACGGCCCCGGGGGTCCAAATACGCTAGCGGATTTGTACCGGGGGATCCAAATCTAGGGGGGTCTAAATTCGGCGGGACACCGGTACAAGTTCATACCGGTCTGAATTCGTCCCGGTCTCATGTAAATACCCCCTTAACCTTCAAATTTCCGAACATAGCCGGGAAGATCGACTCCGCCTCCCTTAAGTGAATTAGAGTTTTTGTTTAGTTCACAGTTCGAACACCATTATGATATGTTTTTTAGAAATTCTTCAGTAAAAAGATTCGTACAGATTCCATCGCTATCCATCGGCGGCGAGTTCGAATGTACGAATGTACCTTGGGTACAAAAGATACTGATTGGTGGGTTATGTCATGCATCAATTGATTTCGTCATCTGTGGTTTGGCCATTGGCGCGAATTCCGCAGAAGTATGAAAATCACAGTATGCAGAGACGACGGATACGGCAAAAACAACGGCTACGGCAAAGACAACGCCACAAATCAAGAATATGATTGGTTAAAAAAGGAAAAATCCTCGCGCTGCACGTGCAGCACAAATTTCCGTGCATTTCTTTGCTGCACTCCACAAAACAACAACGTGAAATCAACAAATTTTAGGTTTCGGCGACAACGTGAGCATATAACCACCATGGGTCAGAAAATATGGTAACCCATTTGTGCGAGAAAATTTGGTTTTGGTCACCGTACGACCGCAGGGCAATATCACTAGTATCATGTGACCATATCGCGGGCTCAAGTTTACATCTCATCAAGGGTTTTCATTTGATCGCAGGCGCAAGAAAGGTTAACTTATTGTAAGAATGAAAAACCCGGGAGCTCCGCTTTTAAATTATTAGGCTTGGCTATTACTTCAAAAATGGTCTTTCCCTTCCAGTTACAGGATGGATCGCTAGTAAAAGACGGAATAATCACGAAATACTTGCGATAGCGCTAAGTTGTCATTTGGATTCAGTTTTTCGTTGATGTTACTGTTGTCGTCGCTTAACTCCCAGATGTATGCTACGGAGAAGATTATAAGAGCCTAATGTTTGAGAACTCCCCTTGAAGGGCATTTTTGTATATAAGTGCATCCGATTCTCATTATCACTGTGATCACTGACTTTATACCGATCACTCATATTTAGAAATGACTCAAGTTAAGTTCTTGCCGTTAATCGCAAATAACGAATTGATAACTCGTAAATGGTTTGAACCCAGGATTCATATCGTAATTAAGTAAAGTACGATCGTCCGGGTGAGTGTAGTCCCGAGAAGGACTGTTTGAGATGACATTGACTGACGTTTCGACAACCTGAGCGGAAGTCATCTTCAGAGTCAAGTGACTCTGACTTGACTCCGACTCTTGACTCTGAGGATGACTTCCGCTCAGGTTCTCGTTTTGACAACCTGAACGGAAGTCAGTCAGTGCCATCTCAAACAGTCCTTCTCAGGACTACACTCACCCGGACGATCGTACTTTACTTAATTATGAATTGATAACTGATGGGCAAAAAGCACACTGATCTGTTGCAACCTGTTTTTCGATCTTTACACGTCATGTTCTCATCTGATACATTATTGACTTCCGTTTTGTTTTGTCAGGAATTCCTCGCTGTTCCATGTGATGAAATTTGTTCAGACAGAAATAAAGAAGGTAATCACATCATAGCTTATTTAGAAATAAAGTCGAAAACTTAAAGGGTTTTTAAGTTCCTCATTTGAAGGGTCAGCACTTGGAGGCTGGAGTATTGGCAGTCAACAAGTACTAACCTTTGAAAGGAGCTCATCATTGGTACATGTTCTGTTTGTTTTGTTAACCCTTTCACCGTCGAGGGCTTCCCCATTGATGAGTAAATTCGCCTGGCGTTACACAGAGTAAAATCTATAAGTGTCAATGGCATTTATGGCAGTGAAAGGGTTAAGTTATGCATAAGTGACGTAAACAGACACCGTGTGCTTTGATTGGCTGAGAGGCACAAAACTTGGCAGAAAGGCTGTTCTTACTGTCTGATACCGGTAACTTGGAGTTACTGCAAGTTAGTTTACCCTTTTGTCTTGGTTTTACAGATACTTCAAGGAGAAATCCTCTTCAGCTTCGCCGTCCACGAGTACGTCGACAGATGAACAAAAAAGACTACGGTAAGTCTAACTGCGTGAAATATGCTGCACGAATGCATTTATCGAAGATTTCTCGTGAATGCTCATCTAATAAGAGACGCCGACACAGCGGCGATGATGGTGTCCCTACACAGAGGAATAGCGGCCATAAAAATGGTATAAGAACAATATTACTTCCTTCCGGTAAGAAGTATGGCATTTGTCACTTCCGGTGTAGGTGTTTCCGGTGCTATTCTGGGTTTTCACATGACGTCACGGCCGCCATGTTGGAGCCCCTAAACAAAGAAACGGCGGCCATGTTGGAGCCCCAACCAAATCCTTCGGGAATTTAACTCTATTATTATGCAAACGTTTTCTTTTGTTTTCGTTGAAAAACATGGCTTTTGATCACGTGTGAGAGGTGAATATCAGCATACAAGAAAAACAAGCTATGCCTTATTAGTATTCTTTATATAAAGAATACTAACGAGGAGTGGTTTGTGAGGATATAAAGCTTTTCATGTGTCGTTTTATCGGTGTTTTGATAGGCTGTTAGGGTCATGAATTATTAATGATTTTTGGAACTTGGTAATTTCACGTTGTTGTTGTGAAGGGTAAAAAGCGTGCGGCTCATGCAGCAATATTATTTCTTCCTCTTTTAACCAATGATATTATTGCTTTGTGGTATTCTCGTTGCCGACAAAGCTTCGTAGATCTTAAAGTTCCTAATAGAAGAGCACCCCGCGGACCTCTCTCAAGATCTTTTCCCTCATCATTTGCTTAGCGTCAGGTATTGGTCTCTACAATGCTTATTTTCTTTTCCAACAGAATGTCTGATTAAGATAAAAGCTGATCCTCGCTTGATTGTTAGAAACGTAAACGTCACATTTCGGGAAAAAAGGAATAATCAAAGCTGGTATGCTGTGATTCATTGGACGCCATTAGGTGAGGGAGAAGTATTGTTTTATTTGTCACTGGTTTTGTTTAGAGGTGCAAAATTGATTTTACAAAAACACTTTCGCGCTGATGTAGTTCGCTCCAGTGTTGAGTTTCGGTCTTTTCTTTCGGATCAAAAGCATATCCATGGGACTCCATTTGCACAAACGTTTTTCGCTTTTATTCTCGCGCGTCAGTTCCCATGTATTATATAGAGGATATTACATGGCCGCGCGGGGATAGGAATTTTATCTTCTAGTGCTGAAAGTATCTCTCACGAGTGAGCGAAGCGAACGAGTGAGAGATATTTTCAGCACGGCCCAGTTGTTCGAAGGGTGGATAGCGCTTAGGTGTCGTCATGGTAACGAACACGATTACCCAATAAAACGCGAGCTTCCTCGCTTCATTGTAAGATACTTTTGTGCTTTAATATAATTCTTCTCTACTACATTAACATTTTTATTGAAGAATTTGACATTATCATGATTTGTTTTTCATAAAGTTCATATCTTGTTTCGTGTTACACAACATGCGTGTTTTAGCGGTTGGTAGCCACTTTTTCATCATTTCATCATTTTCATCCCCGCGCGGACATGTGACATCCTCTATTTTCATAACATTTTACACTTACATTTTTACACATAACACTAGCTACTCATGCTGATCAGAAGCTTATGACCTTGAAGCTTGTAACTCGCAACTCTTTTCCTTGGAACAGAGCTGGGCATTATAGGACACCAATTTTATGCCCAAATATGGACAAAAAATTAGATCGACGTGCTGCACGCGCAAATACACGAGCTACGTTACATCCAAATAAGGAGTTTTTTTAAACTCAAAAAACCTCAGCTCTAATCCAGAGTTAAGCACTGCAAGGTCACGAGCTTCTGTGTTAATTTGGTAACCTTGTCATGAAAGGAAAGGAAAGGAAAGGAACTTTAAGTGTCTAGTCGATTTAGCGCTGGAGCACTAATTGGGGACACTGTAAAGTGAAATTAACAATGAAAGCAAATCAAGTCATCGATACCTTACGTTACCCGTCAAATTTGTTTCTTTTTGCAGCTTTTCCCAAACCCTGGGATGGATATTGTCTTAACTATTTTGGCAGTTTTCTTGGTTCTTCCGTAGAACCAAAAAGCTCTTTCTTTTCAAAGGTATGGCATATGACAGAGTTCAACATGTAGAAAAGACCTTGTGTGACAGCAACGAGAAAAGTTCGACGTTTAATATCATTGGCTCAGAATTTCTTCAGCACTTCCAAGAACAC
Source organism: Montipora capitata (assembly GCA_949126865.1). NCBI lineage: Eukaryota > Metazoa > Cnidaria > Anthozoa > Scleractinia > Acroporidae > Montipora > Montipora capitata. The sequence goes on along the minus strand of OX421452.1, from coordinate 41,328,131 downwards.
GTTTTCTATTTAGGATTCTAGGAAAGGCTCAAGCACCTATCAATGTTATTTCCCAGGGTGGGGTGTAGGGCAGACCCAGAGGAATTTGATATTTTTGTGGAAGACAGAGTCAAATGCCCCACCTTCAGGCACCTACTGAATGTCCAATTCCCGCTCCCTGGGGTACCTTTTTTCTATCAGAGTCAAGCCTGACTGATTGAGAAGTTGGAAAGGGTAGTTCAGGCGTTCCGGTCCCTTTGTCAATTTTAACTTTTAACTGTTGCATGTCTTATCTTAATTTTTCAGAACACAACAAGAATAAAAATTTCCCCTTCATGGAAGGAAAAGGAGATCCATGTATTGGTGAGTTGAACAGTTCCAGGTTCTCAACGGCTCTTATGTCACAAGGATCGAGTTTCTTCCTGATAAATAGAACGGTGGATCGTTACTCAACTAGAACTGAGGATCCGTCCACCCGTGTCGTGTTTAAATCCCTCATAGCCTACCGAGCAGCCAAAATGTTTTTTACCTCTTGATCTTTTTCTTGGCCCACACTGGTCAACAACCAATCAACCACCAGAAGATACTTTTTGTAAAAGTCTTCTTAAACAAATGGTTTTCACGAGGGCTTTGAAACTGTTTGGTAAGTAGTGAACGGTTTCGGAGGGAAGCAGCAAGTTCAGGGTTATGACAGCTCAACGAATAAATGAACAACCACCATTGAAGCCTAATCGTTAGATTGTTCTTTGATTTTTAACGCACCGGCAAGTCATCAAGCAACTTGCACATGACTGCGGCAGCAAATGTCTTGCGGGGAAAAACGGTTCGGCCAGCTTGGCTTGAATGCGCATCATAACTCCTTGCATAAAGATAGCAGGAAGCCGCTCTAGATTCCTCCAAGTAAATTGTCCTCCCCTCCTGGCTCCACATTTATAGCAGTATTCCTTGTTTCACAGATCTTCGGTCTGTCGACGTTCGGCAACGATACAGACCAATTACAGACGGAGCTCTTTCGGTCACCTAAGGTGACTTCAAGTAAGAAATCCATATTACTTTGCACCGATTCTAAATTGCGAAACGAAAAGTGGGGGGGGGGGGGGGGGGGAGAGCTGTTGCCAGGTTGTTGTCTTCGCGGTTTGTTTGTAGAGCAAGTACTGCGCAATCGTGCAGTCATGGGTTCAAATCCTGTTCAAGGCTAGATATTTTGGGCCTCAAGTTTCTTAACTCACCCATTCTATCCCGCGGTTATTACTATTATTATTATTATTATTATTATTATTATTATTATTATTATTATTATTATTATTATTATTATTACTACTACTACTACTATTACAAACACCACTTCCTGTTTCGAGAGGGGAAAGGGAGGGGGGAGACGCTGCATCGTCAAGGGAAACGTTACTTCAAAATTTAATTTTGGGTTATCGTAGAAACCCCCCCCCCCCCCCCCCCCCGTAACACGTTTTTTTGAACGCTCCCTAAAAGCGTTCTTCACTTGAAACATTATCAGCGTTCCAGTTATTTTTTTCAAGTGG
>OX421452.1:41301614-41314114 GCA_949126865.1 Montipora capitata | reverse complement strand
GTTGAGTTTGGTCTTTTCTTTCGGATCAAAAGCATATCTTAATAAAAGACGAAAGTTAACTTTTGATGGGACTCCGTATGCATTCACACAAAAGTTTTTGCTTATTTATTTTTTTCTCACTTTCATTCCCGCGCGTCGGTGCCCTTGCTTCAATTTCTTCCTACCATTTTACACTTAAATTGTTACATACTAGACACTCGTGTTAGTTTCTTTACATCTGATAATAAAGACATGAAGTCACCGAAACCTCACGTTGATCTTACCATTTCTTACCTCCTTTCTTGTACAGATTTTCCCAAACCCTGGGATGGATATTGTCTTACCTATTTTGGCGGTGATCCCGGTGCTTCCTTAAACCCGAAAACCTCTTTCTCTTTAAAGGTATGACATATGCCAGGGTTCAATATGTAAAAAAGGCAATCGCGTGACAGCAACGGGAAAGGTTCGACGGGCGCAGTAGCACTGGACCTGCTTGGACTTCAACACGACTAAGAACAAGCTTCCTCAGTTCTGAAGATTCGGCTAAGAAAGGCTTAATTTAGCATGGATAATCGTGATGTTAACTGTATTTATGTTGGCGCAAGCAACCCAGTGTTCATAGAACTTTTCCCTCTTTCTTAACTTCTCTTAAATCTGTGTAACCGCACACCGAGAGTAGATCAACTCTAAAACAATTCTTACCCAAGTGACACTTCCGCATGTGTATAGTTCATAACTTTCTAATTCGGTCCCTTGTTCAGTTTTATTTTGTAATTGTCTTATATTATATTTGTACTGACCAGAACACAACAAATAGAAGAATTACCCCTTCATGGAAAACAAAGGTGATCCATGTTATGGTGAGTTGAACAGTTTTAAATTGAGGGGCGACTCACCAGCCAAGTTTCATGTACTCAGCGGCTCGTGTGTCATATGGATCGAGTTACGTCCTGGGTCCAGTTGATCAAACGATGGATAGCGCGTTCAAGCTATCCGCCGGATAAATCACTATCCAGTGGATTAGTCATAGCGAAACCAATTCAGTTGCGCAAAATGAATAGTGAATTATCCGATGGATAGCATTTTAAACAAATGAACCTGAGAAATAGCACGGTGGATCGTTACTCTACTGGAACCGAGGAGCCGTCCATCCTGGTCGTGTTTAAAGCCCTCATAGCCTACCGAGCAGCCAAATTTTTTATTTTACCGCCTTGATCTTTTTCTTGGCCCACACTGATCAACAACCAACCAGCCACCGGAAGATACTTCTTCAACCTTTCTTTTCCACTGAAACACGTCGTACAAGGGTGATCTTGAACGTATAAGCATCTAATGGCAGGGCGAACTCGTTTTTTGAACACAAAACCTAACCCTGACATGAGAAGCGCGCAACATACACACGAACGAACGAACGAACTCCCGAAACCAATAACGCAACAAATTATACAATCGCCACATGTGAAGGAATGGGGATTCCGGAATCTAGGAAATGTGAGGCTTTGGAATCCAGAATCGTCTGATGAAATCTGGGATCCATTTCGGTGGAACCTGTGAGTTTGGAATCCGGAATCCTCGACTCAGGATGCGAGATCCACTATTCGGGATCCGGAATCCACGGGTTGGGGGCCTCCTGGATTCCTTTACATTGGGTGATAAACAAGATAGAAATTTGCATACATGAAGTGCAGGCTCTCTCCGAAATGCGAGGTTTATAAGTTTGGCAGCTAGTGGTCCAACAGCAGTTAACAATACATCACAACGAACTGTTTCAACGTTTAAATGAACAACGACCACTGAAGCCAAATCTTTAGCCTGTTTGTTTAGCTTTTATCCTTGAAATGAACCGGCAAACATAAAGATAATAGGAAGCCGCGATATTTTTCTCCAAGTAAATTGCTCTCTTTTGGATCGGAATTTATACTTATACCAGTATTGCTTGTTTCACAGATCTTTGGCCTGTCGAAGTTCGACAACGATAAAGAACCGTTGATGACATCGATCTTTCGACCACCTCCGATGACTGAAGGTAAGAAATCAATTTTTTTAAAGTAACACTAAATTACGAAGTTGGGAGGGGGCATTCCAAGGCTGTTGTGCTTGTCGGTGAAGGGAGGAGGGGGACTAGAGGAGGTCTAAGCTATCGAACTTAATATTCCAACATTCGTAATATTCCTGAATTCTGAATCCTGAATCCCTGCCGCTGCCGTATCCATAACTTCTCTTAGTAGCCTTGGCGTAGAGTCGAGTGACGTTAGAGGTGGCCTAAAATCCTTTGATAACTTCAGTCACCTAATACCTCTGCCTCCCATCACATTGAGAAAAAACTGAACGCAAAGTTCCTTTCCTTTTTCAGATGTGCCTCGTGTCCCCACGAAAGATAAGTCAGTGAACTTGCCACCGCCCACGACGGGTGAGGAATTTCAGCTACAATTGATTATGCCTAAGTTCCGTCAGTTGCGTAATAAGCCAGTTCGGAGTTTAAAAGAAAAACACGTGCGCGCGTTGGAAGAAAATCAAACATATATTAAAAATAGAAAAGATTTTGAAAGCAAATTTCTGCAAACAATTTCCATAACAAAAGATGCTTGTTTTTATCTCGACGCGCGCACGTATTTTTTTGAAACTCCGAACTGGCTTATTAAAATGGATTTTCACCTGATGATTTTCTTAAAGAAAAGTTGTTGACAGTCAAGCGAATTTGGATCCTCACGGGCATTTTTAATTTGTAGTATCGATTGAAGAAGAAAAATGTCACCGCCCCTTCCCTCCTCTGTTGAGATCCTTCTAAATACGATCACGATCACGACCACGACCACGATCACGACCACGATCATGTCGCATGACAGTGAGGCAGTGAGGACAAGAACAATAGAAACTCGTTGGAATGAATGTGAAATTTATTTACATATCATACATATCATCTTTGTCCTCTACACCTCTCTTTCAAGCTGAATTTTAATATTTCGGAAAACAAATCTGTTTTATTCTCTCGAAATCTGAGATCTAAATCTTTCATGAGTGAATTTGAATAGAGTGTTTCTCTATCAATTTGCGGTCTTGCCCCAGCATAGTCACGAATGGACTTATTTTTAAGCGCGAAAACAAAAAAAAAGGGCCGCCACTTAAACCAATCAAGAGAAGCCATGTCACGCGTGTCTTTTTTTCAGGTACATTACAACTAATGTTCGCGGGAACGGGTATTCTAAACATGGACTCATTTGTGAGAACACTCTTATCTAATAGGCCATTTTCGAAATATCAAATATTCAGCTTGATAGTGAGGCAGTAAGGATAAAAAATAGAAACACGTTGAAATGAAAGTGAGAAATGTTTACATATCATCCACTTTCCTTTGTCTTTGTCCTCGCTACCTCACTATCAAGTTGAATTTTAATATATCGAAAAAAGCCTATTTACACTTGACACCTTCCATATGATTTCACAGGGCGACGTGATGATACCCGTGCGGCTTCGCTACGCTCCCGTATAGAAGTTTGCTCTCAGAATCTTAATGATCTAAATTTAAATGAAGTGAATCAATTGTCTCCTTCTAGATCCTTCCGACACAGTTAAGTTTGTGTTCATAGTGGTTGGAACCATGGGTGGCATTGCTTTGGTTGTTAGTTTCTTGTGGTTTTTCTTGCGCCGAAAGAAAAGCAGCCCTCCTTTGCCACATGGTAAGTAATTGATGAACGCGAGTGCATTTCGTGGTTTATGAGCTCGAGTGATGTTTTGAAATTTCTCAAAATTGCAAGAGCCGTACGGCGAGAGCAATTTGAGAACTTTCAAATCATCACGAGTAACCATAAATCACGAAATGCGGGAGCAAGTTCATACGATTTTCTATTTGTTTTATACCAGAAACCCATGACCCGCTGCCTACAACTCCATTGTCTTCGTGTCACGGCGTTTTCACAGGCCGATTTATTTTTAAATTGTTTTCTGGCGAATGAGACTCCCACAGGAGCCCGACCAATTACAAGAAACTAACCTGACGTCATAGGGTCACCAAACCGGAACTGCCTTTGTTTGTTTTCGGAAAACGTAGTCTAAAAATAGATCGGTTTGTAAAAGTGCCGCGACATAGGCCCAGTATGGAAGTTGTAGGATTTGGGTCATGGGTTCCTGTATATACTCAACAAAATCGTTCCATTGCTTTTCTGGCTTTCCGTTGTTTAAACTGGCATCTTAGCTTTCTTTTGTTGTTTTCTTTTTTCTGCTAGCCATTTTTCATTTTTTGTTTTGTGTAGTGTGTGCGTGTATGAGTAACGTGACCCTTTAATATAATCGTTTGTTAATAACCTAAGTAAGGCTGCCCTATCGTTTTAGCCCTTAATTGTTATTTTGGGCAGCCTGTACTCTTTCTTTTTCTATATATAACATCAGTGACACACTCGGCTATCGCCTCGTGTGCCACTTTTTGTTCTTACCACATTTTGACGTCATCTGTGATCTATTACTGAACAGACGCACGGCAACATGGAATCTATTTGTTAAATATATATTTTATTAAGACCATGAGGATTAAGGGTAAATAATTGCGCAGTCCAATAGGCCTCCCTAGTGAGTAACAATTGTTCAAGATGTAAAGAATTTTCAAAAGACCTAATTTGTTCGATAATGATGAAGTTGATTTGTGAAATTTCATGTTCAGAGTTATTATAGTGGATAGCCAATTCACAAGTTCTTTTGTTCTTCAGCATGTTCGACTTGTGGTTACGGAATCTTACTTTAAATTCAGTCGAGGTGGAGCCCACATATTGCAGGTTGCATTTGGCACAAGTGGCCAAATAAATAACATTTTGCGATGAACAAGAAAGTTTTTGTTGAATGGAATAATAACGACCAGTAGCTGAACTTCGAAATTTTGAAGCTTGAATTAGATAATTTTTACAAAGATCGCATTTCTTATTGCATTTTGAACAACCCCCATTTTCTTCTCTTGGATTTCTACAAGAGGTTACCTGAAATTTGGATGGCGCTAACAACTCCTTAAGATTTTTTGTTCTACGATAAGCGGGAAAAATTGACTTGGACGGAAAAATTTCTTTGACTTCTGGTGAAGATTGCAATAGATGAAAGTGATTTTTAATGACTTTTTGGATATCTGGCAAAATTGGATTGTAGTCAAGCACCAGTGGAAAAACTTTCTTATCTGGTTTGACCTTTTTGCTCAAAAGTTCAGATCTTGATATACTGAGAGCTTTGTCGAACTGTTTATCGACAAGCTCCGCCGGATAATTTTGAGATTTCAAATATCCTTTGTATTCCTTACACCTATTTTGAAGAAAGTCGTTAGCAGAACAATTGCGTTTAATTCTTAAAGCTACCCCAAAGGGGACTGCTCTTTTGCAATGTGAGGGATGTGAACTCGAAAAAGGTAGATAGAGATGGCTATCGGTGGGTTTAGCATAAACATCAGTGCTAATAAACCCGTTACAAAAATGCAACGTGAGATCAAGGACATTCAAATGACTTTCGGAGTAAACCAATTCGAATTTAATAGTAGGGTACAAATCATTGATATAATCAGTGAATTCCAATAATTTAGGTAAACCCTGAGTCCAGAGGTCAAAAATATCGTCCCTGTATCTCCACCAAAGCATAGGTCTCAAGCTACCCTCAAATTTGGCTTTCTCGTCGATGATTCCCATCGCTAGATCTGCATAACTGCAGGCGTTTTTCGGTCCCATGGCCGTACCGTGTTTTTGAACAAAGCTCTGACCAGCAAACTGGCAATTATTTACCCTGAGACCCTGTTGTAAAAATTATCTAATTCAAGCTTCAAAATTTCGAAGTTCAGCTACTGGTCGTTATTATTCCATTCAACAAAAACTTTCTTGTTCATAGCAAAATGTTATTTATTTGGCCACTTGTGCCAAATGCAACCTGCAATATGTGGGCTCCACCTCTACTGAATTTAAAGTAAGATTCCGTAACCACAAGTCGAACATGCTGAAGAACAAAAGAACTTGTGAATTGGCTATCCACTATAATAACTCTGAACATGAAATTTCACAAATCAACTTCATCATTATCGAACAAATTAGGTCTTTTGAAAATTCTTTGCATCTTGAACAATTGTTACTCACTAGGGAGGCCTATTGGACTGCGCAATTATTTACCCTTAATCCTCATGGTCTTAATAAAAGGCGGGAATCTAGATCGAAACACCGCATTAATTACTACAATTGAGTAGTTGTGAGTTGACATTTTCCCAATACGATGCATTATTTTCGATATGTCACCTATAGTTCTTTATTTGGTTTTGATTGTTAAATCTATGTCACCTTGGAGTTTAGACCTTTGTTATAGTTCTTTATTTGTCTTTGATTGTCAAATCCATGTCACCTTGTAGCTTTGACCTTTGTTTTGTTTCGTTTCCTTAATTTCAATATTTCTGCTCTGTATATATAAGCTGCTGTTTTCGTGATTTGCACTCATTGTAAATAGTTTTTTTAGTTTTTAATTTTTAACCTGAAGAAGGCCGAACGGCCGAAACGTCGTAGTAAACTTCGTCCAGAACAGTCAAGAGTTTGTCTCTTCGTCGCTTTTCCTTACGTACACTTAACTACAAATTCGCGTCGAGACATTGTATCCTGTGGATCCTCTTACTGGGAGTTCATCGTTAGGTCAACCAACCGTACACTGCTTTATATATATATATATATATATATATATATATATATATATATATATATATATATATATATATATATATATATATATATATATATATTGTAATGTAAATGAAAGTAGGGTACAAAGAAAGGTGTTGTTGTTGTGGTTTGTGTCGTCGTTGTTGTTGTTGTTGTTGTCTCAATAGCAGCTTCCGTATGGCACTCTATAACATCTTTTTGCACTTTATAACCTATTTATGCATTCGTCATTGACCAATCAGAAACGCGATATTACTGTTGATTATGTAATGAATATGATTGCCGTCTTATAAATGATTGAAAAGAACATTTTTTCCGAAGCTCGCGAAAAGCAGAGCCAATAGAGAGATGTAGATTCCAGGACGAGAACGACTACGAGAACGAGATTTTCCCATACAACAACAGTGAGCTCGCGCAAACCAGCGTCATTTTGGCGGGAAAAACGTGATAAGGTAGTTATTTTAGTACGAGGTTTTGCAAAAATGTCGTCGTGTCAAAACAAGTCAGCAACACGGTAGCAGTTTGGGCATTTTCGATCAGGAAAAGGCCCAGTTACCATCAATAAGAGTAACTGAGTTAAAACAGGCAGTCAAATCTCGTACTCGTTTTCGTCCCCGTACTAGAATCTGAATGTTCCTAATGACAGCTCAGGTCCAACGTCACTCTTATTCAATAAAGGCCAGGTGGCTGGGCACATATCTTATTCGCTTTGAATGTCATTTTCTCTTGATGTTACAGATTTCAAGTACCACGCTTTTATAATATACAGTCGCGAGGATGAGCACTGGATGAAAAGAACGCTTCTACCGTTACTAGAAGACAAACTCCATTTGACCTGTTGTATTCACTACAAGGACTTCGTCCCTGGAAAACCAATCCGAGACAATATGGCAGATAGTGTTTACACGAGCTACAAGGTCATAGCGATCTTTTCCAGCAATTTCGTGAACAGTAATTACTGTAAGTATGAACTTGACGTGGCAGTTAATCGACTTGTGCAACAACGAGATAATAGTTTGGCTATCATAAGAATCGACGGAGCGGATTGCAAAGAGCTTCCCTCTGAGTTGAGGGGCAGATGTTTCATTGATTATTACTTCCCTCATGAGAGACCCTTTTGGAAACGACGACTTTTGCGATTCTTTGATTTGCCTGAGGAAAGTAGACGCCAAAGCACAGCTGAAGACCAAGGCAGCGATAATAACAACGATGGAAACCGCCACGATAACAGAAGAGTTGACTTTAATCGCCTCCAAAGCGTCCAAAGCAATGATTCGGAGATATCGTTTCTGTAAATTCAGCTCGAAATCCAGATATTTCCTTTCATAAGGTGACGAATGAACTCTCGAGAGCCTTTAAATCTGTCTCTTAGCTTCTTAAAGGGTGTAGAAGAACTCAGATGATGGGGCCACTCACTTTTCCAAATTAATTTGGTTTTCGGAAACGTAAATTTCATCTAGTGATCTCAGGTTTGATTGAATGCATTCTCTGCACTATCGCATCGCCGGAAAGAGTTTCTTTCAAACAAAATTTACCGGCATATATATAACGCGTTTTTACTTTTGGGTAACTAAATTAAAGGGGCTATGTCATGCAAAATGATGTCATTTCATGACACCCAGAATGCTTAACAAGTAGAACGAAACATCGCAAAAACCATTTGAAAAACAACAGAAATACTGAAAAAGGAAAGAGGCATGAATGGATACAAATGGGCAAGATTGAAACGGATTGCATTTGGGAAATCTTGAAAAGAGTAGGCCCGACTTTTTTCTATTTTATGGCAGAATCATCTTGTTTCTGATGTGACGATGCTTTTAATATCATGATTACCGTTTTCAAGTTACCTAAAGATTTCTCTTAAACACCATCGCCCCTTTAAGTCGAGACTACCTGATGAGTCTGCCACTTACTAGGAAGTAAATGATAAGGCCACAAATGGGTGTTGCGGACAAACTCACCAATTCTCCTACCAAATCACAAGTACTAGCGGGAAAGAGACGAACATAAAAATTGGCGGGAAAAACGAGAATGTCCTGGGTCCTGTTTTGAGCAGGTTTACGTGAATTTTTTTAAAATAAAATTCCTGAGGATAGCTCCTAAGGGAAATAAATAAATAAATAAATAAATAATTGATTGAATGAATGAATGAATGAATAAACAAATGAATAAATGATATGAAATACTAAATAAATAAACGAGTTTTTCTTTCCTATATTCCAAGCGCAACGAAAGCCCAGTGCGTAAGATCTCATGGTCGACCGTGTCAAAGGCGGAAGATAGATCTAGTAATAGCTGCAATACTACGTAGCGATTATTATCAGTTGAACGAAAGGATGCCATTCTGACCCCTTATAAGATTGTATGCAGCTAGCAAACCCTCCCTAAGATCATTCTTCCGCGGATGATCCAGCACGCGAACCGCCGCAACCTTCTCAGTTGACTTGGCTAGCGCTAGGAATTGCAAAATGGAAACTGATCTGAAGTTTGAAAACACCTCGTGACTGAGTTGAGGTTTCTTCAACAGTGGTTACATGACATCCTGTTTCAACGGCGCAGGCATAGTACTAGAAGCAAACGAGATTTTCACAGTTTTAGCGATAACTGGAACTGTAAGCATAACTTGAATATTTTATGAGGAAACGGGTTTGCTTCTTTCAACAAACTACGCGAAGAACATTGTGAGAACTTCATTTGAGGTTGGCGCTGGGGCTAGTGTGCGACAAGCTCCTCCCCTCCCCTCCCCTCAAGGCTCGAGACACCTGGGCCCGGCCATTCAAATGCCGATTAACGCTAATCCCAGATCAAAAATTCACCAAGGAGTTTATTTCTCGACTCCCAAATGCTGTTCAACGCTGATATTCGGCAAAACATTACATTAGAATAAGTCAATTTTGAAAAGAAAAAAAAGATAAGCGAAAGAAACTTCCACCAAAAAAACGAAGAAAAGAAACAAAACTTTACTCTAATCCTGGATTAAGTTAATCGGCTTTCGAGTAACCGGGCCCTTAAAAAAAAACAGAGCACCTGATGCTTAAAGTTGGCGCGTGTCACAGTGAATTTTGGCTTGCCAGAGGCTGACTCACTGAATTGGGGGATGAGTATTTTTGACATTGTACACGGTCAGCCGTGATACAGTTTAACTCTACTACGAACATGGCCACAAAATCAAGTTGCTATAAAATCTAAAAGTAAGGCAATTTAAAATACACGAAATCGCTGTGTCTGAGTCTCGACGTAGAAACAGCTGTGCCGTCAAAAATAACGTCTTTGAAATAAACCATGGCGGTGAGCCGCTTCTTTGCTTCCTTAAAGCTTATATTAGCACAGGCACCGCAAGCTCAGGATGAGGGAATATAAGGATTTGTATGGGAAGACCTGAGACCTGACAAGATAATTTTACGAAAAAATTCTCAATTAAGAAGCCTAACCTTATTGCCATTGTGGGTCGCTTCCTTCCTGTATGTTTTTTTTTTCCAGATTCGACTCGAATTAAGCCATTATCAGTTTTCGGTTGTCGACGGTTATAGTCGTTGACAACCGATGGAGAAAGGAAGGAAGGAAGCGACCCACAATGGCAATAAGGTTTGGCTTTTTAATCGAGAAGTTTTGCGTAAAATTATCTTGTCAGGTCTCAGGTCTTGTCTTCCCATACAAATCCTTATATTCCCTCATACTGAGCTTGGGGTGCCTGTGATATTAGTTGTCCTGTCATCGTGGCTCTCCAAGTTCCATAATGTGGGCCCTGAGGTCCGTTTTTCGAAAGTCCCGAAAACTTTTCGGGCCCGAAAAGCCATCTGTAAAATTGCCAACCGCTTGTTTTGGAAAGCCGATCTTTTAACATTCTTTCCAGGTAACAAAAAGAAAAGTAACTGTCAAGTTTGACTAATTAAATGCTCTCCGGAATTGTGACACCCGAAAATGGCCCGTAAAGTTTCGGGACTTTCGAGAAACGGCCCCCTGGATAGGCTAATGAGCACTTTGTACACACGTTGTAATACCAACTAGGATACTGTTATATTATCGTTACAATTTTAGATCAAGATTTTTTCTTTTAGCCTTTGATTAAAAATATATGTATATATTTGTATATATTTCGTATTTTAAATTAATTACTGCTGAAATTGTTGTTATCTTTTATCAAATATTTTACGTAATGTTTGAAAAACGAGCAGGAGTGTTTTATTGGGTTTAAAACCACGAGGCGCAGCCGAGTGGTTTTAGACTCGATAAAACACGTGCTGCGAGTATTTTGAACGGCTTCAAAAACATTCCTGAAAAAGCGTGTGTCAATAGATTTCATAACAATTTGCGGCTTTCGTGAATGTTGGAAATTTGCATATGAGAAAAATATTTTTTGGTATAAATTAGTATGCAAGATAATCAAATCTCACACGTGTTTTGAACTTTTCTTCTACTAACCGAAGAGGACATGGCGTCCTGTTCCAGAGCTTTTCGGAAGCCTAAAAATGCCGAGGAAGATAGGAAATTAAGTATTGTCTAATATGCCTTTACCAGATTACTGTACTAATGGCATAGAGAATTTTTCCAGATCTGTATTTAACAACTGTACTATTAATTTTCTTTAAAAGTCAATTTACTGTGTGTGAAATTAGTTGAAACAACATTAATATGCACCAACCATTTGTTGCGTCAGTTGCGTGTTGATAACTAATTATTATTCATAAGTCACGTGCAGTGTCTTTATATCTGATAAAACACCGCATACTAATAAGGATGAGATTTATCGATGTAAAGTCACTACACGTGATGTATTATCAACAATTTGATAGGTCAATGGGCGTATGAATTATTAATGAGTTTTTGAAATGTATATATTTCATTGTGACGCAGTTAGCATACACGACCCCACAAGCTTGTAAGCTTTTATGTTTTTTTGTGCATGTTATGTGTGACAGCGGCTATTTCAAAGCTCGTGAGACAACCTTTTTCCTTTAAAAACAAGATGCACAGCAGGGGCATATTACTGGGCTTCTATGGACAGTTCTTTCAAAATGCGACATCCATTTTATCACAAAGTGAGATGATCATTATTATAATAATATACATAAAAGAATTACTCGATTCTGATCGGCTGAGGCAATGCAGTTCAAGTGTAACACAGTGCAAAAAGTGTTATGCCACTGCATATTACACATCGAAATGCTGGATTATGATTAAGTAATAAACAATAGGGTTTGGTGGAAACCAATCAAATCTTTTGTTTCCAAATCAATCACGCGCCCTGGATGGCGCAATTTTTCCCTGATTGCGTGATACGCGTGCGTTCCGCTTCACCATTTCGAATTTTTTCATGTATATTATTAATAAGTAATCGCGTGATTTTTTTCTCGTGCAATTTGGAATAAATAAGCACTTGTAATTTTTTTCAAAGACTACAAATGCACTCTCCCGTTGGTCGCCTTTGAAAACATTTACTCGTGCTTATTTATTCTAAATTGCCCTCGAAATCATACTAAAATGACACAACACAAGGTGTATATATAAGGTTACTTCCAAATTTAGATGCTGAATTGGTCCCAAATACCACGTCACACAGATTACTGCCAAAATGATTCCGTATACAAAATAACCTTTGTTAAATATCTTTTATTTAATATACTCCATACAAGTCGTACAATTTCAAGAGGGCGGTTTACAGAGAGGAAATGTAGCTATTACAACGATGTATTATTTTGCTTATTGTTTCATTGCACTCACATGATAAGACGGCCATGTTGGTGCCAAAACAGTAGAAAAATGTAGCTCACGTTTTGCATAATAATAGAGTCAAATTCCCAAAAGACTTTTTCGCTATTATTCTTTCCATCAACATGGCAGCCGTGACGTCTGGTGCAATCA
>OX421452.1:41269114-41294114 GCA_949126865.1 Montipora capitata | reverse complement strand
TGGAAGCAATAATGGAATCCCAATTTCTCACTACTCCTTCGGTTTTTATCCGAGATACTTATTATTCATTATTGAAATTTTCTTCGATATTCATTTTTCTGTATTCGTTATTCTTTAACGGAAACCGCAAAATTATTTATTTCTAATGTTCGAACGCCAAATATTCCTCGTTCATTTTCATTTTTTTAAGCCGTTCATTATTCATTATTCCGCTTCCACCTCCGAAACCCTTACCACAATCTTAAAAAAAATAAAAACGCTCTGTTAAGCTGCCATCGCGAATAACGCGTTCTTTCAGTTGAATTGTTAAGGTCCTCTTAAGAACATAATAGAGACATTTAGCATCAAGGAAATGTGAAACGGTTAACGTTGGCTTTCACGTAAAATGGAGTGAAGCTTATGACTTCAGCTTGCGCAACTTGGAATGAAATTTGTTAATCTCGAAATTTTGCGAGTTTCCATGAAACCTTTTGTGAGTCGACAGAGAGTCAAGGCGAGTTCATGAAGAAAATAATTGCGGAAAGGAGTCAGTTATGAAAGATATTTAACCATTAAACCAAATTTTTCCTTGTTTGACTTAACGAAAAATGGTTTGGAGGTTCTTTTTTCTACAAACAACGTATGTCAAAGAAAAACGAGAGGAAAATTCCACGTTTATGGCAAACACGAAAAGGCCTTCTTTCACGCAGAAACTGAAACAGGCAAAAGCGAAAAATGGCGCGGGAAAATTGTGGTCACTTCTGCCGTTCGCGCTTTACTCGAAAGTGGTGCCAAATCTCTCTAAATGTTACTGTAAACACTTTAAGACTTTATTGAAATTCAGCTAATGTACATTGGCAATTTCATTCTCTGGCTCAAATACCTACTACCTACTAAAGGATCAAAACTATTAAGCTTTAAATGTGTTACGTTTATGTCCAAGCAGGAGTCTTAATTGAGTCTTAAATTTTAACATATTAAACGTACAACTAACTGATAGTTGTATTTTCTACGTGAGTATTTCTTTTGGAAGCGTCTTGAGTTTGGCAGGTATCTCATTCCACAATCTTGCACCAAGTCTCTAGAATGAATTTCTTTTTTACTTCATTGAAGTCGCGGATAGACTATTGTAGGAATTTGCAGCAAGAAGGACTAAGCTCTCTAAATTTGCAGGCACAAGGACTGCGGACATTGTGAACACTCTCAGCCAGGGGAAACTGACGGAAACGATGCGTAATCAATTGCAGCTCCGACACTCACCCTGCTCGGAAACATTCGGGCCTGAAAAAGGAAAATAAGCATGTTTTAAGTGTGTTAACATGGCAATATTTAACAAAGCAATAGAAATTGGGATTATTGTCTACCCGGAAAGTAGCTCAAGGTGGTTCGACTTACACAAATCATGTCGCCTTTCAGGCAAATGCCGACTCTCGAGTTCAAGTTTCAGTACTCAGTACTATTCATATTAAACGTACAACTAACTGATAGTTGTATTTTCTACGTGAGTATTGCTTTTGGAAGCGTCTTGAGTTTAGCAGGTATCTCATTCCACAATCTTGCACCAAGTCTCTAGAATGAATTTCTTTTTGACTGAGTCATTGAAGTCGCGGATAGACTATTGTATGAATTTGCAGCAAGAAGGACTAAGTTTCTCTAAATTTGCAGGCACAAGGACTGCGGACATTGTGAACACTCTCAGCCAGGGGAAACTGACGGAAACGATGCGTAATCAATTGCAGCTCCGACACTCACCCTGCTGGGAGACATTCGGGCCTGAAAAAGGAAAATAAGCATGTTTTAAGTGTGTTAACATGGCACTATTTAACAAAGCAATAGAAATTGGGATTATTGTCTACCCAAAAAGTAACTCAAGGTGGTTCGACTTACACAAATCATGTCGCCTTTCAGGCAAATGCCGACTCTCGAGTTCAAGTTTCAGTACTCAGTACTATTCATATTAAACGTACAACTAACTGATAGTTGTATTTTCTACGTGAGTATTGCTTTTAGAAGCGTCTTGAGTTTAGCAGGTATCTCATTCCACAATCTTGCACCAAGTCTCTAGAATGACTTTCTTTTTTACTTCATTGAAGTCGCGGATAGACTATTGTAGGAATTTGCAGCAAGAAGGACTAAGCTCTCTAAATTTGCAGGCACAAGGACTGCGGACATTGTGCACACTTTCAGCCAGGGGAAACTGACGGAAACGATGCGTAATCAATTGCAGCTCCAGTCACTCACCTGGCTCGATGACATTAGGGCCTGAAAAAGGAAAATAAGCATGTTTTAAGTGTGTTAACATGACGCTATTTAACAAAGCAATAGAAATTGGGATTATTGTCTACCCGGAAGGTAGCTCAAGGTGGTCCGACTTACACAAATTATGTTGCCTTTCAGGAAAATGCCGACAGTCTCGAGTCTAAGTTTCAGTACTCAGTACTATTCATATTAAACGTACAACTAACTGATAGTTGTATTTTCTACGTGAGTATTGCTTTCGAAAGCGTCTTGAGTTTAGCAGGTATCTCATTCCATAATCTTGCACCAAGTCTCTAGAATGAATTTCTTTATTACTTCATTGAAGTCGCGGATAGACTATTGTAGGAATTTGCAGCAAGAAGGACTAAGCTCTCTAAATTTGCAGGCACAAGGACTGCGGACATTGTGCACACTTTCAGCCAGGGGAAACTGACGGAAACGATGCGTAATCAATTGCAGCTCCAATCACTCACCCGGCTCGGTGACATTAGGGCCTGAAAAAGGAAAATAAGCATGTTTTAAGTGTGTTAACATGACGCTATTTAACAAAGCAATAGAAATTGGGATTATTGTCTACCCGGAAGGTAGCTCAAGGTGGTCCGACTTACACAAATTATGTCGCCTTTCAGGAAAATGCCTACAGCCTCGAGTCTAAGTTTCAGTACTCAGTATTATTCATATTAAACGTACAACTAACTGATAGTTGTATTTTCTACGTGTGTATTGCTTTCGAAAGCGTCTTGAGTTTAGCAGGTATCTCATTCCACAATCTTGCACCAAGTCTCTAGAATGAATTTCTTTTTTACTTCATTGAAGTCGCGGATAGACTATTGTAGGAATTTGCAGCAAGAAGGACTAAGATCTCTAAATTTGCAGGCACAAGGACTGCGGACATTGTGCACACTTTCAGCCAGGGGAAACTGACGGAAACGATGCGTAATCAATTGCAGCTCCAATCACTCACCCGGCTCGGTGACATTAGGGCCTGAAAAAGGAAAATAAGCATGTTTTAAGTGTGTTAACATGACACTATTTAACAAAGCAATAGAAATTGGGATTATTGTCTACCCGGAAGGTAGCTGAAGATGGTTCGACTTACACAAATTATGTCGCATTTCAGGCAAATGCCGACTCTCGAGTTCAAGTTTCAGTGGAAGGTGCCGCGTTTGGATGCCCTCATTCACAATTGCAGCAATAGTTAACATGTAGGGGGCCGTTTAAACCGTCAAGCTGAGACATTGGAAATATGGTAAAGAATTGTTTTCTTACCTGGAGTCACCTTAACTGGCCAATGTGGATACATTAAGATATCTTCAGTATCATTGCCCGACATTGATAAGCCGAAGACCTGTGAAATAAGCAGTTCGGATACAGACGAATGAAAGAGGTGATCTTCGCACTTAACAGGTCAATTTGTTGGGATGATTTATTTCCGTGAAGGACTCGATGAATGAAAGAATGAAATGAAGGTATATTATTATACATTGGTGTCACCAGCTCGATTTTGATTGGCTATAAGCACGCAGCTAATTCTTGCTTGCTCTGTTTCCCTTACGTCATACCTACAGACAATAGATTTTATATATGTAGAATTGACGTCATACCTACAGGCAATAGTTTTATGCATGCAGATGTGACGTCACGTAACACACTAACCAGCAGTTTGATCAGTTTTGTCCTGGCGGAGCTCAGCTCAGGAATATGCATAATAAAATAATTATTGAATTCGGTTTTGGCATGTTAGCGATAATTATCAAGGCCTCAGTTTGTGTTATCCGCCTCAGCCTTCGGCTTCGGCAGATAACACAAACTTTGGCCTTGATAATTATCGCTAACATGCTCAACCTCATCCAATAATTGTTAATTATTATGAAGTGCGAGTCATAGACGAATGAGAGAAGTGATCCTCGCGCTTAGCTGAACAATTCGAGCAATTGATGGTTGGCATCTGACGTCACGGCAGCCATGTTGGTAGAGGGCTTTAGAAGGGAGTTTAAGAAACGACGACGGCTACGGCAACGACAACGCCAAAAAGCAGTAATATTATTGGTTGAAAGAACCAAAATGATCTTGCTGCACGGGCGGCACGCATTTTTGAACATTTCTCTCCCGTACTCGTCAAAACTACTACGTGAAATTACCAAATTTAAGGTTTTGACGACAACGTGGACAAACTACAGTGAATCTTTCAGTCTCACTCTTTACTTCAAATCCGTCCGAACCAATCCAGTTTTAGGACACTTCGCCCATATTGAATAATATAAACAAGATGGAATAATCATGAAATACTTAAAATAGCTCAAACTTATATTTTTAAGTGAAGTTTTCGTCGCCGTAGCCGTCGTGGTTTCTTAAACTCCCTATTCTAGGACGAGAACGACTACGAGTACGAGATTTTCCCATAGAACAACAGTGAGCGGGAGCAAACCAGCGTCATTTTGGCGGGAAAAACGTGATGCCGTCGTCATTTTAGTACGAGGTTTTGCAAAAATGTCGTCGAATCAAAACAAATCAACAACACGGTAGTAGTTTTCGCATTTTTTGATGAGCAAAAAGTGTCAGTTACCAGCAATAAGAATAAATTTGCAATCTATACTGCTAACAAAGAGTAAGGTTAAGCGTACGGGTTATAAATTTCCGCAGTACTTTCGCTAAAAACAGGCAGTAAAAACTCGTACTCGTTCTCGTCCTCGTCGTAGAATCAGAAGGTCCCTGGTGTACAGAACAATGCAGTAAAGAGCCATTTGACTCTATTATTATGCAAAAACTTGTGGGGCTATTTTCTATTGTTTTGTACACCAACATGGCCGTCTCATCACGTGGATGCAAACAAAGAATTGTCGCTTTTTATTAAGTGCGGGGATTCCTTCTCTCATTCATCCACAACCCTATACATTCATTTCATTCATTCATCGAGTCCTTCACGGGAACACCGAGCCCAACAAAGACCTTAGACTGCAATGACCAGAACCAGGTTGCTGACCAGCGGTTTTCGTTAAAACAATGGTTTGCTGGGGTGCTCAGTCTCGCGGGCTCACAAAACTTGGTTGTGGTCATTGTTATTTATGGTTTTTCATATAAAAAGCGACAATTGTTAGAATTGTCCAGCTTCGTAAGACGATCACATATCTCACTCGTCTATAATCCGCACTTCAAATATACATTCATTTCATTTCCGTTTACCGTCGTCCTGCCGACCCATCTTAAAGAAAAAAAAAACCGATATGAGGAAGGTAATGCCTATAAACATTAGTTTTGCCCCTACAGATTTTCAGTTTCAAACTTCAACCCCAGAGTACGTAAACCGAGACACTCTTCTTTCCATGGGAGAGGCTTTCTGTCCACGTGTTTCTCCTCTCTGGTTGTCGAGTCTCTTGCAGGTTGAAAGTGTTTTTGTGGAGTGCAGGGATGGCACAGTGGTGAGAGCACTTGCCTCCCCCCGATGTGGCCAGGGTTCGATTCTCAGACTCGGCGTCATATGTGGGTTGGTTCTCTTTTCTGCTTCGATAGGTTTTTCTCTGGGTACTCCGGTTTTCCCCTCTCCTCAAGGACCAACATTTGATTTGATTTGCATCAATTTGTTGGTTTCAGTTTACAGTGTCCCCAATTAGTGCTCCAGCGCTAGAACGACTAGACACTTAAATAAAGTTCCTTTCCTTTCCTTCTTTTTGTTTTCCTCCGACCTACCGACCCAAAATCAGGGAACGCATTTAACGGCAAACGGAGAATATAGAATAAAAAGGTACGGCCTTCTACTTGGGTTTGGGCAACGATCTGACGCCACACGAAAACAAGAAACTTCTCTGCTTTAGACAGCTCTAACTACATCACCTCTGCAAATTATGATCTGCACCGACACCCCCAGTAGTTATCGGAAAGAAAAATTGGAAATTAATTGTTGGAGAAAACTGAGTTATATTTAATTATAAGAAAGTGGATCGCCCTTTATCGATAGCTCTACAGAAGGATTAAAGTGCCCCTGTGATCGAAATGACGGTCCGCCATTACTCACGTTCAAAACTGACCGATTGGACCTCAGACGGTTGGATCCAGGGAAAAGTGACGTCAGAGGCTCACTAGCTTAAAATCTCAGCGTGTGAACGCAGCTTATTATATATGCAAAGCGTGAGTTTAAAAGTCTGAAAGCCCAAAACCCCGTGCTGCATATTAATTCTGCGGCGTACACACGTATTGCATTCTTAAACTAGTGAGCCTTTGACGTCATTTTCTCCTCGATCCAGCTCTCTCAAGAACATAATGTTAGTAATGGCGGACCATGCATTAAATAGGAAAATTACAGTTAAAATAAAGAGGTGTCTTTTTGAAATCAAGGCTTAGTGTTTTGTTAACATAGTTTCGAAATCCAAAGAAAAATATGAATTGATTTTTTGGTCACAGAGGCACTTTAAAGAATAAATTAAATGAACTGAGGCTGAGTGGATTGCTTTGAGGCCTAAAAGTCGACAACGAAGTATAATTTAGTTCGTCGACGGCTCCACCCTTCTTTTTGGTTAGTCAGCCGCCCAGCTACTTTGTGAGGTATTAGTAGTTTGAATGATACGACTGAGGATTTCTTGCCGCTGAAACCACAAAATGCAACTTTTCAAGCTTTTGCAACTCTTCAACTTACCGCGACAAAGACCACCCTTTCGTTCCACGAAGATGTAATGTTCACACTCGTTTTGTTCTGATATATGTAAAACATTAGATTTAAAAAGTTAGAATAGAGTAGGGAGAATGGTTAAATGAAACAAACCCTTTTAGCCAAGGTCGCGCGCGTTGGGTTTGCATCCGAGTTTTGTTTGATGTCGGTTTTTGCGGGTACACATCAGTAAGTTGAAAAAGGAGAAGGGCAATCTTTGGCCAGCCACTCAGCTCCTTTCCTAAAATGCTGCGGTATGATCTCAAAGTTACTCATTTCGTAGAATTGTTACCGAGAAGCGTTATTAGGCAAGGACAACGACGAGGACTACTAGAACGTTATCTAAGTTAACAAATTGATGTCAGTTTTCCATGCGTCTATCCTGTTATACATCAATTTGTTTTTTACAATAACAAAAAGGCAGAGGGGTCAAAACACGAGAAGAACGCGAGACAAAAAAGCGAGAAACTTCAATCTGACGCAAGCAATATCGCGTCATTATCGCATAAATTATATATTCACGTGTCTGTCCGCTTATTGACAATAAAAAATTAGCCAATGAGCGCGCGAGAATTTTGTAGTCATTGTAAAAAATAGAACTGACATTTTACAGTTGTAGCTACGTTACCTGGCCTAAGAATGAAAGCGAGGCTGCAAGTAACCCTGTTTTGATAGAAAACTTTGTGCTTTTGTAATGTTAATGTAAACTAATAAGAATTACAACAACACAATTTACATGATAAAAGCAGTGACGAGGTCACCGGGAGCCTCGCAGCCATTCATAGGCTAGGTCGCTGAACAAACAGCTATAAAATGGCCTCTTATTGTTCCTCTTTTTGTAATAATTTCGTGATTATTTCCAAGTCGTTCGACATGGACAAAAACCACGCTAGCAAGGAGACTGGGGATAGCAGAACTGTCACACTTTAAAAACACAATCGGCGCTACGCATCTCGTTGGTCATCATTTACCATCTTATATTCTTATATCTTACACAAACGCCTGGAATAATTGCCAATTATCCTAGGACATACCTTTGAAAGGAAGGCACTTATTGTTATTGAGGAATCGTCAAAATTACCAGGAACATAGTTTAGGCAATATCCATGCCAGTGAGCGGGATAATCTGTATAAGAAATAATTCTGGACATTGTAACTGGTCCGCCGTAAAAGGAGTCACCTTTCTACGTTTAGCTGCGAAAAAGTCAGTACGTTCATGCGATGAAACTCAACAATGTGACATTTGCACAGCTAGATTAAACTCTTTAACGTAGACCGCCTGTGTCATTTTAATTAAGCTTTCAAAACAACGCAGTCCTCTCTCACGTGTGTGTACAAGGGAGGTGGCGTGGTCCTGTGGAAAGGGCGTAGGGTTTTCATTCGGTCGACGCGGGTTCAAATCCTGTTCTAGCCTCTAGCTTGGATTGGTTTTCGGTCGTCTCGGATTCAACTCTACCACGCTTTATAAATAGCCACTGGTCTGCCAACTGGTTACCTCCTTCCAGTTGAAGTTCTTTTAAATTACTAAAAGTGGGGTGCCTGTGAACTAGCTTGATAGCTATTAAAGTCCACTTCCACTATAAACAAAGCATTTACATTTACAATGTTTACATTGAAAGCGTATTGTTTCTCTTGGTCTTGCGGGATCACATACTACTTTTTTTTCGCAGTGCTTGACAGATTCTAGTAAAGTCAGCAAAGGTTAATAACGAGTTTTTAGTCGGATGAAGGTCTTTGACTCGAACTGCATCGCGCGGTTACAGAGTCATATAACGACTGACTGCATAACTCATAACTGAATCGCGCAGTCACCTTTGAGCATATCTGAGATGAGCCAACCAACAACCCAAGTGAGCGGCGAATGTGAAAAATATAGATTACTTCATGGTTGGTGAATGCGTACGATTTTTATTCACGAGTTGTGAGGGATCGCGTAAACGAAAGAGTGAGCGGAGCGAACGAGTGAGTTTAACATTCCGTCACAACGAGTGAGTAATAAAAATCGTACAAACGAGCCAATCATGAAGTAATTTGTTTATTATATAAGTACAGAGATCATAAAGTTAACGAGGTAAGTGTTAATCGAGAGGCTATCAAACCACCGATTGTGAACAAAAGTCCCAAACAAATAGCAAAATATTTTTTAAGTAAAAGAAATCTTTACCTTCCGTGATATCACTAGTGAAATTAACGATATAGCCAATCAGATTTTAGATTTTAGATTTTAAAAAACTGTGTTGAAGGCGAAGCCGTTATGAGCTATATGCTAGCAGTAGTTATTTGACTCTGTAACTGCGCGATGCAGTTCGAATAAAAGACCCACATTTCACCCTTACTCACCAACAAGTTTTTAAATTTGTTTTTCTGCTCCTTTTCCGTGCAGTTTTTGTCTCGTTTTTGTCCCGTTTTATTGTTTTTGCTCTCATCCTTAGGGCCCGTTTTAAACGTCGCATTTTACATGTGCCGAATGTAATGCAAATGAGCGAAAACAATATATTTTTCTGCATTATATTGGGCACATGTAAAATGCGACGTTTAAAACGGGCCTAAGGGAAATTTCTTCACGAGAAAGTGAGCAAATTCCGAAAAGCGCGCCCTTTTTGGAAACTGCCGTAAATCAACAGACCACTAAGGACCACTAAGGTACCAGTAAGGAAATAAATCTGATATCCGCTCGCACGCATTGTCCTTGACATCGTCACGTGTTGGTAAAAATACAAGCAAGACTTTTCCCTTACCTATTGGATCCCATCGAACCAGAGCATACCAACTTGAGCCGTTGTTCTTTTCATGAAATGTGACGTCTAAATTTTGGATGATCAAGCGAGGATCGCTACGTCTCTTAAACAGACATGCTGTAGAGAAAGAAACCGTTTTTACATGATTTTGAAAATTGAACTATGTATTGATTGTGAGAGATATCTGGGGCATGCTCTCTCGATGCTCTCAGACGTTTTGTAGGACATCTGGGTGCTATTGTTTTATTTTGCTTTCTACGTTGTTGTTGTTGTTGTTTTTAAACATAATCCGGATAGGAAGTACTGATCCGTAGAGGCAAGACCTATTCTTCCCTCACTGAGTACAGGCGGCATGGTTAGATGGAACTTATTTGAAATTACCCGTGATTCCTTTAGCCCTGCATGCATATGGTGGAGCACTAATCGGAAGGTATTAGGTTCGAATTCTGCAATAGAGCTCTCGGATTTTTCCCGGGTATTCCTGAATCCCGAATTCCACAAATGCATTGAACATTTGTTTTCCCGGGATACAAAAAATCAAGATGACCTTCAAGACGATTGGGAGCATGGTACCCTTGACATAGCGCTTACGGGTTCTCTTGTTTGGTGAAGAGCATTTGAACTATTCATCGGATGGTACGACTCCCGAAAATCACGAGCTCGGATCTTTTTCGAGTTTCCCCGATTCACCATCGGTAAATGGATGTCTATTAATTTATCATTCAACATTCATCGTCTCCTTTGATAAGTTTGCGAGAAAGCCATTTTTCGACAATTAAGTCCTAGGAGTACAGCCGAAATTCACTCCTGAACCGAGCTCCCGAAGGGAGATATCCTTGAGTTGAGTTATGTTCATTATTTCGTTGCATGATTGTCGACCGGATGTAGCCCTTGATTTGTTTCCATGATTGACGTTCTGATCAGTGTTGTATGAGACAGGAAGGGATTAGGGCGGACAGTATGTTTTAAATGAAAATTACCAAAGGAACACCGCAAGTTTGGTATGTAAAGCTCACCAATTTTTCAATTATACTTCAGTGGTAGAGAGGACGAAGTTAGCGGTAGTGTTTTTACATTCAAGTCCAATAACCATGTATTTTAAATAACGAGAAAGAAATTGTTTCTCAGTAGAATGAGAGAAAGTGTAGAACATCAATACAGCTTTCTTCGTTCAGGGAAACCAATTGGTCCGTGACAGCTTTTTCATGAGTATTTCTGACTGACCATTGATAAATCCATAACGGTACCTGCAGTAAAATTAACGCTGCTAGTATTAACGTCATCTCTATCGATGCTCTCTCGTCGTATTCGCATTTGGTGAAGAGGGTTTCTCCATGTATCTATGAAACCAAGACAAGAGTGTTAAAACTTAAAAAATCAAAACCTTAAACTTTCACGTTATCTTTTTCATTAAAAATAATCCGACTTTTGAAAAATGTTATCATCTACGACCAAGAGCCGATGCTTACGACTCCCACATCTCTCCTTGGAGAACGACAACAGATATCAACAAAACTTTAGTTCACCGGAGAATTAGAATCCATAATATTGTACCAAGAGACAGAAAACAATAATGTTAGATGGCTGGCTCAGTGCCCAAAATATAACCTAAGAGGTAAAAAATGTCAGGCATAAAGCAAAGATAATTAAAAGGTATATCAGTTACATGTGTAGGTAAGGGGAAAAAAACAGACAAACATAGATGTTGTCGGTCAAATCCGGTGTGAGGTTGAATTTTTTTTTTTACCTTGGTTAAATTGGTAATATCAACTTTCAAAAAGGACTGAAAACACCTACATAACTTCCCTCAAGCTCTGTCTTACGCATATCAACACATCTTTTTGCTTCGTATCATTGTGTCGGTTTTATTTGTATTCATACACTTACTGTTCAGACCCAACCTTGCAAAGTAGTAATCGAGCAAAGAACTGAAGTATGCACTTATCGGTACTCGATCTCGGACCCTCCAGGTTTACACCACTACACCACAAAGACGAACATGCTCATCCCAACACAGTTCATTTCATTATTTACTTTTGTATAATAAGTCATGATATCCATGTATAATAACCATTTAGGCTCCAAAAAAGTTGCTTCAATTCATCTAAGTGCGTATTCAACCTAGGTAAAATGAGGATCACCAATTTAACCTACAATCATAGGCAAAACCGTTAGGAAGGTCAGCACTTTTGACGTCTTCCGCCATTGCTTCTCTCCGCTCCCCCCTATTCAATGTTGTGCAAAACTGAATGGTTCAGTGGGAAATTGCTGTGCTACCCTCCGACATTGAATGGGGGGAGGGGGGCTATATAAGAGAGGATGAAATTTTTTCTTTTGCTCTTTAACAGAAGCGGGTTGACCATAAAGTACAGCTCTGGTAGGGTTCATTTACATAACCTTCCCAGCTACTTTTGTCTATGATTGTAGATAAAAACGGATTCAACCTGAGAACGGATTTTACCGCCAACATAGACACACAAAAAGATAACTATACCACTTAAAGGGGCTAGGTCACGCTATTTTAGGTAATTTTGTTTAATTTTGTTAATTATGAGCTCTAAATGTCAAATTGGCAGAGCAAGAGTCTTTTATTTGCAAAATCACGGCCACATAACAACTGAGAGTGATTTTCCAGCTTTGTAAATGACATTTTGATATAGACTGATATAAATTTGAAAAAAGGTGGCCCGACGTTTTTCAAATTTACCCAAATTCAATCCACTTCAATCCTCTCCAGTTTTGTCCATCCATGTCCCTTCTTGGCATCCCTGTGTTTTGTTAGAGTTCTTCTATAGTTTTGAACAGTTATTTTGATATTTTAGTTAATTCTATGCCCATTCGATCAGTGCTGAAATTGCCTAAAATTGCGTGACCTAGCCCCTTTAACACATACACACACAAATATAAATAAACAAAGTTCAGCTAACTACCAGTAGTCTAAAGTTCATAATTGCTAAGGAGTATTTTTTTATTTAGAAGGAAAAATGTGTTGACATCTGAAAACAACGAGAAAACGAGTAACCTATTTGAAAACAAAAACTCAAAAACTAAACAAACCTCAACAAAGAGTACATGAATCTAAAAAAAAGGGCAAAAAGGGCGGACAGTTCTGACGAAAAGATAACTCAAGTTGGCGAGCCATTTTCTTAAACAGTATGACTGAAATATCTTTATTTTACTTAAGTAAAAACTCGATATTGAATTAATTTTTTTGTGCAATTACCTTTATGTTTGACTGAGCAAACCTCGTCACATGAAAGGTAGGGGGATTCCTGACAAAGTAAACAAAACACAATCATGGATTACTCGAAGTATGGTTTGTTCTGTTTTTGTTTCTGTTGCGGTCAAAACAAAACAGTGGAAAGTCTTTTCCATCCTTTCTTTTCTTGTTATCGTCACGGCCTCCCTCTCCCCTGAGACAATGTTGAGAGACGACTGAGTTTTCGCTCCCTCGACAATAAGGGACCTTTAGATTCTAGAACGACGACGAGAACGAGTACGGGTTTTGACTGCATGTTTTTAGCAAATATACTTAGAAATTTATAACCCGTACGATTAATCTTACTCTTTGTTAGCAGCATAGGTTGCTCAGTTATTCTTATTGCTGGTAACTGAGCCTTTTCCTAATCGAAAAATGCCAAAACTGCTACCGTGTTGTTGACTTGTTTTGACACGACGACGTTTTTGCAAAACCTCGTACTAAAATTACAACGGTATCAATCAAAGTTTTTCCCGCCAAAATGACGCTGGCTTTTAGTGCGCTCGCTGTTGTTCTATGAGAAAATCTTGTACTCGTAGTCGTTCTCGTCCTAGAATCTAAAGCTCTCTAATGTTGTATTGAGTTGGGGTATTGTTGGTGCAAAAGTTCGAATATTGGAAAAGCCTAACCGGCTAACCTGTTCATTTGTCCAGGATTGTCTGAAAAAATACCGAGTACTTCTTACTTAACTGACTTCCCCATCACAAGAAATAACTTTCAAAAACAGAGTCGTGTTTCTGTATTTAAAAGCAACTTGCTTGCAAGCAAACCGAATGTATGGATCGACGGGAAATGGGAGACAGCACGGGTTTTCAGTCACGATTTCTAGAAGCTAATCAGTTGTCTAAGAATAAAAAGTGAAAAAAAAAAAAAAAACAATGGAATAATGGATTTTAGATTTACGTAAACTATTAAATATCACGCCATTAATAACTCTTATTCCTACACGTAAGCTGCTATAAATTGAAACCTTGGTATTTAGACGGGACTGTCGAATAGTAAAGACAAGATCCGCGAGGCAACATTAAACAGATATTCATGTATCAAATATAGAAGTATTGCACTTGATCCTCCTGACTTGACAGCTGAGACTCGCATGAAGAGTTTTCAAGGCCTTTGAAGGGTCTCTCCAACTTCATTTTCTTTTTTTTTTTTTGATTAAAAAAAAAAGGATTGCCAAAAAAAAGATATTGGCAAGAACATTTGAATAATCTTCGTTAGAGGTCTTTACGAAGATCTTTGAACATCCTTAATCAAAACAGTTTCCTAAGGGTTTTGTTTAAGTTGGTCCTTTGGTCCTTGTGATAAAGATATAATAGGCGACTAATAGATCTTGTTAAAAATAGGTCCCTCGGGGAACATGTGCTTACAGGTAACTGTGTGATTGTTGACATGTTTTTGTAATGGGCGTTGACAATGAATGCATGGAATGCACGAAGAGCATTGCACTAAATTAAGTTTTTCAGATGAACACTGCATGTGGCTAATGTAACAGTTACAAAAACTGAGTGAATTTCGAAGGAAGAATGGATGCATTTATAGGCAGAAGGTGATACTGTTTGAAAATCAAGGTCAACGTAGAGTTCCTTTCTTTGGATTTGCCTTATTTATTTTTTCACTCAAGAAGAGCACTGGTAATTCTCAAGGTTTAATAGGTTTGGCAAATAATTCTGTGTCACGGGCGATCATGTACAAAGAAAGAAAACAAATTATGAGCAAGTCAGTTGATAGCATCAGGTATCTTCATTTGCATGATGCCTTACCTCCTGATTTTCCCGTCGAAATCGAAAATATCAAACATTTGAGAAATTTATATTTTCAATTTCAGCAAAACAAAACAAATGGTCAATTGATTATGATTTTTTGGCACAAGAGATCTCGACGTGACAAAAATATGCACATCGGCAAGTGTCAGAGAGCAAGTTGCCTTTGGTAACAAATGATCAGTGAGATTTTACAAAATGTTTCGAAATTCGAACATATCGGACATCTTACGGGAATATCAACATGAAAGCTCATTGGAGAGGTTTTATGGGCATTTTGACTCCAAAGACTGTTTTTCCGCTCAAATCCTACCGTCTTCCCCGACAGGTTTGCCAATCAAATTATCATGCGATTGTCGAAATCTTCCCGTAAATTCTCTAAAATTTCTCTTTTCATAAGGAAAATTAAGAAAGGATAAGGCAACAAGTAGGCCGCAAACAGAATAACTGTAAAATGGACATCAATTGTTAAAATTAAATAAAGACCTCATTAGTTTAATGATTCATGCACGCGGTCTTACACTCACTCACTCACTCAGACAGACAACCCCGATGACATTGTGCATTACGGGCTAGCCCGTAAGCACAAAAACTAGATCATTGGATAATGCAATTCTAGAGTTTTGATTGGTTAAGCCATCATGATATATTTGACAATTATGCTATGAGCCCGCGTTGGATGTGAGATAGTAAATAGCCAACGAAGCGCGTAGCGTCGAGTTGGCTATAACCAGTCTCATATCCAATAAACCCGAATGGAGTAATTGCTTTATTAAATTATAACTAGTTGTGCCTTGCGGCAAGTGCCAACGAGGCAAAATTGTTTTATGTCTCTGGAATGTGTGAAAGTTTGACACAGAGGTGAAATTATTTTACTATAAATGAAAGTAGGAAAGGAAGAGTGTGAAGTAACTCTGATAAGAGTCTTGGTCTTGAAGGCATAATTTTCATCACGTTTTTGAAATGTGGAATGTTGAGGGAGTATTACTTAAGTTCGAAGCAATATCTTGTGATTTTGAAGTGTTACCTTAGTTTACTGGTTGTTTGAGTATTGTGTGAATAAATGTGCACATGAATTTTCGTTTAATTTTTTGATTCAATCAAAAAAAGATAAATACAACAAACGTATGAAGGTTTTTGACTGAACCCTTGGGTATTACATCGATTACACTTTATTTACACACTTTGAGAGTGTTCTGTCTGAGTCCAAATATTAACGTAAAAACATTATACTCTTTGTCCAGAGAACGGTGGATTGCTTTTGTACTGCTGCCGTAAAGAATAAGTGACAGAAAAAGCACGCTGCAGTGAACATAAATCATGACAAAATGGTATGCTGAAAGTTAACTATCAGTATAAACACAAGCTCAACTATTACACTGATGGCGTAAAAACTTTCGGCAGCCCCGTGTAGGGAATGTGTTTCATCGGCGCAACTCGAACTTTCACGCACGTGGTGATGAAGGAAAATTATAATAACAATAATAATAACAGCACTGTATTTCACATTGAATGAACCCTGAAAAGCAATGTCTGCTAAGCTAAGAACCCAACATTTAGTTGTAGGCTTGTAACGGCGATTAACCAGATAATAAATGTATTGAACGCAATAATCAAACAATATTGTCTACTCCCGCTTTATCCAAGTTGTGAGTGGTTTTAATTACGCAACGCTGGAGTTCAAGGACAATTCTTTGTGCTATAAGAAGATGTTTTGTAGTAATTTGTTCAATTCTTTGATCTGAAGTCTTTAAAAACGTGTCAATCGACGAAAGAAAGCACTGGTTTAAAATTGACACGCGAACACGCTAGTTCGAAATTGACAATTGAACGCGCTGGTTCGCAAGCGAACACGCTCGTTCTGTCCGAAATTTGTAGGTATAACGCTATTCCTTGATCAGCCGCTGCTTACAATTCAATTTACAAACACGTAAGGCAACTACAAGCGCCTCCAATCTCACTAGCTGAATCGTCCGCTGAAACAACACACAAACCACACGGTGGAAGCGACACATGCAAAAACGTGACATCACTACCCAAATATGGAGTATTACTTACACCCAAATATGGTCAAAAAAAGGTCCCTTACGCTGAGATGAGATTTTTCTTCTGTACTCACGTACGGCTCTATGATTTGCCAACTCGACGGCCGACCCTCTGGGGTCGGCCGCCTCGTTGGCAATCAAATTTTGAACGCTTGGACACTTAGAAATTAAAGACAATCAGTTTCCAGCTTGGCAAAGCGTGACAAAATCAGTTTCCATATAAGGTCATACAGTATATGACCTAATAACCGAGATTGAGTGAACCAATCAGAAGTTCGAAACGCAATATCCGAGGTCGAAAATTTACTAAGAGCTATTATTAAAAACTGAACTACGGATATCAGATTTCCGGCATTTTCATTGGCTCGTCGGACACAGGCTATCAGTTCATATATCTGTGGTACCTAATATGGTCAAGGAACGCGTCAGACATAAAGCGAGCTGAAAACATTTTTGCAGCTCTGAGAAAAAACTCGCCGACAAATGCCGTTTTGGACCGGAATTGACCGAGGCAGAAATTAACATGGAAGATTTGTTGATCCTGGAGATTTTAACAAAACAATCATTCTGCTCGAGCTTGCTGGATATTGGCGCTACGCGTCTCGTTAATTATACCATGCTCTACAAATATCAGTAAATGTACGTATCAGTTTTTTTCTGTTACAAATAACGTAGGGACGTTTATCCATAATTTCTGGGCGTGTTTAATAAAACAATTATGTCACTCGCGCTTGTTGGATATGAGATGATTTAATATAGCCAAGTCGGCGCGCTATCTATCTCATATCCAACGCGCTCTCGTGGAATAAATTGTTAAATAGCAAGTCTACCCTTTGGGTGAATTACTCAGCAGATACAGAAAGGATCACAAACGTTTAACGATTTAGTTTTGAACATCAGACCATACGTCAAGAAAAATCAGCAACGTTATACTTCCTTCTGTATTTAAGGATGAATATCGGTAATATCTAGTCATAAAGTGTCTTCCTGACCTTTACATGTAGACGTGAAGGAATTACATCTTATCGAACGACAAACACGGGACTAAATCGACACAAACAAAAGGAGCCCACTTCTTTCTAAAGAGGCCAAATTGTCATGATCGAGAGCTGTTTTTTCAGTATCCGCGGAATTTGATTGAACCCTTGTAGCACAGGTGAGGCTTTTCATCTATATATAACATAGCGTCTATCAGATATTGAAAAATACGTCATTTGTAAGACTGACATGTTTAGTGATCAACTACAAACTCAGGATCATTCCAGGACGACAGTGTCCATGTGCCTTAAAGAGGTTAGAATACCCGTTGCGCTTCCAAGGGAAGGTGCCTGCCCTTTTTACTAAAAAAGGTAACAGAACTTGGCAGAACTTGGCAAAAAATGAGTCCTAATCTTGAATTTGCTCGTGTAAGTAGGTTAACTTAAAGAAGTTGTGGTTTGAATTAGTTCTGGGCGCGAGTGCGATTGACAGCTTGAAAATCGTCTAGGCGCAAACGATTGTCACGCTCGAAATATTGAATGGTATGTCACGCTCTAATATGCTGGTACGCCATGCTCGAATAATGTCACGCTGTGCATTGGAGGTCAAACTTTGTTTGGCGAAGATAGACTTTGCAAAGGGTAATCAAAGCTGAAAATAACATTTCTTTCGTTTGCTTTAGGCTTGTTGGGTCTTTGTTCCATATCCCCGTCTTTCTCACTTACAAGTGGTTTCTTAGGCAAAACCGAATGAGGCATTCTCGATTTAGTTTTTTTTTTTGGTCTTCTGAGAGGTCGATGAGGTCACAGAAGCAGAATGCTAGAAAAAGCAGCAGAAAGTTTCATTTCGGGGGCATGAGGCCATGCAAGCGTCAAGACCTCACAGACCTTATTCGCTTATTCTTAGATGCTATTGACAGACAAAATCAATTGGACATTTTTTTGAATTCCATCCCAGTTCTTCTATCCCAGTCTTGGCAAAAATACAAACAGAAAGCACAATATAAAACCGGATTACACTAGGCAATGTCAAAGTTTTGCCTTATCCAAACACTGGCTCTGAGAAATTCATGAGGAGAAAAACTAGCGAGAAAAGTACAGCGAACAAAAGATTTGGAAATCCTATCTTTTGATCAATTTCACGTGATGAAATCATGTGAACAGTACAACAGTACGTGCTGGGTGGAAGGCCCTTAAATTTTTCTCGAATGGACTCTGGAATCCATAAATTTATTATCGAGATAAACAAACTTAAGACCACATGTCTCGACGAACGTATTCAATATCATATAGAAACGTTTACCGTTACACAAATTAAAAAAAAAGATACAAATTGACGGGCTCTTACCATGTCATTGACCTGAATCCGAACAGCGCGTTCCTTGCATGCACACAAATGATCCCTTGTGTTCGAGGCTGGTTGCTTCGAATTCTCGGCCTTTGTAGTCAGGCTTAGCGTGATCAGTAGACACACAGCTGCCAATACGCGTAGGTACATTTTAATCGGTTTCTTAAGCTAGTAGCGGGCAAGGAAATTGAAATTCTGGAAACGAAAAAGACGAAACACCCACGTAAATTATGTACTCATTGACTGCATTCAATCAATCACGCCACCAGAACAAAGAGAGTTGTCGTTTGTTGTGTTTTTTATCTATTTGATTCATGTAATAAACCGAGTATTTTAACACATGAAAGGTACAACAAGTTTTAATAACTGAAATGTTGAGTCGGAAAGGCTTGAAACTGAAATTTCGAGACTCGAATTTCCTAACCCTTCCCCAAACGTTTGGTTAAGCTGAGGACGCACAAATTTTAATATCGCTATGTTATAAGAGTACTTACGAAGTTAAGATCGATCTCAGCTTGACAAGTCAACGGTAGTCAATGTCTCAGGTGCCTACTCCTTCACTATTTGGTGGGATTTGTGTTCATATCTGCGGTGAATTCTGCTGCAGTTTGGAGTTCTCCAGATGTCAATGTACTCCTCAGGATTACAAGTTTCAGATCGTGTTACAAACTCCAATTCCGCGGAAGTCCAGGAGAGAGCGTAAACCAATAAACAGCATAGATACTGCTACCTCTGATTGATAGGCAAAGAATCAACGTTGAAAGAGTAAGAGGTGGAAATGACCAAAAATGAAGTGGAGATTAAAGTCTGGGTCAGTAATAAAAACAAGATATTTTTTTTCTTTACAAATTATCCCTCTTAAGAACTATGTTAGCTAACCTCCGTCAGTGGCCTCGGTAACGATTTCTGCGACAAGGCCTTTCAGATTTTAGCATTTGACAAGCCGCATAACCACGTCTTAACCTCGTCAAAGTTATCAAGTCATTATGGTATAAAATTGGCGAAGAAACAAACAATGTTCCGCAGTCTTCCTAATACATTTATCATGATCTACAGAATAATTATGCGGGAGTTCAAAATATTCAGCTGAGGTAAAACTACAAATTTGCATAACAGTGGCTGAATCATTTTGAGAGTCGGTTTAACGTGGCATCAAAATTAGTATCTTGAAATGGTTGACAAATAACATAAACCATAACTAGTTACCGTCTTTACCATCATGTACACGACATAAGCCGTCACTTGTCATTTTTGTTGTTTGTTTTTTTTTTTTGTCGAAGCTTTTGACACCTTGATCAACATATTGGACACAGATGGTCGGTTCTGAAATAGCGTTGCTGCAGAGATTTATATTTAAATTAAAGTCCAGTGCCTCCAAGCACAACGTCGTCAACATCAGCTATGGGGAAATATATGCTTGGGACCAATCTTCCCCTCCAATTACGAGCCAAACGATTTTGAATCATTGTTAGGTTTTTGCATGGACTGTTGTAAATGGTCCAACCAGTGGAAAGGAACAGATGTGATCGCAACCGGTGCAAGTTTGTTTTTTTTTATAAAAATCAACGATAAAAAAAAGACGACACCATCAGATCTAATTATCATCTTGTTAGTGTACGATACATAGTTTGTACCCTGTCTGATCAATCTTTTATGGATTTGCGCTCCTTTTTTGGCCATTCTGGATAAACTTTGGAACGCGCAAAGCTATTAAATTATCATTTCCTTTGTTTGCTTCAAGCTAACCCTCAGCTCTGTTTCGTCAGTATGACCATAAATGGCTCACACATACCTTGCTCCGTGAAACTGATGGACGTTGGTGTGGTCGCAGTTGAATTTTTCAAAGTTTTCACTTCCACCTACACTCACTTGCGTTTTGCCAGGCGAAGCGCCTGCGCACTTTGACACTCTCTTAACGACCTAGTCAATGGCGTCGGAATATTCATTCGTTTATTGTGGCCCCCCACAGCTTGGGCAGCCCGTTGCTTAGCAAATCATATCACAATTTATAAACGATGTGAATAACCAATGAACTTTATTTACTAAAAAAGGAAAGGAAAGGAAAGGAAGTTTATTTAAGTGTCTAATCTTCTAGCGCTGTTGATCACTAATCGGAGACACTGTAAACTGAAATTAACAAGTTAACGCAAATCAAATCAAATTTTGGTTTTTGTAGTGTCAAGCGGGAGTCTTGTAGCGCCGAGGCACTAATCAAGTAAAAATCAAATCAACTAAAATCAGCCAAAGCATTGGTTGGTTTTTGAGAAGAAGGGGAAATTTAATCGAACTCGGACCACATTGGTTGGAGGCGAGTGATCTCAGCCTAGCCCTCGGATCCCAAGTTACCGCTCACCAGTGGTTCAAGGTTGGTTGAGCACCAGGCTGCCATGCGGAACGTGAGGTCGACTCCGGCCGGGCCAACATTCAGCGTCTTTAAATAACTGAGAAGAAAGTGCGCCTTTGTAATGACATATGCAAATGGTTAGACTTTCAAGTCTTCTCGGATAAGGACCGTGAATAGGCCCAGTTTCACAACCCTTCAAGCCAACATTTGATTTGATTTGATTTGCGTTAATTTATTCATTCAGGAGCCCAGATTCATTTCATTTTACAGTGTCCTCAATTAGTGCTCCAGCGCTAAAAGACTTGACATTTAAAAAAACTTTCATGGTTTCCTTTCCTTTCATAATCCTGTTGGACGCAAAAGAACCCACTCACTATTCGCAAAAGAGTAGGGCATGGAGTGGTCTGTCTTCTCAGTGCTGTGCATGTATCATGGTTGGGAGGGCAAACTACATGTAGCTACATCAAGCTACTCTAAAACTCCGAGGGTAAATAATGATATGATCTGATATTATAATTAACAATTATTCGCCGAAGGCGAAGTGAATATTGGTGAATGTTTACCTAGACCGGGTAGCGCGGTGAATATAACACCTAATTCTTATATTCACCGCTGAAAATTATACTAAATATATATAATGTAAGGACAGCGGGGCAGCGTATAATGATAATCATACGACCAATAACTAAAACGCGTGAGTGGCCCCAACAATGTTGGAAGTAATATGTCAAAAACGAGTGCGAGTGTTCTGTCAGGGGTTCCAAACACCGAGAAACAGATGTTTCGAGGTGTTTGAAATCCCTGATGAAACAGAAAGCGCGAGTTTTTGACATGACTTTTCAACCTTTTTTCACTAAGTTGAATATAATGTGATGATCTTTTGTTTTATCAGACAAGTGATAGTAATTTGTAAAGGAAATGAGTATTCAATATTTAGGTGAGGTCCAAAGGTGAATAAATTTACACAATAGGCCGTGATGCAGGGCCAGTCAGAATCACGTCGTTTTCGCCCTCCAAAATCGTCTTCGTAAGAACGTGATTCGGTTAATGAGGCCGTCCCAGTTTCAAATAAATATAACAATAATTTGGCTGTGAACATTTTCGCCGAATGGCAGAGGTTAAGAGAGGTGCAAGTGCCGGTTTTAGATTGCGGTGGCCTTTCAAAGACCACGAACTAGACAAGGATCAAGCCGCTTGAGTGTGGATGCTCTGTAGCTAAACTTTTGGGTGTCGAAATTCGTTTTAATACTCTGGACGCTTATGATAAACGGTACTGCGAACGTTTTATGCCGACTATTCGGAGAAATTTAAAATGCATTGTGTGCGGGCAGTTTATTTATTATATGTGTTTAGGCTCATTTAAATTCAGGTGTCTTGATCAGTTTTTGAACTAACTCGGGCGTTTCTTCATCTGTTGTTTCATGCACCTGACCAAAGAGAGCCCTGGTGCACGTTTGGCACGCACTTCAGTGTATTTCTTTGCCTTACTCCACAAAACAGCAACGTGAAGTTTCGACGACGTAGTTAGCATACAACAATGAAATGTTACCTGTTTTCTACCTTTTCTACCTTTTTAAAGCCGGAATAATTAAGAAATACTTACGATATCGCAAAAATTATATTTTGGACTGACGTTTTCGTTGACTTTGCCGTTGTGTGGTCCTTGCTTAATTAAACTCCCCATTCATCTTCATTCAGTGCTCCATCCGGCATTTCTTTTGATTACTGGGTAAAAGTAAGGCAATTTGAGTAATTTAAAATTCCTTTGTGATGAATTGGCCCCAAAGAGATAGCTACAGCTTGAACAGCGGACTTTCATTGGTTGCAGGTGAATGATTGATCATGTGCCAATGAGAAGAAAATTAAACAAGGTTTCTCTGATACAGAAGGCCGGAAGATATCAGAACGAGAAGGAGGGGACTTTGGTATCCCAATTATAAAAAAACGGACATGCAAGATCCAGACCATGTTTATCATAACTGCGACCTGTTTCGTTTTTATTGCGACAATGAATTCACCCACAAACAAAATCATACTCGAGGACATTGATTTCGCATTACGTCGCTGTCGTAGTATGATATATAAACTAAGAAATGCCATTAATTAATTAGGATGAATCTTCAAGGTTGCCATTTTTATGACCTCCTCGTTTGCGCTTTGCGTTTATTCATTTGCCGTAACCGTAATTGATCGGGAAATCGAACGAACGGATCTGTTACAAGTTGCAACCTGGCAACCGTGATCCTAACAAACAGAGTGTGTGTAAGTGAACCTCTTATGTACTTTGACCCTAAACAAGAACGGGACAGGTATATCTATACCGGTTCGTTTCGTGCTCATACATAACCTCTGTCGTTTGGCTCTTGCCTGGCCAGGACCTGGCTTGAAAATGTAATTATTTTCTCTTTGAATTCAATGTTTTTGTTACATGCCTTCATATTCAACAGAGTTAGGATGAGGGAAATCATCAACTTTTTGATGATAATAGATCTAAGGTTGTAGGTCACTAAACACTAAAATAACTAACGATAAAGTTGTTACAACTATTCAATCTGCTTCTTCTCATTCAGTCTGAACCTTTCTATCGTAAATGTGTATTAAAAATTATCTCCGGGCCCGCAGTAAATTTGACGTAAGCTGTTGCGGTGTCCCTGCCTGTATTGTACCATTTATATTTTTTGTTTTGTTTATGTATATTTAATATTAAGTTGGCGAAGCTAATAAAATAAAATAAAATAACTAAATTTCTTGCAAACTCAGGGTATACCTTTCATGCAATGAAATCCCCACCAATAGTAATCCACAAGCTATTTCTCCTGTTTGTCGCAAAGGATTTCGAACATCAATATCACTCAATATTATGATCATAGTTAACCACGAGAAATTCAAGCCATTACAAGAAAAAATTCGCAGGATGTATACCACTTCGAATGAAAAGAGAATTTGAAAAAATTTATTTAAAAGAATTCGAATACACATTCTTCGCCTTCTTCGTCGCCTTCTTCTTCTTCTTCTTCTTCTTCTTCTTCTTCTTCTTCTTCTTCTTCTTCTTCTTCTTCTTCTTCTTCTTCTTCTTCTTCTTCTTCTTCTTCTTCTTCTTCTTTATCTTCTTCTCATCATTTTGTCTTTTGACCGTACATATCAATACTGTCAGATATAAACAAAATTACTACATGAGATAGGCCCCTTCCGGATAAGTCTGTACACGTTGACAGCTTCTATACTTTCACCCCAGGCCTGCTATCGAGTCGTTGGCACCTTAATTAAACGAAAAACGAGGAGCACCCTTTCAGATCCTGTTGGATTATTTTTCGTTTCCTGCGCCTCAACTCGACCAAATAATTTTCAATTTTTTTTAATCGCGTTTCTTTGCTTGTGCATAAATTCTCCAGAGCGATCAGAATACGGCCTGTTCAAACACGCAAACCCCCAAGAGGGAGGACGCGAATTTGCTCATGGATTTTACAATATCGTACGGCGAGTCATGTGCCAAGAGAGAAAAAGGGATTTCGTTTATTATGCATAAATATACCGAGCTTGAATCGTTCCCTTCATTGAGGGCAACGGTCACTATCCAGTCACCACTGAAATCGACCTTCATCTGACCTTTTCACTAATATGGCTGGAATTCCAACACTTGCATTTG
>OX421452.1:41261614-41264114 GCA_949126865.1 Montipora capitata | reverse complement strand
GAAAGGCACTTATGAATTTGTTTGTGTCTTTTAGTCGCTAACCACACGTTGGGACTCCATTCAAGTTTTAATTCTGTACACTGTAGCAAGAAATCTGAATACACCTCAGGAGTCGTCGCCACTATGTAAGAACTGTGATAAGTGATTGCATTGTTGTTGTTGTTGTTGCTTTTTTTCATCTTTGGCCATCGGCTATTGTTACCATAGCAGCAGTCGCAATGATGCAGTCAGTTTGTCCATCTCTCAAGATGCAGACAGGCCCGCAAGGCGTACATAGGATGCGTGGGCTTCATTTGAAGCACGGAAGGATTTAAAGCTCCCGGGTGACTCTTCTTTTTTAACTTTAACCTTGGTACACCTGTCACCCCGCAGAGTTTCAACTTCTTCTTTACACATTTAAAGAGACAATGTATTTGTTACGTAGCTATGGTAATCAATTATTTATTTGTCCTTGTGAGAAATTTTTCACAAAGAACACAGCAAAGTTATATAATTTTGCTTTAGGAAGAGGAAAACGGATTGAAGAGGCGGCCTTTGAAAGAAATAAGAGCGGCTATCCTAGGATTCTAATTAAGATCTCAACAATGGGTCTATCACGCATGCGCAAAGCTTATTGCCCTTACCTTCGGGATGTGCAAGGGATGTGAAAGAGTAACAAGACAGAATGTTGTCATTAACATTCGTGATGGTCTTTTTACCTGTAGTTTTCACCCTCATTTAGGAGAAAACAATGGCAGGTGTCTTATTGCTTGCAGAACATTGTGTGGTGTAATCCTATTCCTGTGTCTCTTCGGAACGATCGCGGATGTACTTTTGAGTTTCGCAGAGTCGACGTCGTATGCGTCAGCCATCGCTGATAAAAGTAATGGATACTTGCCAACGTCAAATGACACGATGGAAATTGATGGAACCAGGGAAACGGCTGACACAAATGTTCTTGAGAGAAGCAAGATGAACGGTTTTTGGAGGACTGAAAATAAGGCTGAGACAACACCCTTGATCATTCGCCCTTCTTCAGGAAAGAAACGTGAGTAAAACCTTGACCTACATGTAAAATCTGGTTGGCATCTCCGAAAACGGCCAGAGATCTAAGGGCCAACTCTGTTTGTTGAGAACAATAGGGAGCTTAAGCAACGATGACGGCGACGGCAACGAGAAAGTCATCTTAAAATATAAATTCACGTTATTGTAATCAATTCTTGACTGTTTCAACCTTTTTAATATGACATGTGTGTGGTAGTTCCTCAAAAATGACACTCATCTGAACGGCACTAAATTTAGGGGAGAAAATTACAATTTATGCTCAAGTGCTGACGTTCTTGATAACACCTAAAATTTGGTTATTTCACGTTGTTAGGGACCTTAAGATCTACGACGGCGACGTCGACCAAACCGTCACCTCGAAATATAACTTTGCTCTAGTATAAGCCTTTCGTGATTATTCCATCTCGTTCACGTCGTATAATATGGGCGAAGTAACCTGCGATCAGGCTCTATTTTAGTTTCGCGTGCTACGTAATGTGGAGTTGGCGAAACGAAAAATAGAGCCTGACCAAATTCCTCTTCGAAATTCCTTCCGCCCACCTTTTTTGATTGATTGACATGTCCTTCATCGGCCAATCAAATTTACTTCCATTGCACCAATACACGCGTGGACGGCACATTCACGCTATTTTGTTTTGACCAAAGTTAATTACCGTGGGAGGAATCGAAAGTAACCGTTGGCTTTAATTTGAGAAAAACACATTTAAAGCATGGGGAATGTTTTCGACGACTATATTGCGGCAAAGGCCGGTGTAATTCTCCCTCCGAACTTCACTGAATATGCAATCTTTTAAGCTTGACATCTTAATTTGTAATAGAGATAACCTAGCATTTTGTCGTTGGACGGTTTGGCAATAGATTTTTAAAGAAAAAAAAGAGAAATACATTATTCCTTTAACGTGTTTGCCCATGAAGGTTTCTTTGGTGATTTTTTCGGGTAATATCTTCAGTTGCAGTGTACTTCTAGAATTGCGCGCAGTAAAATCATGATACGTTTGGCTGTTAATTTTTTGATGGAGTACGAACAGTAAGATGGACTCGCAAAGTTTCTTTTATTGTTGTACAATTGATCTCTCTGGAAACATGCCATTTTAGTTTCTGGAGTGTGAGTTTTAAGTTAAATCAACTGGAAATATTATGAAGTGTGCAAACAAACCGTGTCATGTACAG
The DNA here is from genome assembly GCA_949126865.1 of Montipora capitata. NCBI lineage: Eukaryota > Metazoa > Cnidaria > Anthozoa > Scleractinia > Acroporidae > Montipora > Montipora capitata. The sequence goes on along the minus strand of OX421452.1, from coordinate 41,261,900 downwards.
TCAATGAATAAAGCCGTTTGATACACAGATATTCAAAACATGCATTCGTGTAACTTGCGATTTTATCAGCATCTCCTCCTCTTGATATATATGTCCCTTGTCTCATCGAGGAAACCAATATGCACCGGCTTTCATTGCCATTTGAAAGAACCAGCTATTTAGCTTTCAAAACATCAGGGAAGTTTGTGCCAAAGTACTTTCAACCCCATGGCCACAGAGCTCGACAACGGAATCGCTAATTTCAGTCGTTCCAGAGATTCAAACCCGATTCTGGACAAGTTATGAG
>OX421452.1:41211614-41249114 GCA_949126865.1 Montipora capitata | reverse complement strand
ATATCACATCAGAAATCTTCAGATCGATTTCTTTTATAACTCTCTGGGCTGCTTGAACAGCTAAGACCGCTCCGCACAGTTCTAGACGCGGTATACTCGTCGGATTTAACGGGGCGACTCTTGCTTGGCCGTAGACGAGAGCTATAGTCACTTCGTTTGCTTCGTTGAACTGGCGAAGGTAGACTGCGGTTCCAATAGCGTCCTGACTTGCGTCGGAAAAGGCGTGTAGCTCCGCTCTCGTCGTGCTGCCGAAATCTTTAGGGCGGTAACAGCGAGGCACAGAAAGGTTCTGCAACTCTACGAGAGAGTCTCTCCAACGCGTCCACCGATTTATCATCGCGGTAGGGAGGGGATCGTCCCAGGCCAGGGGGGTATTGTTCTCCTTTGTCCGCTCTCCCATATGGACAAGCTGCTGCAGTATTTTTCTCCCTTCGAGCATAACAGGTACTGCGAAGCCAAGCGGGTCGTACACAGAGTTGACGATGGACAATACTCCTCTCCTTGTGAATGGCTTCTCCGGCAAGGATACCTTAAAGGTGAAGGCATCTGTCTCCAGGTCCCAGAATACCCCGAGTGAGCGTTGAGCCGGCAAGCTGTCGTGGCGTAAATCCAGGTCACGCACGTCCTTTGCTCGGTCTTCGGCCGGGAAGGCTTCCATGACTTCCACAGAGTTAGATACTACTTTGTGAAGTCGAAGGTTAGCTGTGGCTAGGGTGGCTTGTGCACTCTTAACCAGGTCTGTCGCTCCTTGAATAGATGAAAGCGAGGTCAAACCATCATCGACGTAAAAGTTACGGCAAATGAACTTTTTGGCCTCCTCGCCGTACTCCTCCTCGCCGTCAATGGCTGTTCTGCGTAGGCCGTAGGTAGCGACTGCGGGACTAGGTCCATTGCCAAATAGGTGTACATTCATCCGATATTCTATGATGGGCTTTGACGGATCGTTACTCTCGAACCATAGGAAACGAAGGAAGTCTCTATGTGGTGGGTCGACGTAGAATGAATGAAACATTTGCTCGACGTCGCACATCACTGCTATATTCTCCTTGCGAAAGCGCATGAGGACTCCAATGAGGTTGTTCATCAGGTCAGGGCCTGATAAAAGTACTTTGTTCAATGAGATTCCACCATACTCGCAACTGGAATCGAATACGACGCGAATGGTGCGCTTTGTATTGTGATAAGTCGCAAAATGCGGTAAGTACCAGGAACGGCCTGGAGGAGACGGGACTTCTTTACTTGGGATAGCTGAGGCGTGGCCTTTGTCGATTATTTTTCCCATAAACTCCAGATAGTCTGCTTTCATTTCGGGTTTCCTGGCAAATGTCTTGAGAAGCCCTTGTAGGCGCTGCATTGCTTGATCTCGATTGTTTGGCATAGTCTGGCGCTCGTTACGGAACGGTAGGGGCATCTCCCAGTTTCCCTTTGCGTTCTTGTGTATACCCCTATCCAGTATCTCTAGAAACTTGCGGTCCTCGCGGGAGAGACCAGGCTCGTTGTCATCTCGTGTCTTCCTAAATATGTCGTCAGTGGCACGCTCCAAGAGGGGGTCTGTAACCTTGATCTGGTTGGGGCAAGGTACTAGCTCGTAAATTCTGCTTCCGGTGTCAGGTTCTTTCTCCGTAACAGTGGACAGGCTGGTGAGGCGAGTGAGGACGTGTGTGGGACCACTGGCGAAGTCAAGGCACATTTGACCACTGATGGTCCAGCCGAGGGCCAGTCGCTGGGCCCAGGGGGCTCCTTTCGGGCCATTTCTGAACTCCCTGACTTTTAAAAGCTCCGGTGCGTCTCGGCCAAGTAGGAGGTGAATCTTGGCTGTCTCGTTTATGGGAGGTATTTCGTGCGCTATGGCCTTTAGATGTGGGAAACTTCTCGCTATGTCTGGGGTAGGGATTTCGCTCTTGTCTTGTGGGATGGTATCGCACTCGGTGAGGGTCGGCGCGGCGAACTCTGCTCCGCTAAGTGAACGTACTGTAATGCCTGCCACCCTTCGACCATACTTCTCCTCTTTCTCGCCGCTGCACGTGGACAAGAAGTATTTTTCTAAGGGTCCGTCCGCTCCAAGGTCGTCGGCTAGTTCACTAGTGACGAGGGAACTGTTGCTCTGCTCATCAACGATAGCATAGACGCGCTTAGCGAGGTGTGGGTTACGCTGGCTATAGACGTCCACGAGCAGAGTTTTGCTGCAGGACACGCCTCCTGTAGGTCCACAGAGTACGGTACATTTTGGGTTGACTGCTTCATTCTCCGGTTTAGAAGGTGGCCGCTTCTCCTTATGCAACACGGCGCTGTGGCGCTTGTCTCCGCAGATAGCGCACTGTACCGGGGTGTTACACCGGCTCGCGACGTGGTAGGGGCTGAAACAGCGAAAGCATAGGTGGGCTTCTTTAATCCACTCCGTACGTTCTTCCAGGGGTTTCGCTGCGAACGCTTTACACTCCTGAAGATTGTGTCCGTCCCTTTCGTGATACGGGCAATGTTTAGTCTTATTTTCTCTTTTTTCAGGGGCCTCTCTCCTATCCTCTCCGGCGCCGTCCTTTCCAGCTGCGGGCTGAGTCTCCGTTTTAAGCGTTTTCTTTTCTTTGCGTGGTTTAGGTGTTGAAACCTGGGTGGGGCTAGCTGCTTTACCGGCCAGAACGTTTGGATCGTTCTTTATCTTTGATTGCTCCTGGACTATTTTAGAAAATCTGGAGAAGGGGGGATACGCTCCGCCGTTGCTGTTCGAGTAACAGGCTATTTCTTTCTCCCATTTGGCGCGGATAAACCGTGGCAACTTCTCGGTAATTGGCTGCATGGCGTTAGGATAGTTGAGGCACGCAAGTCCGGGAAGATAAGTCACTTGACTTTCGATATCCGCGCAAAGATCTGCGAACAGCTGTAGATTATCGTGTTCTCGCTCACCAAAGGTCGCCGCGTCCCGTAATCGCTCTAACAATGTATTACTAATCACGGCGACGCTCCCGAAACGCCTTTCTAGTTCGTCCCACAACTCCTTTAGTAACGCAACGGGGTCGCGCATTTGCCGCTTCCGGTAGTTATCAACTAGGCGTTGTGGCTTCCCGCTAGTAAAGCTTCTTAAATAGTTTATCTCCTGAGTTGGGGATACATCAGCGTCTAACAGCATAGCTTTGAAGGCGGTTTTCCAGGGATGGAAGAGGGTAGGGTCCCCAGAGAATATGTCAGGCTGGCATTTTGGGAGATTTTGTCTCGCTAGGCCGGCAACTATCTGTTGATTTGCGACTGTAAGCGAATCTATCAGCTGACTTCCGTTGATATCTTTCAAAGGGGTCGAGGATATAAGTGGTTGCCGATTGAAAATGGTATTTTGTGGCACTACACAATCCTCATCTGTTGGTTGCTGCCGAGGCAGATCTGGGTTTTGGACGCGAAGTTCAGGGAGGAGATCTGTTTTCTCTGATTTTCTTTCTTCGGGGGTGGGGCGCAATGGGAGCATTATTTGTTTTGGCGTGCTTAACGGCTCGTGATTTCGCTCGGAACGTGATACCTTTCCCGTGGTTAGGGGGTTGGAATGTACCCACTGGGTAGTCCTCTCCTCTGCTTTGATTTTGGGAACTTCTAACTCTGGTAATTTGAAATCTTTTTCAAGTTCTTCTTCTAGAAGAGCCTCCTCGAAAACTTTAAGTTTAGCGTTCGCTATCGCGGCTTTTTTGTCTGCTCCCAGAATCGCGATCTCCCTTTCGAATTGCGCTATCTCCTGTTGTCGAATTTTCTGCGCTTCTGCTTCGCGTGTCCTGCGTTCAAGTTCTTTTTGCGCTATTAGCCGCGTGTACTGAGCTTCTTCTCTTGCCGCTTTAGCTTCGGCTAGCGCTTGCAATCTAGCGGTAGTGCTGCTAGTTTTTGAGGCTGACGAATGGCGCGAGGAAAGACGAGAACACACAGATCTTGTCTCCAACAATTTGTTGGATTGTCTAGTAATTCTATTCTTTAGGCTGTCTAAAAGTAAGAGGGCTCGGTTAAGGGTCTCGTTCTCTTCACTAAGTTGAGCCTCTTCTAAGTAATCGCCGCGTGAATCTTGCTCGTACAGGCCAATTAACTCCTGCAACAATCTTCCAAACTCCTCCGAGGCGAGCGTAAGGTCACGCGCTACAGTATCAATATGGCTGTCATCACTTAGCCTTCTACTGATTGCATAACACTAAGGAGCTTTTTACGCGATCTAAGGATTTGCCTCCGTTTAAGTTCTACCGCGCTTTGTAGAGCCTTTTGTGTGGGTTTCCTCTCTCTTTTGCTCCTGGCTCCGCTCTCCTTCGCTCCTTCTACGTTCAGCCATTCTTTTCCTGGGCTCGTCATTCTCGATGGCTCCGGGTTTAAAGTATGATACCGCTTACCTCCATTCGTTGATTTTATCCACAGACTTTTCACTGTCGCGTACCCAGTGCAGCGGACACGGGATGTTGTGCACTGGAGATCGGGAAGTGTCAACCACAGTATAGAACTCAACAGCACAAGTTGACTCAACAGCGTTTAATTTGAACACCAACTCGTCTGAATTATTGTACACATGCGGTGAAAACTAAAAGGGGAAATTACAATGCACGAGATCAAAAAAAAGGGGCTAAGACTAATCACAAAAGAAACAAATTGAAAGCAAAACGAAAGCTACATATAATAGGCCGAAACTTACGTCTGATCCTGTTTAAAGGGCTAAAGAAACTCCAACGTTACGTAACTCCGAAAAAGATAAAACTGCTCTGAAAACCCCAGTGTTGCTCCGAAGATCTCCTAACTCCAACTCCACAAAAACTTAAGGGGCGTTCTCTGATAAGGGTACAATTCACGTGTACAGTTGTAAAACCGGTTAAAAAACACGGGAATGGCTAGTTATATAATTGATTCAAACTGTGAACAATAGTACATGAAGACAGGGGCGTAAAACTCGATAAATGAAACAGAACAGAAACGTATCTTATCCAAGTCAGAACAAAAGCTTAATTACGTAATCAAGTTCTCTTCGATTCAATGTTCATTGTTCATCACATTTATCTTATATGGAAAGCAGTGCGCCAGGAGTCAGTGTGTCAAAAAAACAATTTGGCACGAAGTTTAAGTTTTGCCCGGCAAAATGGCTGAAAACATTAGGTTTACAGAAGTTTCTACGTCACTGGAACTTTTGGACTTCTACAAAGAAAACCAAAAAGGTCGACATAAACATATTCAATGGTACGAAACTGAGAAGTTCAAAAACTTGTAACCCGGTGTTTTCGCTTAATAAATTAGCAAGGAAAAGCTTCGTCGTGAAGTATTTTTTAAAACAATTATTCCATTCTTGCTTATTAAATATGAGGTGCGCGCCTCGTTGGCTATTTATCACCTCATATCCAATGTGCACTCATGGAATAATTGTTAATTATTTGAGTTCTTACGGTTTGACTGGAACAAGTATGCGATGCAGGTTTAAGTTCCGTGATTTGATAAAATGCGATCGTGAGAATACGAATATGGCCTATTGACTGTTGTGAATTAGGAATTATTTTGAGTGATCCATTGCAATAGGCTAAGGCAGCGCGAGGAACAAATTCACTGCAACTTGCTTAATACGAAGAAAAGTGCCCAGGCTTGTCACGATAAACGGCTCTTTACGTTTTGTTTCTCATCCGCTGAAAAAAGTGGCGCGAGGTTTTTTAACCAAATCACCAAGGGTAACAATGCAAAACCAGAGCTATCGCTGCGTTAATAAATAATAAATGGAAGCAACTAGACAGAAAATTTTCTTTGAAGTCTGAGCCTTAGACAACGACGATTCATCAAAGACAAAGTAATTGAAGTTGAGGATTCGTGATTTTCTACCATTATAGGTAATGAAGCTCTAACGATTCCTATGGTTGTACATCGCTTCACAGCTGAAGCTGTTGTGAATTCATCTTTATCAGTTGATACCTTCTTCTTTCTAAGGTGAGTATTTCATAAAACGACATAAATTGACTGTACATTAAAATAGGTGGACACCAGCATTGATTTTTTTGATGAATTATGAATTCTTTCTCTCGCTTTCCATAACGTCAAATGCAGAAGTAACTTATGGCAAACCGGAGCCCTCCGCGAGAAGAAAAGGAAATGCGAGCCATTGTAAGGCGATGCGGGGAGGTGAAAGGAATTAACATTTGTTTAATGAGTCAAAGAGGGGAAAACAGCTTCAAACAAATTGATAAAAGATGCATATACTTGTGAATACGCACGATCTTCTCGTACAATGGCGGGCGGCTGATTTGCAACAATTAGATGAAAGTTCTCAAAAACATCACTCGTACGTACCTATTAGATCAAGATTTATGAAGATGCGTTTCTTTGTTTATAATGCTTAAGGCCATAAAATATTTATTTTGTTTCCTTTGTTTTGTGTTTTTTTCCTCTTGTATCTTGGTCCAAACTAGAAATACCATTATGGTTGACTGTGCTAAATTGTAGAAATATGTTAATTTCCTTTCAAATGACCCATCACAACAGACCCATACAATCGATGAGCCAACCAGAGCTGAGCGCGGGAAAATACACCTCTGTGGTGCAAGATTTTGAGCCAATCACTGAGCCTGAGAATGAAATTGAAAAAGGCCACGGTTTTCAATCAGCTGAAAGCCTTTTTTTAGAAACAAACAAACGAAGCGGCATTCAGTCTGTAGTCTATATTCGAATTATTTTCCTTTGGTTCAAATTTAGTTCATTTCCTACATTGTTGAAGAAAAGCGCAAAAGGCGTTGTCCAGAAAACTCTCAAAGCTGCCAACAATTTTCTGTAACAGCACTTATTCCGGCGCCTATAGCGTGTTTTCACTCATGTGACCAGCAGCAATATTTCCATACTAAAACAAAAGAAAGAATTTGCATAAAAATAGAGTTCAATTCCCAAACGAATATTTCACTCCTCCGACATGGCCGCTGTTTCTTTGTTTCACTCATCCAATATGGCGGCCGTGACGTCATGTGAAAACACTATAATAAATTGCAAAAAATTCCCTAAAAAACGCACGATCTTCATTATAGCAGATTTTTTCCTGTCTATTGCTCTTATTCCTCATTTCTGTTTCGTATGCAGACGCTGTCTGTATGAATAGACAACCTTAAAACAAACAAGCCAGATACAATAGGACGAGGATAACCAGAAGAAGTTGGCGCAAGGGCCCTTCGGTATTCGTGGACTGGACGGACCGGGCGCTTTTAAAAGCAACAATAAAAGCAAGGTGACACACGCTAACACCAACCCGGTGTGGCCAACACATCACGCATGCGCACAACCATTTCACCCGGTCCATTAGCAGCCATGGACAGCTGTTTCGGCCTTTTTGGCCTCATCACCATGGCGTAGTTTATGAAGCTGCCACTTCAAGGGGTGCAAATCACACCCGCCTGGTATGTTAGCTACGCCATGCTGATGAGGCCCAAAAGGCCGAAACAGCTGTCCATGGCTGCTAATTGACCGGGTGAAATGGTTGTGCGCATGCGTGATGTGTTGGCCACACCGGGTTGGTGTTAGCGTGTGTCACCTTGCTTTTATTGTTGTTTTTAAAAGGCATTCTTTGCAATTAACGCTGGGCGAACAAGCACCGTTACAATCGCCTTGCCTTATTATGCTGCTATCCTTGGGTTTCACTCACGTGATCAACAGCCATGTTTTTCAACGAAAACAAAAGAAGACGTTAGCATAATAATAGCTTTCAATTCCCGGAGCATTGGATCGAGACACCAACATGGCCACCATTTCATTGTTTTGGGACACCAACATGGCGGCCGTGACGTCATGTGAAATCCAAGAATAGTCATGCAAATAAAGCTTGTTGCCTTTGTTTTTTTATCAGCGCTTTGTGAAACTGTACAGCTTATTCCAAAATGGCCGCCATTTTGGTATTCTTTTGTTTCCATGCAAATTGGCCCTCATGGCCTCGTTCAAGATTAAATATTCTTTTGAATTTTACGTTTGAAAGCGAGGCCATTAGGGCCAATTTGCATGGAAACAAAATAATACTAAAATGTTGGTCATTTTGGAATGAGTTGTATGACTTCGATTCCTCTTCTTCAACGGCATTCAGACCTATTATTATTTTTTTTTTGAGATACTAACAGGAATTTTCTCTTTCGAATAGTGGTCTCTTGGTTGCATATATCTCTCTTCGACGAATGGAGAAAGATAATGGAAAAATACAGACCTTTCAGTTCTACTTCCATCGTTTTTACAGGTAATGTAACCGTTCAGTCGACGGGAAACAGAGTGGGTCAACTTGAATTTTGCAAAACTAAAACAACCGTTTGCGAACTAGTGTCGGTGTTTCCGAGTCAAAGTTTTACAAATAAAATATAGTAGAAGTCCACAAACTGGAAGAGTCGATCTCTCTCATTTGGCCCATCAGTTTACGGTATCATCTTAATTTAGAGTACAGGTCCCGCCAAATAATGGCCAATCAGATTGGGCCTTATGACCACAAGACACGCAACCGAGTAACCGCACGAGAGATTGCTCGTGCTAAATGCAAAATCGTACGCGGAACGCAATGCCGAAACGTTATGCTCCCGAAAAAATCTAACGGTAGCCGTTCTAAAAACAGACGCTACCACAAACTGATGGGCTACTGGTTTATTCTAGTTCCCAGATCCCATCGTTTCTCTTAGCCGAAAGGGCTTTCGCAGGATAAAATGAAGGGCTCTGGAGACATAGGAAATTCATTTTTTTTCATTGGTTAGCGAGCGAGCAAAAAAATCTTGAGCGGGAGCCGGAAGTAAAAATGTCCGATGTGGCCATCCGAGTGGCTTTGCTTAAAACTACGATATTAGTTATTGCTTAATTCTTTCTGTTCGAAACGGAGGGACACATTCTCTAAGTTGAGGCTACTAAAGCTTCACAGAGAGGCTTTTCGAATGTAACCCTTCTGAGCGCCGCTATGTAGAGTACTGTTGACGACTCTTATATGAACTCCGGAAGTCCTAGAATCTGGGACTGTAAAATCCTTGTCCCCAGAACCCTTGGTTTTCTCGTGCGAAAGCCTCGCCGGCTGAGAGAAACGATGGGATCTTGGAACGAGAGTGCTTCCGGGTGATAAGCCTCTGAATATACTAATCGGGTGACTGGAGGAATATGATTCGTTAACAAACTGCACACATAATTTACGGTCTTGCTCCAGCAAGGGAAAATACTGGCGAGACTAAATACGAGTCCTCTTTGTTGAAAACAGCATCTCGCTCTGCGTGTGATCCATCGTCAGTTGTGAAAGTTGTGAAATAGTTAATTAACAACCTATCTTTTACACGTGATGGTGGCAAACGAACCGGGAAGCGCATCATACGAACGCCTGTCAACTATCGTTTTTCTTTGGTTGTCAAGATGATGAAAATTTTGTACTCAAATTATGTCTTGAATAGCAAATTGAGCCGAACCGACGAAAAACCCAACGGAAAAATGAACTTTATTGGAAAATGTATCCCCGCTAAAATTTTCAGCGCGCCTAGTGGAAGAAAATGGTTGAACAATTCCAGCAATAGATGTTGAAAATAAGAAAGGAATTAGATATTCTTCAACAGTCATGGAATGGCCTTCTTTCACAAAACTAGCACTCAATCACGACTTGTTTTTAAGTCCCGGCAGAGATAATTATTCCAAAACGCATGTTGCATGTGAAAGAAAAACTCTCTGTCTCACAATATATGTGATTTTTGGCGTCTCACCTTCCTTACCAAAGGTCTCTTTTGATTCCGATTTAAATCGAACTATATTTAGCAAAATAAAACGTGGGAAAATTAAGAAATAAGCACTAAAAAATACATCTTGATTTAGGAAGGAAAAAAACCGTTCTTTGATATTCTAACGACAATTGGATCTTCTTCTTTTTAGGTTGACGCCAGCATATATGTTCGTTTTGCTCTTTTATTCGAAACTGTTGGGATTTCTTAGTGAAGGTCCTATTTGGTTTAAGTACCAAAAAAACGAAGAATGTGATAAACACTGGTGGACAAATCTTCTCTATATCAACAACATTTATCCTGGAAAAGACGAGGTGGGTTTGAAAAAGCTTGCGTGTAAACGCATGCGCACTATCGGGGACAGACTACAGTAAAATAGTTAAAATTTAAAAACGATCTCTGGCTAAAATGATTAAAAACTACGAGCTTTCGACTGCCCGAACTGCAGTTTCCGACGGGTAAAATGAATGATAAGAAATCGATGAGAAAATTTTAATAAAAACGTACATGCAAAATGATGAGAATGTAGAAAATTTATGAATATTTGTTAAAAAGAATATTGTATTGTCCAGGTAAAGGGCACAAATTGTTATCTGCGTTAGGTGTCACAGTGGTATGCCACGCTTCTAATGTTTTCCTCGTTCTAAAAGTGCCTTTGTCAATAACTGATGCATTTTCGCAATCAATGGCGTGGTTGTTGGACCAAGCGTGGTTAGCAATTCTAGAGCCTTTGGCCGCAGTTTTGGTGTTTCTTAAATGTTCTTTTTTTCGCGTATTTTAAAGCTCTGCCGGTTTCCCCAATATAACACCACGAACAATTTGTACAGGGAATTTTATATACGACGTTGGTTTGCGATTCAATCGAAGGTCGGAATTTCGGTACTGGGAACTGTTGTTGTAGCGTGGTGAATGGTTTGTTTACAACCGTGACATCGTGTTTTTTGGGGAAACCGGCAGAGCTTTTAATACGCGAAAAAAAGAACATTTAAGAAACACCAAAACTGCGGCCAAAGGCTCTAGAATTGCTAACCACGCTTGGTCCAACAACCACGCCATTGATTTCGAAAATGCCTCAGTTATTGACAAAGGCACTTTTAGAACGGGGAAAACATTAGAAGCGTGGCATACCACTGTGACACCTAACGCAGATAACAATTTGTGCCCTTTACCTGGACAATACAATATTCTTTTTAACAAATATTCATAAATTTTCTACATTCTCATCATTTTGCATGTACGTTTTTATTTAAATTTTCTCATCGATTTCTTATCATTCATTTTACCCGTCGAAGACTGCAGTTCGGGCAGTCGAAAGCTCGTAGTTTTTAATCATTTTAGCCAGAGATCGTTTTATAAATTTTAACTATGTTTCATCCTGGCTGCGGCCCTTCAATATTTTTACTTACAGTAAAATAATGGAAGCGACTGCAAATATTTACCCGACCACGAACGTCCACTGCGGGGAGGAAGTAGATCCCACCCCCCTCCCCCCCCCCCCCCCCCCCCCCTAAGGCTCTTCTACGACTCTTCTTCAGCCTGACTTCAGCAGCATCTTAGCAAGTTAGCAAAACGGCGGAAATTCTTCTATTGGTTCCCGGTAAATTAAGCGGGGGAACATACATTCAAATATTAAGTCGGCACATACATTCAAAGTTAAAACAGCGATTTATCTCTATTCCCCTGGGATGACCAATATAAATCACTACTATACCTCACTGGCATCAAATCATAACTCTATCTCTGAGAAGAACAATCCTCTTTTCTCAATGTCGTATGGATTTCCTTGTTTTTCTGACAGTGCATGGGCTGGACCTGGTATTTGGCGAACGACATGCAGTTCTACATCATTACACCTGTCATTCTTTTCTTGGCCTACAGGTATTCGTTCAGGCTAACAACAGCTTGTAAATATCACACTCTCTTTTTTTAGATATAAAAGAACCTTTTTTTTATAAAAAATTTCGGGCTGATATTAACCAAAACTTTAAGAACATACTAAGAATGCACCCAGGCCAGGTCTGAGTCGCTTAAGAACGTCACATGGGATCATGTGAATACATGGGCCCAACAAATCGCAGGGGTCATGGGTTCGCCTGAATCTTTCAGGTGTGTACAAGAGACAATTTCATAAACTGTCCAGATAAGTGCAGGCGAAGATCACTTCTCCCTATCGGCTATACCAGCTTCTCAGATGTATAAATTTCACATCAAAACTGAAAAGTGTCTGCAAACATGGCAAATGAAAAGTAGAACATAACAATTGTTGTCTTGAAAATTTTTAGGATTTTCATTTTGCCATATAAACAGGTTTCGCCTGCGAGGGCTGATTGCAATCGTTGGCTTCTTGCTGAGTACCAGCTTCATTGTTACAGCTGTTATTTACAGTAATTATGATGTCAGAGGAACAACATTTTCGAGTCTGTAAGTATTAAAATTCTTTTAGTTGCTAAGATCATAACGTGGCAGGCGCGCTTGTTTGGGAAGGGCGGAAAAAGGGGAACTGGGAATGCAGGGAGTAATCTACCATCCAACCAACAGAACTAAGTTCTTCAGCCCTTCTCTGTCCCGAGACTTTTTCAAGTACTACAATTTTCCGTATCTTAAAAAGGAAGAGCTTTTAAACCACCAAACTTTAGAATTATTTTTTTTTATGTTTCCTTGGAAACATGTTAAAAGACCACTTTTTCATGCAAAAGTAGTGGATCACAGTTTCACAAATTAACGGTTTTCTCTCTATTGTTTACAGGTTGTCAGGTGAAGATGCCAGCAATCTGGTTTATGTAAAACCATATTGCCGCATTCCACCTTACCTTGTTGGACTCACGCTAGGTTACTTCCTTCAACACAAGAAAGAACTCAAGTGCTCCAAGGTAAGGCTTCACATTTTCCTGTTTTCTTCCGAATTATTAAACATGACTCCGAGTTACATTTTCAGTTACAGGGGCGCAGCTAGCCATTTTTGGTTTGTAAGCCCGTTCCAAACTTTGCGATTTCGTGGACGTGAAGCGAGTAAAAAATAAAGTTATTAACAAATGTAAAGCGATTTTTTCGTCAATTTTATTGAAACCTTGGATACAAACAAGGAACCATATTTTTTAATTTAATGTCATCATGTCTCAGTGTCTCTTTCTTCAATATCAACGTGATTTCCATTACAAAAAAACGTTTCTCGTGAAATCATTGCAACTCTGGAAGTCTGTAAAACACTAAGAAAACCACTGGTACATTTTGAAAAATGTCAGCGTATCTGGACAATATTTCCTAAACAAAAACCCGAGTTCTGTTGAGTTCTATAGATCCCTATGGTGTTTAATTGAAGGCCCAAAGTTAAGGAGTCTGTTCTTTCTGCGGCAAAAATCACGGGCCACAGCCTTCACGTCTGGTCATTTCCCGGTACGCATGCGTCAGAGCAAGGGAGGGTGGTTTTTACTCTGCGCATTGAACTGAGGGAACGTTCCGGGGTGGCCGTTGAAATCGGCATTGCATGTTTGAAGAATGGTGGGTACCGCATTTACGTTTGGGAAGAGGACTGGATTTGCGCTCTCCAGGATTTCTGCCGAGCCAGGAGGAGAATGATGCCACTTCGTTTTCCATTTAAGGATCTCAGTATCATATTCTCTCTTCTCAGATAGATTGGTTTTGTATGTGCCATACACCTTATCCCGATCCTTCCTTGTGAATACTTGCATGTAGCTTTTTGGGTACAAGATATCGTCCTAAGAATGGATTCTTCTGTGACAACAGCCTGTCTTGCATTTCTAGTAAAAGGTGATCGACGAGAGGAAAACACGTGGCTCTTTGCCAATAAGATTCAGGAGTTGCGGCTCGCACATTTTCCCAATGTTTTTGCCTTCCTGTGGTTCTTGGCCTGCTTGGCTCGATAACGAACTCGGTTGCCATTTGCTTCCCCCGCTCGTACACCTCTGTCCAAACTGAAGGATCGCCTCCCTCAGTTTTCATGATATTTATGACTACACACGTACATTGACTCGAGATTAAATAAATTCATAAATTTGTTTCTTAGTCTTTTCCTAAAAAAAAAAAAAAGCGAAATTAAAGCTTGGTCTTTTCCTAAAAAAAAGCGAAATCAAAAGAGAAATCGTTCACCAGGGAATAAGTATGTCCAAGAGTTTGTAAGCCCGAGCTTACTGGCTTAAAGGCTCCTACGTATACACCCCTGACTAATATCGGTAATATTTGATGCACATCGATCTCAAAGCGGCTAGGTTTAATTTTGTTTCATTTGGTACAAAATGTCAATCGGACAGTTTTTGATGAAGTATTTAATTTATGATTTTTGTCGCAGCACTGCGAACAATGCTTGACCTTCAAAGCAAAACAAGAAAACTGCGATGATTTTATATATTAGCTGATAGTGTGTGCTGCATAAGGATGCCATCTATAAATGTTACAGATCATTACCCACTAAGCAAAGCATGCAATAGTGCTAGCCATTTGTTATCATTTTGCTGGAAACACAACCACTTCATTTTCATCACCTCATCATCGTCAACATAATCACCAACGTCATTGTCATCGTCATTGTCATCATCATTATAATCGTTTTTAATCATTACTTTCATTTAAGGTCCATACTTACATGCTCAATGTGGCTGGCTGGTGTTTAGCCATCATTCTCGCTGTATCTACGTTATACGGACCGGAAAAAAATGACAGGCTACTCGACCGAGAACCTTTTAGTCGGACCGAAGATCTCGTATACGGGACCTTTGGACGCTTTGCGTGGAGCCTGGCCACAGCGTGGGTGATTTTTGCTTGTCATTACGGCCTTGGTGGTAAGTAAATAAGATGGTGATCAACAAGTTGAAAGAAAAGTCTTCTGATACCTGAAGTTCCGAAAGAATGGTTTTGTTATCTATTAACATTTTCTGTGTTGTCGTCACACGGACCGGGTGCTACATGGCCGGGCCATGTTGGCATTTACTCGGGATTTCAACTTAGTTAAAGAGAAACTCAACAGTGAGTGGCAATGCACACCTACCCATGCCACAGCATAGTGCCAGTCTCAAAAAGTAACTAGGAACGACCGTCAAAAGTGTGAATATAGCATTTGACTCAGACTCGATAACATGCTAACAATATCCAATCACGCAGTTATGCTACTTTTCCTTTTCTATAGGCCTGGTGAACAAGATTTTGTCTGCTCCGTTTTGGATTCCGCTGAGCCGCCTTACGTATTGTACCTATCTCGTTCACGTTATCACCTTGAACACACTTAGTGGATCATTCGAAACTATGGTCATCTACAATGACATCCATATGGTGAGTCATCAGAAGGGAAAAATTTAACATGTTCATTTAGCAAATAACAAAGCGATTTTCGTTTTATGTTCCGAGTAGTTTCGCAATTCCAAATCTCTCCCCACTTTCTCAATTAATAGGTGGTTTTCACGTCACGTCATTGCCGCCATGTTGATGCGCGAAAACAAAAGATGTCTCATTAGCTTCTTTTGTTCGTCCATCAGCAATTGTACATGGAGTTCCCGGTGTTTTGGTCTGATCTATGGATAGGGGTTAGGTGTCAATTGGGACGAAAGTTCTGTTCCTCTCCCCTGCCACTCCATAAATAATGGCGAATAAATTTAATTAAATACAGTGAAGCGTTGTTATCTGTGTCTCTAGATATTGGTAGCGAACCCCCTATTAGCAAATGAAAAGCCTCGGTTGCACGTATTTGCCTCATGTAATGATTAACAAATTTAAATAACTTTTGTTGGTTTTAATTTCTGGCATTTCCAAGTGAAAGCCGCTTTGTCGTCGTAAATGATCCATTAGAAACAAATCGACTGAAGGTTTCCCAGATCATTGTGGCCCAAGAATATTCGCAGTCCTGTCCTGGTGAAGAGCCTCGACAAGAGTTTGGAATGAGAATGAATAATCTTAATATTTCGTCACACAATTAAGTGCGTACCGGTGTGACGTCACAGCCACCATAATGATGTGCCTCTCCTCTTCAAGCAGTTGAGCCCACCTGGGGAGGAGGTTGTTTTTTTTTTTAACTTTGTCGCGCCGATCAAACCATTTTACAGTTCTTTGCTCAGTTACCAGGCCTTTGAATAAAAGCGAGGCGACTCTGCTTTTTTTTTTAAATGTAAATCATGTTTTTGTAATGTTAACGATCGAGTTTTTATTTGCATAAGAAAAGCAGTGAAGTTTGTATCAAAGCAAGGTCAACTCCGGCCTCGCTTTTATTCAAAGGCCTGGTAAATGAGCACAGAACTGAGTCAGTCAGGGTCTTAGGGTCTTCGTTTTCGAGACACCCCTTTTAAGGGCTTGGAAATCGGACGAAACGCGTACTTTGGAATATCTGACATTGCTTCAAAGCAAGTATTAACCTTTTCTAAAACGAACTAGCGATGCACTGTGCATTTCTCTTTTTTACGATATTGATTTCTTCTTCTTGTTTCTTTATAGGCATTTATTTTTGCTGGCGTCCTCACCATTTCATACGCGGCAGCCTTCATCGTATCTGTGTGTGTGGAGTTTCCCGTCATGCAACTGGAAAATTTGTTTTTTAAAAGAAAGAGTTGAACCTCACTATGTAAAATATGAATATCTCAGCCCAAGAGTTCATGATCCAAGAGCAAGATTTACCCAAACTGGGGGTCCGCAGTAATTGGCGCCAGATGTTGCGGTGTCCCTGCCCAATTTAAGTTACTATTGGTGTATTGTTATCTTTGTATTTTCAGTGTTTGTATATCTTCAGTTTATTTTTTCTTTATTTCTTCAGGGCAAAGCTAATAAAATAAATAAAAATAAAATAAATAAACAATAGACCAAATCGACTAACTCAATGTGGCACCCAATTTAAACCCATTGAGAATAAAACCTTTTGTTCCGGGAATTTCCATATCATTTAAACGTGAACGTTATACATTACAATGTAAATACAATACATGCACAAAGAATCTGCAAAACTTGGTCTAATACAAATAGACCCTTTTTAGACCCTTTTTTGACGCTTATGGGGACAAACCTGATACCGGATTCTTACTCTTGGGTAATGGAGTCTTGCTCAGCCTTAAGATTGATTTTCAGAGTCAGTTATTTTTGTTTTTGCACTGCAGTGATTGGAAACAAAGTTTGGGCTAATTTTGAATTTAATCATCGGGATGTCATCGATGAATTCCCTCCCCCTTCCGGGCCCCCCTTCCCTCCGCCGATGTTCATTGTTCATTGAATATCATCATCATCATGATCTTTATTTAAAAACACGGTAAAATACAACAGGCATTAATAATTTTAAATAAAAGCTACAACTTATTACGAAAAAAAAGGAATACAGATTAATCTTCTATAATTTAAAATGTTATTAACTATTAAAGAAAGTAAACTAAATTAAAGCCTGTGTTACATGAATGCCGTACGTGTCAGTATTAATTAGCAATCGATGGAAATAAGTCAGAGATGTTGCTTGCCTAGCACCTGAGGGTAAACTGTTCCAGAGGACTGCACCACTATAGCCGAAGCTGTTTTTGTAATAGTACGTGGCAAGTGAATAGCAAGCTTATTATCAGAATCGCGCAAATTGTAAGAAGTAATCACATCACTCCTAGCCTCTGAATGAATTTCGAGGACTAATAATTGGGTGCAAGGCCGTTTAAAGACTTATAGACCATCTCAGGGTTAAGTTTTTGACGACAAGTTTCAGCCTAATTCTTTAAGTAGTTGGTTGGCGTCAGCATCATAACTAGAATGAGTAAGGACGCGGACAGCACGATTTTGAAGTCTCTTTAGTTTGTCAGATAAAATTAGGGAGCTTAAAGCACGCGCGTTTTTGAGACGCGGACGGCAACCGGAAGAGAACATTTCGCGCTCCAGGACAGTGGTGTCTCCCAGATTTTTCTACTAATCATCTCTAATGGAGAAACGATACTTAGTAATGTAAATGTGGTTGTGTGGTGACAAGTTAAAAGGGAAAACAGCTCACTTCCGGTTGCCGTCCGCGTCTCAAAAACGCGCGTGCTTACAGTCACAGTTACCCCAAACAACACTACAGTAATCGAAGTGCGATTGGACTAATCCGTGATAGATGTTATGTAGAGTTGCAGGAGGAACGCAGTGACTTATTCGTTTAATAGATCCAATACCAGAAGAGATTTTTTTCCATGTTAAATTTTCATCAATTAATACACCAAGAGACTTGGTAAAATTTACTCTGTTTAATTGTGTACCATTAATTTCCGAGGCAGGAAGAACGGATAGACTGCATGTTCAATTGTTGTCTTGATCCAATTAACATAAATTAAGTTTTTGTCATAGCTTTGCATCAATACAAATACTGTTCTATCTTGGGTCAATTTTTTTGCATTCTGTCCAATTAATCGTTGGAATCTGGATTGCAGATTGCATTCAGTTGGATCGAACCCTCATTTTATCACATCATACCTGTGCCGGTTTTAATAGGCCATTTCCGAGTTCATGTCTACCTCTTCTTCAAAGCGAGTCTATGTGCTAAGTTTTAGTTGTGAAAATTAGTTTTCATTCATATGTAAAGTAGAACTAATTACCATCACAAAAACTTCGCACTTAGACTCGCTTTGAAGAGGAGGCAGACATGAACTCGGAAATGGCCTATTGAATAGTGTCAATGCTCCATGTGCCTAGGTTCCATTAAGCCGTAAGCTTAGCATATTTTGTCATTCCCATCGCTTTTTCTCCATGGCGTTTGATCGAACGTGTAGACATTGGAGCGCAAGTCCAATTTACATTAAAACCTACTACCGAATACGATTCGAAAACGCTATATGAGGATGCCGATTTCTTCAGTATACGGAGAAAAAATATCTTCGATCTTCGTTTTACGAAAATATCCGGAAAGGAGACTTCTTTTGAGCCACGGACGAATAAAGAGAATGCAAAAATATATGCGGTACGCAGTTTAGCAGATATGGGTTTTCTGCACGCTCCTATACGGTTAATTAAGTGTATTATGGTGTCTGTTTGTGTCCCGGTATTTAAACGGTGTTAAGTATTTTGCATATGGTTATATAAGTGTCTTGTTCATTCGTATTTATCCTTCAGGTCTGTGTACGCCTACTACCCATTAGATGAAGGAGAAGATTTTCACTCTTCAGTTGAGTGTAATTTTGCTGTCCATCGGTTTTTCGGATGAATTTTGTTCCGGCAATGTTTGTTCAGGAGTTAAAGGCCGTTTCAATTCCTCCGTTAGTTTTTGGGCATCCACCTTAGACGCTCCTCAGTTTACTCTCGATACCTTTTCCTATGGCTATCGACTTCCTTTTGCCAGTTATCCAGCCCTGTGTTTTTTAAGCAATATTCGTCGGCTCTCAGGCATCCCGACTTTGCTCTTCATGCTATTTCTGAGCTTTTGGACAATGGCTGTATCGTGGAGAATATTAGTCTCCTTTTTGAGTTAACCCTTTGACGGTTGCGGAAGGCAAGAAGCTTCGCTTGGTGATCGATCTTATGCGCGTTTTAGTGTATCGTTCGTTTTAGTGTAAGTACGAGGACCTTCGCTCACTCTCGCAGGTTGCTTCAGGAAGAGCATTGGTTCTTTACCTGGGACCTCAAATCTGGATACCACCATATTGATATTTTCCCCGAACACCAGAAGTATCTAGGTTTTGCTTGGCCCTTTAGCGGCGAACTTAGGTATTCCACTTTCACTGTTTTACCCTTTGGTCTCAGCAGCGAGTGTTCTTGTTTCGCTAATTGTTGCGCCCATTAGTTAATCGCTGGCGATCTATGGGGCATAACTCTTTTGTTTATCTCGACGACGGTAGTCAGCCCGATAGGACGTCAGGCGTCGCAGCAGCCTTTACTAAGCGAAAGGATCTTGACTCTTCCGGTCTCCTTGTTAATGAGGGGAAGTGGTGCTGGGTTCCGATGCAAGTGGGCGAGTGGCTAGGTTTTGTGATCGACACTTTTTTTATGACGTTTCGGATTCCCGAGAAGAAAGTTTGCAAGCTTTAGCAGCTATAAAGTTTCACCATTTATATCAAGTCATCGTCCTACCGTGAATTTAGCGAGGATCGCCGGTTCCATTATTTCGGTTGCCTTGCCTTGGTGGTTGGTCCTTTTTCCCGTCTTCTGACGAGGCAGATTTACTTAGCAATAGAGTCTAGGTCGGCTTGGGATCACACTTTTTGCTTCCTTCCCGATCTTAGTGTTTACTCCATTCGGCCTCCCCGTGATTCGTCCACTGTTGTTTTTTCCGACGCGAGCGACGCAGCCTTCGGAGGGTTTTCCGCCTTCCTCGACGGCTCTGTGGCCAGCGGTCGTCGATCGACGATTTGGGTCAAAGTTCTACTTTTTGCGAGGTGAAGCTATTTATTATGTTTTGCTTTCTTTTGTTGACCACCTAAAGCCCAAGAAGGTAAATATTTTTACCCACAATCTGAGTGCCGCCAGGATAGTTTCTGTTGGTAGCTTTAAGGTCCATCTTCAGTCGGTGGCTCTGAGCATCTTTTGTTTTTGTTTTTCTCATGGTATTGCCTTGGTAGCGCAGTGGATTCCCAGGTCGCTCGACGGGAGGGCGAATCTTTTAAGCCGGTTTGTTGACAAGTATGATTGGCGGGTTAATCCCCCGTGTTTCGACTGGTTGATGCCAAATGGGGTCCCCAATGGGGTTTCAACTCCAAATTTGCTTCTCCCGGTTGCACCGGTATTGATGCCTTGGTCCAGGATTGGAGTGGAGAGAATAACAGGTTTGCCCTCCGGTGGGTCTCGTCCTGAACGCCGTTCGGGTTCTTACGGCTTGTTCCGGTCGTGCCACTTTGATTATTCCTGAATGGCCGTCGGCCTCCTTTTGGCCTCTTTTATTGTGATGGACCTTCACTGTTTGAGTCGTTCGTCAGGGAGGTTTTTGTGCTTATCGCCAAACACGATCTCAATCAAGGCCGAGGTCAGGTGCAGATCTATAAGTCTCACCAGTCCGTTTTTCGCAGTTGCCCCAAATTCAGAATGTTGGCTTTGCGTGTGGATTTTAGGTGAGTTTTTGGTGGTGTTATACGGATAGTGTTTCGAGCCTGATTTGGCGTATTTTGGGCCTGAATTGGCATACTTTGAATTGAGCCTGAATTAGCATATTTTGAACCTGATTTGGCATATTTTCGTTCTGAATTGGCACATTTTGAGCCTGTTTTGGCGTGCTTCGAGTTTATTTAGTCTCGTCGTGGTTTGTGCCTGTATCGGTATTTTTTGGTCATTGGCGCAGAAATTGTTTGATTTTCGCGATATTTTCTCTTTTGTTTCAGATGTCCTGAGTTCGGGTATTTGGCTTGAAGCAGCTTCATTGACCGATTCTTCGTTGAGTGACATGATTCCAGGCCTCATTGATCTGCAATTGGCAGGGGCACCCAACGACCAATTTGTTGTAAAATGTATTATTATACCCCAGTTAATGAAAATAAATGTTATTAAGGCATTTTCAGGTGTTTTTCAGTGTTGCTGGGAAAACATTATCTGTTCCTTTTTCCCAGCAAGACACACAAGAAATTTCCCAGCCAGCTAGATAAAATTGGTTGGTTTCCCAGCCAGCTGATCAAATTTATTTCCCAGCCAGGAATTCCGCGCGCTTTCAAATCCCTCGATCCAAAACGACCGAACAAAAGCGACAAAACCGGGACAAAACAGGTTTTTTCCGCAAGCGCAATCACTCTGACCAGCCGTCGTATGTTTGTGACTATTCTCTGGGAGAGGGAAGGGGTTCTTTTTTTCTATTTTTTTTTAGTCGTCCTCAGTCTTCAGAGTTTCTACAGCCAGCTCGGGTTGAAATGCTAGAAAAAGTCAGTAATTCCCAGGCAAAACCTCTATCAATAACAAAATTTCCCAGCCAGCTCATCGAAACACCTGTATTTTTGCCAGCCAGCAAGATTCCTCTGGGGAACAGATAATGTGAGGAACAGATTCGTTGAGTGCCCCTGAATTGGGTGCTAAGGCTGCGTCCACGGTGCTGAAGTACAAATCTGGCTGGTTGCGATAGCGCAAGTGGGCTTTGTCGCAGATTGGTGTTTTCGTTAATCCAGGAAAACCTTTTCATATTGCATTGTTTATTTCTGAATTAGCTGAACGTTCATCTGAGAATAACACCGGTGTATCTACTATAGAATCTGCCGTTTATGCTATTAGGTGGGGCCACGCAATGGCTAGTCATCGAGGGTTGTCCTGTTAGCCATCCCTCTGAGTATGGTTTGCTTCAGAAGGTGCCAAAAGAATTCTTGCAGCCTAAGGAGCCGCTGTCGGTAACACTAGGGAGCTTACGAAACGACGACGCCGACGGCAACGACGACGCTACAAAACAATAGATTTAGTGAGCAAAAACAATGGCTCTGCACGCTTTGCACGTGCTCTTTACATTTTAGTACATTTCTTTGCCGTCATCTCCTAAAGGACGACGTGAAATGACCAAATTCAAGGTTCTGTGGAGGACGTTAGCACATGACGATGAATTTTCAGTTCTCTCTCTACGCTTCCAACTCACTCATATCAGTTTAATTCCTCAACAGTTACTACACATTTTTAACGCGAAACTACATGAAATAGTTTCGTAGTGATATGAATAACGCGAACTCGTATTTTAAAATGAAGTCCTCATTGCCGTTGCCTTCCTCGTTTCGTAAGCTCCCTACTGTACAGGCGATTGCTGCGCATTTTGCCTCTAGCTCTTCGCTTTCCGATTTTCGTTTTTACGCTTTTTAGTTGGTTTTGCTGGCTTTTTTCGCTTTCACGACATTAAGAATATAGCACTGATGTCTCAATATTTTGTGATCGTAAGTCACTTAACGTGTCTCAGCGCGAAAACGATCGGCATAGATCCTGCTTGTAGGAAAATAGCTGGTGATTTGTTAGATGTCCATGCTGTTTGGAGGTGCAAATCCGCTGATTTGGCGTATTTTGAGCCTGACTTGGCATATTTTAAGCCGGAATTTGCACACTTTGAGCCTGTTTGGCATATTTTGAGCCTTAATTGGCGTGCTTCGGTTTGTGCTTTGGTTTGTGCCTGTATCGCTATATTTGGTCTTTGGCGCAGTAGTTGTTCAAGTTGATTTTCACGATAATTTTTTCTTTTCTTTCAGATATCCTAAGTTCCGGGATTTGGCTTGAAGCGGCCTTATTGAGCGATTCTTTGATGAGTGTCACGAAAAACGATCAGCATAGGGAAGGCCACATTGCTTTTCTCGCTAGATCTGGCAAGGTTACTTGTCCTGTGGCTGTGACCGAGCGGTTGGTTAAGCTTTTGACGGTCGCAGTCTTCCTCTGCGATCCCATTAGTTCGTAGAATTATGAAAGCCAAGTCTAAAGAGCATTTTCACTCTAGTTTGGGCACTTCTATGACCACTTTAAAGGTGGAATTTAAGAAGCACATTAAGCCAATTGTGAGGGAAGTTTCTAAGTACGGCACGCACAGTATAAAGTCTGGTGCGGCGTCCAATCCGGTTTGTAGGAAAATATAGCTGGTGTTTTGTTAAATATCCATGCTGGTTGGACGTGCGAATCTGCTAATCAATTTAGTTGTTTCTGTTGTTTGTTTTTAATTATCGTATTTTATATTTTCCAGTATTCACTGGTGATTGTTTATTCAGAATTAGATTTTCGCTTTTGCTGGCTTTTGTAATTCATTTAGAGTCCTGGCGGGGGACGTGGTTTGAGCCTGGCCCGTCCCAGATTTCCTCTAGCCTTTTCCCTACGGGGTTTTTTGGGGCAGATTTTTTTCTGGCCACCCTGGTACGCTTACACGTAGCTTTAGTTTATTTACCCTTGCTGTAGCTATGGTCCTTTTTAATTGGTCCCTCATTAAAGAGGGTCTCAATGGGGGTGTAGCAAACACGGTACCGGTTAAAAATTTCGCGATTTCACGGTGCACGCTTAATGTTTACATCAAATAATTGTTCAGAGCTCAGGAAAAGCTACAAACAGCACGGTTATCTGGAAAAAATAATTCACGACACACGGTTAATTTTTTCCCTTTTTCACGACACACGGTTAATTTTTTGGACGTTTTACGCCACACGCTTAACCCCATTGAGACCCTCATTAAATTGGGTTATGGCGTTACTCTCAGGCCATATCCAATATTCTCCAGGATTGGCTGGCTCTTTCTTTTCGTGTTTTTCCGCTATTAACTTCTGGTAAGTGCAGAATGAACACTTCGCATGATAGGACAGGAGTTATTTCCCAGATTTCAGTAATATTCTGATCAGCAAAACTGTGTTAATTAATGGTAGTCATTTTTTAGTGTTATAAGTCAGTATATAATATTCATGTAAGTTGTATAGTTGGTAGTATTGTTTTAAAAAAATATTTGTATTGTGCAGTGTAACTGCTATGGCTACTAAAATTGAAAGGAAAAAAAACGAAATGCGATACTGTCGAGAAAAGTTAAAAAGAAAAGGAGGTCATGCACTTCTGGTTGCCGTCCTTAGCTCAAAAGCCTCTTGTTCTTAAGCTTACACCGTAACTCTTTTGGATGGATTATGTAGAGTGTGAAGGGTGGAAATGGAGGAGTGTGGAAAACGCGAAGTTTGGAAAATGCAGAGAGTGGAATACGCGGAGTGTGAGGTTTTTTAACTTTTCCAGTGTCATTTCCGGCACTAACAATAAATTGTTGTTGTAAAGGGTTTTTTTGGCGAGGGAGATGCTAACTTAAAGAACGTTGCGAACTGAAGCAAACATAACGGAATTCATCTGAGTCTCTTCAAATTATAATTGAGCGTTGGGGTGCTTTCGATCGACCGTATTCCGGAATAGGAATACATGGAATATAAGTTTAAAATCCTTCGTTTTTACGGAGATTCACATAATATTATCAAACATCTGCTAAAAGGCTATTTTAAACATATTTTTATTATCCTTGCTGCTTCGAAACGCACCAAACATACCGTTTTCATCATCACTCCACGTATTCGTATTCCGCAATAGGGTCAATCAAACGCGCCCTTAGCCTTACTAAAGGAAATGGGCCCACACAAGGACAGAGAAAAACTCTGACCAGGGTGGGAATTGAACCCACGACCTTCGGGTTAAATCACCGCTGCTCTAACCCTAACCCTAAGTCACGGCAATGAACATGTACAAGTACAAGGAAGGGCTACGTTTTTACAAACGTTGGCCGTGTAGCACTTATATTCCGAACTTAACTGATTAGAGTGTAATGTGAAGTGCTAGTTTTGTACCCCACATGAACCATGTGAGCGTTAGCCCTACTAATGGAAATGGGCCCACACAAGGACAGAGAAAAACTGTGACCAGAGTGGGCATTGAACCCACGATCTTCGGGTTAGATCACCGCTGCTTGCACTTTTTATATTTATAAAATATACACAACAACTACTATGAACTTAAGGGATATTACTTCCCCAAGGTGGGGATATTTGATCTGATTTGACCAAATTTTGGGGGCCCACGGTGGGGATTTTGACCAAAAATTCTTCTGAAAAGTCAAATGTCCCACATATGCCCGGGATTCCCCCCTTCGGGGTTAACAAATCGTTTAACATTTAATACTCTTTCCACACACTCCGCGTTTTCCACACTCGGTATTTTCCATATTCGCTCCTTTTCCACACTCCGCACAGTCCATCCAACCAACATGGTGGTGTGTTCGCGTCGGCATTTCAAGGATAAAAATACCCTTCGCAGCATGAGCGGAATCAGCATGGTGGTGTGTTCGCGTCGGCATTTCAAGGATAAAAATACCCTTCGCAGCATGAGCGGAATCAGCATGGTGGTGTGTTCGCGTCGGCATTTCAAGGATAAAAATACCCTTCGCAGCATGAGCGGAATCAGGAGCCCATTTCCTGGCGCAATCTAAAAAATTACTTTGGGGCAGACGGATTATTTTTGTTAACTGATCGATATTCTCTTGGTGCGATCCAATAGCTTAGCGTACGATCAAATGGCATAGATTAAGGCAGCGTTTACACGAACGCGGTTTCATTTGTAACGGCATCTTTTTCGACGTGGCTGATACCTTCCATTTACACGACACCGATCGACGCTGTTACCGAAGCCGTTTCAAATTCGCCAAAAGTGGGGTGTTTTCAATGCGGTTTCACCTGTCGTGTAAACAGAAACCACACGATTTGAATACCGATACTATTTGGCGCTAAATTTGTATTGTTCAATTCAAAATGGTGAGTTTAGCACGTAGTGCAGCGCTCGCTTATGCCATCACGATTTGGATTTTCTGGCGAAAACGGTTCCGTGTCATGTTCCAAACCGATGAGTCGATGTGAAACCGCGTTCGTGTAAACGCTGCCTAATTATCTGAAGGAATAAAGCTTAACGTAAAATAATTAAAATATACTATCTAATGGAACGTGCTTGTACGATCCGACGCATTTTTTGACCACAGTGTCCCTGTATGGGAACTCTTCTCAAAATTCGATTACTTATGGAAGCGCCCTTATCAGACAAAAACAAAGCAAATTAAACCGCTAGCGCTTGAATACAGGTTCCTTTTTCTCCTTTGGCGTCTCTCCGACCCAGCTTACACAAGCGACCATCCTGCTCGCTAATTTCCGATTTCTATTTAAAAAAGATGAATCAATCAATAACATTTGATACATGCCCATCATCTTAACGCTAAACGTGTCAAGGATTAATTAGAGCCAGCGTGTTCTTCCACGTATGTTGTTTTACTTCCGCAACAGCAAACAATTATTTCCCGTTTCTGAGTTTCATCTTTCGGACAGCAAACGAAACGAAGCATGCTTTAAAGCAAAGCAAACTTGTACTTGAAGGGAAACTTTCTGGTCGGCATTATGCCAGGAGCACGTGGTGTTGCAGCAAAGGAGTATTTCATCAAGATCATCACCGCACTGTCCCTGCTGCATGTGCAAATGCTATTTGGTTCCCGGTTCACGGAATACCGTCAGACTCCAACCAAGGCTATCTTAGCGACCAAAGGGTGCCTCAGTGAATGCCATGCAATTTTAGCGAATGACGCTAAACCAAAGGCAAGTTTGAATCGAAAAGTTACGAAGAAAACTGCAACTGAAGCATACGTGTACAGTAAACAAAATTTTAGTTTCAAAAGAAACTGTGGTACTGCGTCGGTGGGAGATTGAAACGGAAGACGGAGGGCTATTAATTAAACGCTCGAAACGTCAGCTTTCCAAATCTTTCACGGTGGTTATTCGACCTTTATCAACTCGTTTGATAAAATCAATTGCGCTAAATGTCGATGCAGATTTGGGTGTAATGGACAAACAGACCAAAACAACGGACCGTACACACGAATTCAATGTTTTCGCCAATGTTCAATAGACTTCGACCTCTGAATGCTAACGCACATCTAAAAGCACTTACGGTTCAAATTGGCTTAAGGTTTATACCAACAAAAATTAAACGGTCATTTCTCAGCGTCTTTAAGATCAATTGCAAGGGATTCTTGAACAAGAATATTTAGGAAGCGATCTAACAACAACCTAACAGACGAGCAGCGGGCAAATTAACCCTCTTGCTTAAGTAAACTAATCTCACGAAATATTTGCATCGTTAATTGATCAAAATTGATTCCGAACAATAGGAGGAATGAATTCAAATAGACTACCGTGCTTCAGCTCATATTTTTGAGACTTCAAAAGCCATTTATAGAGAAAAAAACTTGGTCGAAATCTTAAAGGAAATATCTCGTGATTTACTGGTGACCTTTTTAAAAATAATTTCCTATTAGTGAATTGGAATTTCATGGGATCTCAGTGTTTCAAATATCATCCCAAGCTACAAGTCTGAATGATGTAAAAACGAGACGAAAAGCACGTTTTCAATTCACTTTCCAATTATTTGCTTACAATTTGCTACTTGCGGTACTTCTTTGTCGGGAAGGTACCGAGAAAGCATGCAAAGAATGTGACATCAAAGAACAAATACATTGAAACTCCTTCAGGATTAACATATCTTCGCGGACTTCCACATCAAAGATGTCTTCTCACGCGATCGCGAGTCAATTTATTTTTGCACATAAGACATCTGACCCTATCACATGACCTTTGGTTTAGTCTCACACTCGGCTTAAAACACACTCGGTTCAAGCACCAACCAACTTGACAAGTCAACAAGGAAGTTCAAGGCGTAAAAAAACTAACTCTGATGAAATGACAAATTTTTATCAAAACGTTTTGCTGTCGTTGTTATCCTTAGCTTCCGTTCAACAAATGATATACCGCCACAGATTGACCAATAGCAAGAGAATATGAGGTATATTCTCTTGCCAGTAGCAGGAGCCCATATGCTCCTTCAATAATAGTTGTGTGGTTGCGATGTTTAAAATAAAAACTCGAGTCCCGTAAAGGTATGATTCATTCCGCCACGAATAAAAAGTGAAGAGTCTGTTGAAAGGCATTGCTTATGCACATTTTTCTTTCCCTCTTTGCAGGTGGAAACAGGTTTCTCTAGCTGTTTCTTGCTTTGCCTAAAGAGAGCCAAAGGTAGGGAAAGTGCAACGGCACTTCTGGCGTTATTCAAGTTATTTCACCTTAAGTTGTTCGAAATGCCAGACACTGCTACCAGGTGGAGTTGTAGAAGATTAAAATAACTGGACAGCGCTATGCAACTTAACAAATGAGGTCTGCTCCGAACCAATATTAGGAAGCTTAAGCACGAGCATTTTTGAGACGCGGACGGCAACCGGAAGTGAACATTTCGAGTACCAGGAAAATGGTGTCTCCAAATTTTTTATTTTAATCATCTTTAATGGAAAAACGATACTCAGCAGTTTAAATGTGTTTGTGTGAAGACACGTTAAGAGGGGAAACAGTTCACTTCCGGTTGCCGTCCGCTTCTCAAAAACGCGCTTGCTTAGCTCGGGTGATTAAAGGGGCTAGGTCACACAATTTTAGGCAATTTCAGCATTGATCGAATGGTCATAGAATTAACTAAAATATCAAAATAACTATTCAAACCTACAGAAGAACTCTAACAAAACACAGGGAAGCCAAGAACGGACACAGATGGACAAAACTGGAGAGGATTGAAATGGATTGAATTTGGGTAAATTTGAAAAACGTCGGCCCCCTTTTTTTCAAATTTATATCAGTCTATATCAAAATGTCATTTACAAAGCCGGAAAATCATTCTCAGTTGTTATGTGGCCGTGATTTTGCGAATGAAAGACTCTTGCTCTGCCAATTTTTCGTTTATAGCTCATAATTAAGAAAACTAAACAAATTTACCTAAAATAGCGTGACCTAGCCCCTTTAAGCTTACTATTCATGAGTTTAAGCACACGCCTTTTTGAGAGGCTGACGGCAACCGGAAGATAACATTTCGCCTGCCGGGACAGTGGTGTCTCCCAGATTTTTATACTAATCATCTCTAATGGAGAAAATATACTTAGCAATATAAATGTGGTTGTGAGAAGACAAGTTAAAAGGGAAAACAGCCCATTTCAGGTTGCCGTCCGCGCGTGCTCCCTACTGGAGCTTAAGGGGGTTGAACACAGTTTTTGATACCTATGTTTCATTTACCTTTTTCTCTAAAACCCTTGATCCTTCGGTCGCCAAAAATGGTAGCAAGCAAGTTAACAACACGAACTTCGGTTTTTTGATAGTTGAGCTGACGTATATGCTGTTTTCATAGTATCATGAATAAATATAAAGAGGTATGAAGAGGCCTTTAAAATCGGTTTTGTTTTATTTGCAGAAAATCTGGTCGTTAGATTTTCGTTATAATTTGCATGCAACAAGCTTGTAACAATGATCACAAGTTAACACTATTTTAATAATAATTTGACACTCAGAGAGATCGTTAATTATCCAGTTGAAGGTTCACTGCAATATCTAGAATTTCCTCTGTTTAAGTTCAAATTTTTCTCAATAATCCAGTTACTTATTTCTTAAAGTATTTTCGTGCCAAATTTCGTTAAATTCTAACCAGTGGTTCTCGAGAAGTAGGCGTATTTCCGAGAAAGCTCTTCTGCATTCAATCGCAATTTTTTAACTTAATACGCATGCACTGCATTGCGGATTGCGAATTGCGGATTTCTTTGCATCTTTATCTTTTCTAACATTAAAGACTAAAACCATCAAAACACTTTGTTCAATTATGAGGACAAACGGTAAAGATAGCGGGAGCATTGAGCAAATAACTTGATGATTGCTAAATTGAAACCATGTTGTGTTAGCAAGAGCACGCATAAAAACTACAATAGATCGGCCACTTTATATAAAGCACGCGACGTTTTCGATCCACGGACGGAAACCGGACGCCAGGACAGTGGTCTCTCCCAGATTTACAAACTAATCGTCTCTAATAGTGCAAAGATACTGACCAATATGAATATGGCATTGTCAAGACAAGTTGAAGAAGAAAATAACTCACTTCCCGTTACCGTCTGTGATTAAAAAGACGTCGTCACGCACGGAAACCGGAAGTAAACTTCTCACAAGTCAAGACAGTAGTCTCTCCCATATATATTTACACTAATCCTCTCTCATAGTGAAAATAAACTCATCAATATAATTGTGGTTGTGTCTTGAAGACAAGATATTAGGAAAACCACTCACTTCCGGTTGCCGTCCGTCTCCAAGAAACGTCATGTATTTAAACTCCCTAATACCAAGAGCAGCCAATTTAAAAAAATTGTTTCGTCTTAATAGAGCCTTCCCCATCGCTGTCTCGGTAATTAAGACGTTAATTGATGATCTTCCCTATCTCTTGTTTAAAAGTTGCAGATCGACAAGGTTTGACGGGGCCGACGACTTTCCTGATCGTGAAAAAACGCATCCGAAAATCAATTTTCAAGAACGATGGTATGTAAAGACGAATAATTACGAAATGTTAAGTTTTGAAATGACCGCTGCAGTTATGAGCGCCACTTTAGCAAAAGCCAATGGGAAGTCCGAAAAGTTCAAGCTTCAACGGGATGGCCTCGGCGTTTATACCGGTGCAGTGCTTTACAAATAGCAGAATCTTTGTTTACATTCTTTCCCTCCGAGAATAAAGCCCAGTATTGAAAGTCCATTGCATAATGAGCCGTTTCTGAAAATTTGAACATAAATTCGAAGCAATGATGCATCGGATCATAAGCGCTTTTGCTACCCAAGAATTTATCAGTTTTTGACGGCTAATAACTGGCTCGTTAACATCATCAAAGCTATCATTGAGACTTAAGACTGGATATTTTACTAAGTTTAATTAACAAGTTCTTTTACAGTTTGAAGTCGATTTGTGAATATCATAATGCCCTCTGTGAGCATATATTAATGAAAGAAATTTGAAACGAAGACGTCAGCAAAGATTCCCTTACTGAGCTATTAACTGAAACTGAGCTGGCCCTTTTTTGAGTTCATGACAAAACAGTAGACGACGGATAATTCGAGATATTTACCCAGGAAGCTCTACTCACCCGGAAGTGGTTTTCAGGGAGGTCCTGCATCCGGATCGAATTGGAGAACCCGAATTGGAGAACCCGAATTCCACAAGGGCTTAACAATGATTTCGAATTGGAGAACCCGAATTGGAGAACCCGAATTGGAGAAACCGGAGAACCTGGAGAAAAACCGCTCGGAGCAGAGAAAAGAACCGACAACAAACTTAACCCACATATGCCCTCCGTCGGGAACAGAACCCGGGCTACATTGCATGGATACGGATAGATATGAACAACAGCATATACATCAAAGTCATTATATTTGAACTGTTGAGGGTTTGTTGTGAGCGCTAGCTACTGATTTAGCAGTGGAGAGATGAAAGCCTGAAACGTTCCGGTGGCTTGAACTTTTCGGGTTTTCATATATCCTGTACTTCACACTGAATAAATGTTTGGCATGTTTAGTCCGTAAGGGTAATAGGCAACAGCATCCCATGATTACACAGAACGTGATGCCAACAACATATTATAAAATAACCTCAAGAAATAAATTTACCGAAAATCGGAATTTTTAAAGGGAATCATGTGACGTCTATAATCTCAAAAAAAATTCCATAAGTTGCAGATCGGTCATTCTGCATAGATTACATTCTGCATAATTATGCGGTCCCGCGTCATTCCGCAACCATATGCCTTTTATTCACTTAAACTTAGCTCATGGCAAAAGTTCGTATTCCATATCGTTAATCGGTAAAAATAAATGATGTCATGAGTTTGCGCGTGAGCGTGTGGAATGGCATAATTATGCGGAATCCAGGTGCTGCATTAGAGTAAAGACCATAATTATTACATGGATTTCGTATGTTAGGTATTTTGGTCTAAACAAAGTTTAATTTTACTTTACATCTCAGAATGTCATTCACCGAACCAAACTTTAGACTGGTACCCTTCAGAAACCGATGTCAACTTTGGAAAATACGAAAATACCAGCAACTGGTACATCAATGTATCCTGGACACCCATGAATGGTACGAGACCCGTTTAAAGGGTGTAAATAGGGAAATCAGGGAGCCTAAGCAAGGATAACGTAGACGGCTGCGAGAAAGTTATCTAAAAATATCATTCCCCGTTGTTGATGTAATAATTTCGCGATATTATTCCAAGTCGTTCAGCGTGGAAAGTGTGTATCTATACCAGAAACAAAATTGATTTGAACGGTGTGGATGTTTGGCATGGAAAGAAAATTGACTGATTCATCATCAGATGCTCGCGCCCTCCACTTAACCTCCCTCAAATTCGATCATTCCACGTTGTTAGGGAGCTTAAGCACGCGCGTTCTTGAGACGCGGACGGCAACCGGAAGAGAACATTTTGCGCACCAGCGCAGTGATTTCTCCCGGATTTTTATACTAATCATGTTCAATGGAGAAAAGATACTTAGCAATGTAAATGTGGGTTAAATGGGAAAACAGCTCACTTCCGGTTGCCGTCCGCGTCTCAAAAACGCGCGTGCTTGAGATCCCTGTTATGAGGACGACTGAGGACGGCAAGCAAAATGTACCAAAATGCGAGGACGA
The DNA here is from genome assembly GCA_949126865.1 of Montipora capitata. NCBI lineage: Eukaryota > Metazoa > Cnidaria > Anthozoa > Scleractinia > Acroporidae > Montipora > Montipora capitata. The sequence goes on along the minus strand of OX421452.1, from coordinate 41,216,556 downwards.
CAACGACAGCTACAACAACGCAACGAAACAATAGGTTAAATGAACAATAGCAAAGACCCTTATTGCGCATACGTTCTGCGCATCTCGAGATACAGGTACTCAGATTTCCTATTGCTGGTGCTCATTAATTGAGGGATATTTTTGCGCGGTTCAAAACTATGCGGAGAAAGCAGAACTTAGCAAGTGATCTTGGTATCCAAAAAGAAAATTGGGGGTAACCACGCATTTTTCAAAGATAATTAATCAACAATATTTGTAAAAAGTTTTAAAATGCAAAGCAAAGTATGGCTCAATTATCTTCGAAAATTGCGTGGTTACCCCCAATCTTCTTTTTGGATTTCAATAACACTTGTTATGATCTACTTTTCCCGCATATTCAATAAACCGCGCAAAAATACCTGCGAATTAGTAGGCACCGTCCTTAACATGAAACGACGTGACCTAGCCAAATTTCAGGTTACGCGGAGGACACGAGCAACGGACGGTGATGTTTCAATTTTATCTCCGAACATCCACACTGTTCGAACCCACAATTTTACTCCTGCAAGTGATGATAGACACTTTCCATGGCGAACAAATTAGAGTAATCGCGACGTTATTGCAGAACGGAAATTAGTAGACAACCTTCTCGCAGTTATCTCTATCGCCCTTACTAAGGCTACCTAATAACAGGAACTGTCGATTTCTCGTTTGTAAACGGTCAATGTCATTTCAGAAGCCTTTCCTGCGGTTTCAGAACTTCTCGATCTGAGGTGGTTTTAGCTAGTTGCAAGCACTCAGTCTCGTTGGCCGTTTTCACACTGGTCCTTCTTAGACGGATAATCCGTCTTTATGTGAAAACGGAACGGTGTTCAATTTTGACGGATAATCCGTCTGATATCATCTGACTGATTATCCGTCTATTTAGACGGATTTTGATGACGTTTTGAATTCACATCAGACGGATGAAGTTGTCTCATTTTTTAATCGGAAAAGCCTGGAATTAGAAAAAAAAAAGCACTGTACTCTGGGAAGTAAAGTATGGTGCCCAAAGCTGTCTAAGCAAAACTCCAGAAGGAATCGAAAGATAAACCACGAGGCAAAGGGAAAAAGCTAAAGAAGAACACCTAGAACGAAGACCAAACTGTGTTATCCTATTTGGTAGGCAGAGACAGGCCTTGGGCTCCTGTCAAGCGATGCAGTTCTTGAAACTTTTCGAGTCTTCATTTCCTTGACATGAAGTAAGTGATAGTCGCCATTGCAATGAATTGGTAACCGGGCCTGACCTTCAAAGGCATGCTCTATCCGTCCAATGTGAACCAGAGACGAGTGAAATTTGAACTGTGTATCCGTCTCGAATTCACACCAAGACGGATTATCCGAAAAGAGACCTCTGTGAGCAAGGAATCGACGAAACAGCTGGGATCCTGCATCTGCATGACTTAGTGTGTTTGCAAGGTACTAGCATGAGCCAGTTAAATTAGTTTGGTTTGTAAATTAATTTACTTTGTGTTATAACGCTTACTTGCATGGCTTAAGACTTATAGGCCTACCAATACAATATATCAGAAACAATTGCGTTCTCCAGAGATACCATCGTAATGCCATATTAATTAATTGTTGCACTATGACTTTCATAGGACATCATTTAGTTTCAGACCTTCGTTTTTAAGGATACTGTTTTTGTTGAGAAGACCTTTTTACGACACCATATTTTAAGGAGGTCAGTGCGTCTTACTGTGAATGTATCTTATGTATGAGTTTATCGAGAAATCCTGGTCGTATCGCCTACTCTACATGTGACCGAACCAACATCCTTTTTTTTTTTTTAAGATGTGAATGAAACGTGGAGTGGTATTTTTATTCGACTTGCACTTGAACCAAAAGATGGCTTTATGTCGGATTTCTATTGCGCTTTGCTGCCGAAGGTAAGGACAAGTAAAAAGATAAGGTGCATTTGCAACTTGATGTATTTGCCCCGGGGGGGGGGGGGGGGACTCCCATATGAAACAGACGGGGATGCTCGTCGGAAATTTTAAATTTAACCCCTAAAGGAGACCAATCTAGGCGTGGCTTAAGCAAATTTTGACCCCTAAAAGAGACCGTTTAAAAACACAAAAATAAGACACGCAATGAGTTTAAATGATAAAAAGGCATAATCATCGAATGCTTTTATCTAAAAAGAAAATTTAAAAGGAAATTTGACTTCTGTTTCTCTTCGCGTAATTCTGTGTTACTTCGCGGAACCCTAAACGAGACCTTGGTGGCATAAAATATTGGCGCTTTGCCCTGAACACCCTAAGCGAGACCAAAATCCAAAATTTACACCCCTAAGCGAGACGACGAGCATCCCCGTCTGTTTCATATGGGAGTCCCCTCCCCCCCCCGGGGTATTTGCATGACGCCAAACGAAATAATTCGGGAGAAAAAAGTAGAATCCTTTGCACTCTGACAATTGCAATATTCAATGGAGTGTGTGTTCTTACCCAAGCTCGTGCACACTCTTCTCAGTAAAAAATCCCCGAAGTATTGTCAGCTTATCGGCGTTGGCAAAACAGAGTGCACATACAAATAAGTTCAATACAGTACTAGGCATTCTCCGCTGTAAACGTACCTAACCCACAACGGAAATGAGAGCGGCTAGTGGCAGGAAATCTGCACTTTTGCATAAAACCATAGACACAACACCCGTTGTCCCGCAAGATAATTATTAATGTTGCGATTATCTCTCAAAAATGCATGGTTACCCCCAATTTTCTTTTTGGATACCAAGAGTACTTACTAAGATCTACTTTCTCCGGATAGTTTTAAACCGCGCAAAAATATCACTGTATTGGTAAGCATCACAGGAAACTCGAGTATCTCGAGATGCACAAAACGTATGCGCAATAACAATAGTAGGCACCGTCCTTAATATTATTATTTTATTGTCTTTTAAAAGTAACCTTTTTTGCATAAGAATGAATTAGAATATCTTCACAAATCTTGAAGCGCAGAAAAAAGTTAAGTACTAGAACCAAGTAAATGAAGTGTCCATTCAATAGTCTCCTACGCAGCAGTTCTTTATTTCGTCAAGCAACGCTCCTTGGGGAGGAGCGTTGCGTGACGACACAAATAACGTTGTGTGGGGAAGAGCGTTGCGTGACTACACAAAGAACGGCTGCGTGGGAGGGAGGCCTACCTATAGCAATTGAGTTGTTTCATTTATTTTTTAAACTTTTTTTTCCCCATGCACTGAGGAAGCAAAAATTCTGGATGCCGTGATTCCAGCGGAAAAAAAAGAATAGGACAAATAAATGACCGCGTAAAGAGTAGAAAGATCTCAAGATTCAGTTGCTCAAGGCAGACAAGCAAAGGATTTTTGTTCTACCACTCGTCAATTGACCGCTTGCTTTTTTTCTTTTTTCACGTTAGAACCAGACCGTGCTTCTTCACGGAAACATTTCTTCCTACGGCTACACATATCCAGACAGGATTTATCTAAGGGTCAGCGAGAAACATCCATATCATCCATATCATTAATAAAAATCTTCTCAAAATAAGTAGTAAAAAGTATATATTTATCAATTCTATAACAGACGGGCTCCCTGTCCACGAACGTCATCATCATTATTATCATCGCTGTGCGACAACTCTGACATCGTATTCACAAAGAGAGGGCAAGAAAAAGGATTTCTTAATCTAGTGTCTAGTCAATTGCGTCTCTCCCAGGGGGAAGTCCTTGTTCTCTTGTCCCCTTAAAAAAAATTGCTTGTGTTCCCTTGTTTCCGAAATGACCTTCAAACTTGTTCCCAGCTTTTTGATCCTTAAAATTGTTTATATTACCGTGTTCCCCAGTTCAAATTAGTCTTGTTCCCTTGTTCCCCAAAACCCCTGAGAGGGGCTCTCAATTCACTGTATGGCGAAGCGCATCTGAGTATAATATTCACGTACAAAGTAAAAGTAGGAATACTACCCTTAATTAAGCTGTGTAAATGCGGCACCGTTATTATTATAACAATGGCACCATCATGCCAATTAATTACTGACGTCTTGCTCTTTCCTAGGTTATTGGTTTTCCTTTTGTTTCGGACGATTATGACATTTTCCCTTTTGCTCCACCTACTCCGCCAATTAAGAGTAAGTAGAAACTGACAAACGTTGACCAGCAGTTTTGTATACATTTGTGTATACGGTTTTGAACGTACTTCAGAGGCTAGTCTGGTTTAAAGAAATTCAGTTGAATGTCCGTTAGAAAGCTACAATTGAAAAACCCTCAATTCAAAGTTCTTTTACTTTTAAGGGTTTCTAAGCTACATTCAAATTACTTCAGCATGTGAAATGTAACTTTCGTTAGTTAGTTTTGTACCTGCTCCAGATATGTCCAGAAATGCAATTCGACGCAAACCGTTTTTTTATATATATAAGCGTCCCAAACGGTCCCTTTATCTTTCTTCTCAACATTGTCCAATACAGTCTCCTAATTAGAGGCTCGTAGATTTTGATAAGCGTCGCAGTGTTCCCTTGTTCTTCTCCCATTCGTTTCGCCCCTCAAGTGAAGATAATCAGCTGCATTTATCCTTATCTAAGTGTTGGAAATGCTTCGACGTAACAGGACTGAGTTCGATAGATATGAAATCAGGATTGGCGTGCATCTTATTGAGCACATTTCTGGACAAAGATAGAGGGATTCAATGTCACATGCGTCCAGAAATACAGGTGGTAAATGTCATGAGTCTCTCTCTGGCTTTACTGCTCAGACTGACATTTAATAGAGCGACAACCATTGCTCAAAGGAATCTACAAAAACCCGCCCCTCATATGTTACAAAAGAAGGCGGTCAATCAAAGATATACTCGTGAGAGCCAAATTACGAAACTAAAAGGCTAAAACACGCGCTAAGGAGTAGTGTAGGCCTCATTCACTCACTCCCATACAATTAAATTTCCGGTCGTTTCCGTCGTCGCCGACGGCGAAAGTTTAA
>OX421452.1:41196614-41199114 GCA_949126865.1 Montipora capitata | reverse complement strand
TACCCTGACCTAAATATAACGCTAACCTTTACCCAAACCTTATTGTTGGAAATATGTAGCAAAGGCTTAGACCTAAAGGGAAACTTTGGCGTTGGATGTCAAAATTGGGGGCGCATCTAATTAGGTAGATATGAGCAGTTCCTACGATGATCAATTCATGTATATGTTTCTTTTGTTTTTGTTTTGTCTAGGGTTTGAGTACGACGCCTTTATTATTTACAGCCAACTGGACCAACTTTGGATAAGTGAAAGGCTTCTTCCCTTATTGGAAGAAAGAAACGAACTCAAATGTTGCATACACTACAGAGACTTCGAACCTGGAAAAGTATTTTACGACAGCATGGCAGAATATGTGTACAAAAGTTTCAAAATCATAGCCGTGTTATCGAACAATTTCTTCGATAGCAATTACTGCAGCTACGAGTTGAATATTGCAAAATATCGCCTTTTGAACGCCATGGATGACAGTTTGATAATGGTACGAATTGACAATGTTGATCGGGAAAAGCTTCCTCGAAAACTACAGAAAAGGAGTTTTATTGATTACTTCAATCCGCTCGAGAGACCCTTTTGGGAAAAGAAACTGCTGGAATGTTTGGATGCTCCGAACGATGAATGTATTGATAAGTCGGCGGCGACCCTCGCATATTAGTAACAGTGCACATGATAACAATAATTGATCATGGAAAGTCACGTATGAAAGTCGTTTCATCTTGAACCACGTATGGTGACAGCTCTGAGCGAGAATTGTCATCGCAGTTCATAGCGAACGACTTAAGGTGACTGGAACCAGTTTCACTACTTTTAAGAGACCTTCTTACTATGAGAACTATAACTACAACTATCACGTAACAGCTGTGTTATGGTACCATATGAAATACCAATAATTGCTTAACAAAATGCGCATTTTGGTAAGCAATAATTGATAAATTGAGAACTGCCAATGGTCTTTGAATTTTTAAAAATCTCTTTCGTTAAGTTGTTTTTAAGTGTAAGCAATAATAAGTTCTCCATATTTTTATTGCACATGACACCCATATTTTTTAAAACTCGATTTGAATGTATTTCAGAGAGCGCTCAATAGTAATAAACTGGTACAAGACTTCAGAGGTAGTTGTTCATCGTTTAATTACTACAGCTCTGTTTCTAAAGGTGAAAAAATGTCCACACTCATCAGGTAATATTCACGATATTACTTCATATATATGTTTTTTAAAAATTGACTTTCATTTTTTTTACACGGTCAAACTATACTTACCAATTCCGAGTTTTTAAATAAAGTCTATTGGGGGTCTATTGATTCCATGATTGGTGCTTCATATGCTACCATAACATTGCTGTTACGTGGTACAGCATAGTAATTATGTCCCTTCTAATAACAAGGTCTCTTAGAGTAATAAAACTGGTTCTAGCCACCTAAGCGTATGACTTTCAAATATTTTCACCATCATCCGTCATACATTTTGGTACATTTCTTTGCCGTCATCTCCTAAATGACGACGTGAAATGACCAAATTCAAGGTTCTGTGGAGGCCGTTAGCACATGACGATGAATTTTCAATTCTCTCTCTACGCTTCCAACTCACTCATACCAGTTCAATTCCTCGACAGTTAATACACATTTTTAACGCGAAACGACATGAAATAGTTTCGTAGTGATATAAATAACGCGAACTTGTATTTTTAAATGAAGTCCTCGTAGCCGCCGTCGTCCTCGTTTCGTAAGCTCCCTCCTAAAGCAAAGACGTCGACGACAGCTAAGAGGAAGTTGTCTAAAAATATTATTTCCCGTTATTGTAATAATTTTGCGATTGCTGCAATTTGCTCGGCTTGGAAAACGTGCGTACACATTCCAAAAATAAAATTGGTGAGGACGGTTTGGATATTTCGACAGAAAAATTGACAATTCATCATCAGGTGCTGTCGTCCTACACAAGACCTCAAATTTGATCATATCACGCCGTTGTCAAGACGAGAACGGCAAAGAAATGTATCAAAATGTAAAACGCACGTACAGGGCGTGCAGAACTATTGCTTTTGCCCATTAGACGTATCGTTATGTGAGCAGGGTTTGGAACGTTACCGAGAATATCAAGCCCCCCATACCAGGCCCCCCATGTTAAGCCCCCTACGATATCAAGTCCCCCATACTTGCTCAGCCTTAAGATTGTCAATTAATTTGTTTTTGCACTGCACTGATTGGAAACAAAGTTTTGGCTAATTTTAAATTCAATCACGTGGAATGGTCGGGGCACCAACATGGCCGCCTTTTCTTTTTTTAGGGGCGCCAACATGGCGGTCGTGACGTCATGTAAAACCGAAAATTGGAAACAATGGCCGAAGATACCGCAGATAATATGATTGTATTGGTCATAATTTTTAAAGTACAACTTCCCCTCCAGAGTGTAATCAAAGATCGAACCTTTAATTATGTAATAAACGCTTACTTTCTATTAAAAGCACCCTATTTAATTGACACCCCGGTCGAGTCAGGATTTGT
>OX421452.1:41179114-41191614 GCA_949126865.1 Montipora capitata | reverse complement strand
GTGATTTAATCTCTACTATAACAAGTCACAAGCGGCGTACACGTGCAAACTTGTCACATCCGGCACTATACAAGCAACGATTCAGTACGTACTATCAATAGATTGAGCTGGCCCACTGTTTTGTTACAACCAAAATCTCTGCAAGAAAACCTCATTACTACTGTACTGGAAATGTAGAAGAAGAAATCTAGAAGAGCCATCAATCAAGAGCCTTGCAGAAGCGTGTTATGTATGGCAATTATGTATGGTGATACCGCTGGCATTACAGGATCTCTCTAGTTGTTCGATTGTTCAGTTATTGTTTGTTAACCAATCAGAATAAACCACGCGGTTGTTGTTGATCCAACATGGCGTCTGTGTTGTAAGAGTGTATCAAACATGGTGTCAGAATAGAGGATAACGAACGCCACTGAACCGAGCATGGCCGAAGGATACGCAAATTCGTCGTACAAATGGCCAACTATGAACTGGGCTGCTGCAGACCTGAGTAAAGAATGGGAAAGGTTCTATCAACACTGCGAATTCACGTTTGGAGGACCGCTCAGCAAATGCACTGAAAAGGAAAAAATATGTAACCTTATGAGCTTCGTCGGCGACAAAGGCCGGGAAATTTACCTTACCTTCCAGTGGGAAACTGTTCGTGTGGGAACAGGAGAAAGTGCTCAAGATGTAAATGAGAGAGACATACTCGAAAGAGTCGTCGGAAAGTTCAAAGCACACCTCGAAGCCAAGAAGAACCCGATTATGGCAGCAGTTAAATTTGACCGAAGACGTCAGTTACAAGGAGAAACCTTTGACTCCTTTGTCACCGATCTTAAGCTCCTGGCGCGTGGTCTGGACATGACTGAGTCGAATAAATTGATTCGGAACGCCATCGCATGCAAATCTCTGGACGAGCGAGTCAGGCAACGCTCCTTGGAGAAAAGTAAACACCTCACCCTTGAAATGGCAATCGATATCGGTCGGATGTTCGAGGCGACTAAGGATGGAATGCAAGTGATGTCTGGCGAAGACCCTAAAGTGGAGGTCAATAAACTTGCATGGAAGGGGGGCTCGTCCAAAAAGCCCAAAAACAAGGTACCAAAAGAGAAAAATGTGCAAGTTCCAAAATGTGATAGATGTGGATACAATGCCCACAAGCCACATGAAAAATGCCCTGCCAGAAAGGAGTCGTGCAACAAGTGTAAGAAAATTGGACATTTTGCTAATGTGTGCAGAAGCAAGAAAAGCAATGTCAACTTACTAAATGAAATGGACTATCCTGGAGAAGGCTATTCTAGTGATGAGGAGGGTCCTGAAAGTGATGTGCAACTACTTCATGTAGCAAGCCTGGAAATGAATGGCATCCGTGACAAAACAAAAACCAGTGAAAGTGATGAATGGTGGGCGGTGGTAGAAGTGGGTAACAGTACTCTGCACTGTCAACTCGACACTGGTGCCTATGCAAGTGTTATCAACATTACTCATCTCAAGCAAGTAGCACCCAGGGCCCTGATCAAACAAACCAAGAAGACCCTGGTGTCATACAGCCAACACCGAATCACACCAAAGGGCTACGTCACCCTTCCCGTAAGATTTAAGGACAGGGAGTTAAATGTGAACTTTATGTCATAGATAGTGAGCAGAAGCCAATATTGTCAGGTGAAGTTTGTCAAGCCCTCAACCTGGTTCAGCGGGTACATAATCTACAGGAACATGTAGATCCAAGCTTAAAGGAGCTACTCAACCAGTATCCAGATTTACTAAGTGCATCAGGAGCCATGCCTGGAACTTACTCCATCAAGATTGACCCCAAAGCAACACCAGTAGTGCATGGACCTCGTAGACAACCTGCAGCACTCCTGCCCAAGATCACAGCGAAGCTTAAGGAAATGGAAAAGGAAGGACACTTAGCCAAAGTTTCACAGCCCACTGACTGGGTTAACTCTATGGTAGTTTCAAGTCGAGGTGAAAAGATTAGGATCTGCCTTGACCCGGGTGATCTCAATAAAGCAGTAAAGCGGGAACATTATCCAATCCCCACTGTAGAGGAAATTGCAGCCAAGATACCTGAGGCAAAAGTGTTTACAGTCCTTGATGCGAAGAGTGGGTATCTCCAGATGAAACTAGACTACGAGTCTAGTCTACTGACAACAATGAACACCCCAATAGGCAGATACAGATGGTTAAAACTACCATTTGGAATCAAATCAGCTCCAGAGCTGTACCAAAGGGCCATGGATGAAATGTTGGAGGATATTGATCACGCATATGCCATCATGGATGACATACTGATTGCAGGACGTGACATTGCCCACCACGACTCAGTCCTAAATGAGGTTCTCCACCGCGCCAGAACCTACAACCTTAAGCTGAACTTCGAGAAGGTCAAAGTGCGAAAACAACAAGTTCCATATGTGGGCCACATCATCTCAGCAGAGGGCCTTAAACCAGATCCGGAAAAAGTAAGAGCTATGAAGGACATGCCACCCCCCGAAACAAAAGAAGATGTGCGTCGGTTCCTGGGATCTATCCAGTACCTAGCCAAGTTCCTCCCAATGCTAGCTGAAGTTGAAACACCACTGCGGGAGCTGACAAGGAAAGATGTTCTCTTCCACTGGGACAAGCCACAAGCAGCTGCGTTCCAGAAGCTCAAGGATATGTGCTGTGAAGCTCCTCTGTTAGCCTACTATGATGTCAGAAAAGATGTGACCATACAATGTGATGCCAGCAACAGCGCTGTGGGTGCGGTCCTACTGCAAGAGGGAAGGCCAATAGCCTACGCATCCCGAAAACTTCGACCATCAGAGCTCAACTGGGCGCCAATAGAGAAAGAAATGCTGGCCATTGTGTTCAGTACACAGAAGTTCAGAGAGTACATTCTGGGGAAAACAACCCTGGTCCAGACTGACCACAAACCCCTGGAAATGATACTGCGCAAGCCCCTGACAACAGCACCATTAAGATTGCAGGCAATGATGCTAAGAGTGAGTGGCTATGATCTAAGCGTAGAATACCTGCCAGGGAAGAAGCAAGTCCTTGCAGACACTCTCAGCCGAGCAAGTCTAAATGAGGTTCCACCGGAAGAAGAGGAGATACAAGTAAACATGTTGGAAAGAATCTCCGTGTCTGAGCCAAAGTATGCAGAACTCCAACAAAACACAGCAAATGAGCTTCATGAATTGTATGCTATGATCCAAGCCGGCTGGCCAGACACAAAGCAACAAGTCCCACACAGCATCCGCCAATACTGGGACACACGTGATGAGCTCGCGGTGCTAGATGGAGTAATCTACCGAGGAATGAGAATCGTAGTCCCCCCGTCTATGAGGCCAGCCATGCTGGAAATCATACATGGAACACATCTGGGAATCGTAAAGTGTAAGCAAAGAGCCAGGGAAGCCCTTTACTGGCCCGGCATGAGTGGGCAGATAGAAGACAAAGTCAAGGATTGTACCACGTGCCATGATTATGCCCCTGCACAACAGAAAGAGCCTCTGATGCCGAGCCCTGTTCCGGACCTGCCTTGGGAAAGAGCCGCTTCAGACATTTTCGCCTTTGAAGGTGAACATTACCTGTTGCTAGTTGATTACTTCTCCAAGTTTATTGAGGTGACCAAACTGAAGGATCTGACATCCCTGGAGACCATTGAAGTCCTGAAAGAGCATTTCAGTCGACACGGCATCCCAGCAAAACTCGTCACTGACTGTGGTAGCCAGTACACAAGTAGCGAATTTGAGACATTTGCTAAAAGCTACACCTTTGAACATGTCCTAGTAAGCCCGAAGTACCCCAAAGCAAATGGGGAGGCTGAAGCCGCAGTCAAAACAGTGAAATCTATATGGAGAAAGAACAAAGACAAGAGAAAAGCGCTACTAGAGTACAGGGCGTCCCCACTCCCAGCAATTGACTTGTCCCCGTCACAGCTCTCTATGGGTCGCAGGCTTCGAACGACACTCCCAATAGCACGTGGTCTATTGGAGCCTGAAACACATAGCACCCAGAAGATAAGAGCAAGAATGAAGCATGGCAAGGACAAGCAGAAGTACTACCATGACCGCCAAGGAACCAAAGAGCTACCACCACTCAGAGCAGGCGATCATGTCAGAGTAAGACCTGAGCCAGGGTCAAAGGAGTGGAGGGCGGCTACCGTAGTCCAGAAACATGCCTTGCCCAGATCATACGTGGTAGAGGTGAGCGGCCGAAGAATCAGGCGTAACAGAGTGGCTCTAAGAAACGACTCAGCCAAGTCTCATATGGAATACCGTAAACGCCATGGAAACATCGCTCAGCAGACAGAACCAGAGCCTGACAAGACACATGCGGCTCCCACGTCCCCAGCAAGCCCACAAGTGGACCCCACTGCACAGGAATACCACTTAAATCCCTCACCTGCTGAGGAAATGCCAGCAGGTGGTGTGCCACCGCCAGTGGACATCGCGGAAGCTAAAGACCCGCCTTTCTATAAAACTAGAAGTGGAAGACAAGTCAGGAAACCAGTCAGACTAGACCTGTAACTAGTTGTTATGTTACAAGGGACACTTTATGAAGCATGAACAATGACAGACACAGATGAATTAATGCTGAGATTATTATTATTTTATTTTATCTTTTTTTTTTCATTTATTTACAGTTTTCTTTTTAGTCTTAAAGATTGTGATGTGAAGGGGGGGGATGTTATGTATGGCAATTATGTATGGTGATACCGCTGGCATTACAGGATCTCTCTAGTTGTTCGATTGTTCAGTTATTGTTTGTTAACCAATCAGAATAAACCACGCGGTTGTTGTTGATCCAACATGGCGTCTGCGTTGTAAGAGTGTATCAAACAAAGCGTTACACGTAACTGATCAACTCCGGCACTTTGCCCAGTTTAATGGGTACCAAGTCCTCGCCCTAGCTGTAGGAAAGGCAAGTGACGTGATCTCGTCGTTACAACTCCTCGCCCCAAAACGGCAAACAGCATTGACGGATTATTTTAAATAAATCGTCTGTGAACTACAGCTAATAGCAACGATGTTTTGCATTTTTTTCTGTGCGTTATCACCCGACGAGACACTGCACATTTCAACTACATATAGGCTGGAAATGAACTTGATGTTTTGTTACAATATTTATCTTCATATACGTTCACGTTTTAAAAGCATTTTGCTATATCGAGTCAATAAAATCATGTTTACTGCCATTCCTATCCAATTTATATTGTACCTCTATTAAGCGGCCAACCTCTATTAAGCGGCCACTTTTCAAAGTCCCGAGGGTGGCCGCTTAATAGAGGTCGGACTGTAGTTGGTCGTTATCTCCCACCCAGCCTCCACAAGCGACCATCCTGTTTCCGGTTTCTATTTAAAAAGATGAATCAATCAATAACATTTGATACATGTTAATCATCTTGACGCGAAACCTGTCAAGGATTAATTAGTGCCAGCATATTCTTGCACGAATGTTGTTTTACTTCCGCAACAGCAAACAATTATTTAGCGTTTCTGGGGTTCATATTTCGGACAGCAAACGAAACGAAGCATGCTTTAAAGCAAAGAAAACTTGGCCTTGAAGGGAAACTTTCTGGTCGGCATTATGCCAGGAGCAACTGGTGTTGCAGCAAAGGAGTATTTCATCAAGATCATCACCGCACTGTCCCTGCTGCATGTACAATTGCTATTTGGTGCCCGGTTCACGGAAAACCGTCAGACTCCAACCAAGGCTATCTTAGCGACCAAAGGGTGCCTCAGTGAATGCCATGCAATTTTAGCGAATGACACTAAACCAAAGGCAAGTTTGAATCGACAGGTTACGAAGAAAACTGCAAAGCATACGTGTACAGTGTTTGGCATTGTGTATTGGCTTTAATTATGCCATTTAATGTACTTGCTGGTTTAAGTAAGAAGCGCTAAACGTCGATGCAGATTTGGGCGTAATGGATCAGTAAACAGTAGTTACACACTGTTTTCTTCCATGTCCATGTCTCAAATCAAAACAACGGACCGTACACACGAACTCAATGTTTTCGACAAAGTTCAATAGACTTCGACCTCTGAATGCTAACGGCATCTAAAAGCAGTTACAGTTACAAATTGGCTTCAGGTTTATACCAACAAAAATTAAAAGGTCATTGCTCAGCGTCTTTATGATCAATTGCAAGGGACTCTTAAACAAGAATATTTAGGAAGCGATCTAACAACAACCTAACAGACGAGCAGCGGGCAAATTAACTTTCTTGCGGAAGTAAACTAACCTCACGAAATATTTGCGTCGTTAATTGTTCAAAATTGATTCCGAACAATATAGGGAGAATGAGTTCAAATAGACTACCGTGCTTCAGCTCATCATATTCTTGAGACTTCAAAAAGCCATTTTTAGAGAAAAACCTTGGTAAGGAAATATCTCGTGATTTACTGGTGACCTTTTCCTAACAATTTTCTCTTATAGTGACGAGGAATTTCATGAATCTCAGTGTATCAAATATCATCCCTACAATCATAGTTAATAGAGAGGAATGGTTATGAAACCCGACAAATTTCTTTGTTGTAGGTTTTTGTTCTCGTTTTTAGCCTTGACCGTGCACAAAACACAATAGTTGTTTACTCCATACTGCGGAACTAACCAATAGAAACGTGTTGGTTGCGTAATTCATGCATAGTGTATGAGCGCAAAACAAAAGATTGTGCACGGTCGTGGACTTTCCAACCTAAATCTTGGCTGCTTTGTTTGCTCTTTTGATGTTCGCCGAGCTTCCAAACCATTCCCCTCTATTAACTATGCTACAATTGTAGCTACAAGTCTGAATGATATAATGACGAGACGAAAAGCACGTTTTCAATTCACTTTGTAATTATTTGTTTGCTACTTGTGATACTTCCTTGTCGGGAAGGTATCGAGAAAGCACGCAAAGAATGTGACCTCAAAGAACAAATACATTGAAAACCTTCAGGATTAACATATCTCCGCGGACTTCCACATCAAAAGACGTATTCTCACGTGATCACGAGGCACATAAGAAACTTGACTCTGTCATATGACCTTTGGTTCAGTGCTTCGCGTAACTCACACTCGGTTCAAGCACCAACCAACTTGACAAGTCAACAAGCAAGTTCAAGGCGCAAAAAACTAACTTTGATGAAATGACAAATTTTTATCGAACGTTTTGCTGTTGTTGTTGTCCTTAGCTGCCGTTGAACAAATGATATACCGCCACAGATTGACCAACAGCAAGAGAATATGAGGTATATTCTCTTGCCAGTAGCAGGAGCCCATATGCTCCTGCCAATAGTTGCGTGGTTGCAATCTTTAAAATTAACAGCGTGCTAAGAAAACCTCGAGGCCCGCATGATTCATTCCGCCAAGAATAAAAAGTGAAGAGTCTGTTCAAAGGCATTGCTTATCATATTTTTCTTTTCCTCTTTGCAGGTGCAAACCGGTTTCTCTGGTTGTTACTTGCTTTGCCTAAAGAGAGCCAAAGGTAGGGAAAGTGCAACGGCACTTCTTGCGTTATTCAAGTTATTTCATCTTAAGTTGTTCGAAATGCCAGACACTGCTACCAGGTGGAGGTGTAGAAGATTAAAATAACTGGACAGCGCTATGCAACTTAACAAATGAGGTCTGCTCCGAACGACTGGAACTGCAACGAGAACGTCATCTAAAAACATAATTTCGTGTTATTGCAATCACTTCGAGACTATTCCAAGCTTTTTAATGTGACAATGGTGTGGCAGTCTCTCAGGAATGAAACCGTTATGAGCGTCGCTTAATTTAGGGGAGAAATGAAAATTTATCTTCCAAGTGCTGACGTTCTCCATAAAACCTTAAATTTGGCTATTTCACGTTGTCGTTTTGCTGACGACGGCAAAGAAATGGACAAAAATGAAATATGCACGACGTGCAAAGCGTGCAAAGCTATTGTTTCTGCCCACTAAATATGCATGCGCGTTTTTGAGACGCGGACGGCAACCGGAAAAGGACATTTCCCGTGTCAGGACAGTGGTGTCTCCCAGATTTTTACACTAATCATTTCTGATGGAGAAAAGATACTTAGCAATATAAATGTGGTTGTGTGAAGACAAGTTAAAAGGGAAAACAGCTCACTTCGGGTTGCTGTCCCCGCGTGCTTAAGCTACCTATCTCTTGTTTAAAAATTGCAGATCGACAAAGTTTGACGGGGCCGGCGACTTTCCAGACCATGAAAAACCGCATCCGAAAATCAATTTTCCAGCGCAATGGTATGTAAAGACGAATAATTACTAAATGTTAAGTCTTCAGTTGAAATGACCGCCGCAGTTATGAGCGCCAATAGGAAGTCCGAAATGTTCAAGCTTCAACGGGATGGCGTTGGCGTTTATACCGGTGCAGTGCTTTACCAATAGGACAATCTTTGAATATAATTTCGAAGCAATGATGCTTTGAAAATTCGAAATTTTACAAAGAGTGCATGGGATCATAAGCGCTTTTGCCACCCAAGAATTTATCAGTTTTTGATGGCTAATGACTGGCTCGTTAACGTTATCAAAGTTATGAGACTTAATGAATGAAGGGGTAGTTTCTAAAGAAACTGTGGTGCTGCGTCGGTGGGGAAGTAGTATACAAAAATTTGGTTTTATCAACGGAGTTGATAATGTAAATTGGCCACCGTACAGAGATTCTAAAAGCTGACGTTTCGAGCGTTAGCCCTTCGTCAGAGCGAATCCGATTCGCTCTGACGAAGGGCTAACGCTCGAAACGTCAGCTTTTAGAATCTCTGTACGGTGGCCAATTTACATTATCAACTCCGTTGATAAAACCAAATTTATGAGACTTAAGACTGGAGATTTTACTAAGTTTAATTAACGAGTTCTTTTACAGTTTGAAGTCGATTTAAAGGAAAGGAAAAAGGAAAGGTACTTTATTTAAGCGTCTAGTTGATTTAGCGCTGGAGCACTAATTGGGGACACTGTAAAGTGAAATTAACAATCAACGCAAATCAAATTCAAATGTTGGTTTTTGAGGAGAGGGGAAACCGGAGTACCCGGAGAAAACCTCTCGGTGCAGAGTAGAGAACCAACAAACTCAACCCACATATGACGCCGAGTTGAGGAATCGAACCCGGGCCACATTGGCGGGAGGCCAGTGCTCTCACCAATGCGCCATCCCTACACCCCATGTAGTGGTTATCATAATGCCCTCTGTGAGCAATGACGTCAGCAAAGATTCCCTGCCTGAGCTATTAACTGAAACTGAGCTGGTCTTTTTGTGAGTTCATGATAAAACTGTAGACGACGGATAATTCGAGATATTTACCCAGGAAGCTCTACTCACCCGGAAGTGGTTTTCAGGGAGGACCTGCATTCGGATCGAATTGGAATTTAGAGATGATGGTTTTTGTGGAGAGGGGAAAACTGGAGAACCCGGAGAAAAACCGCTCGGTGCAGAGGAAAGAACCAATAACAAAGTTTCCTCACATATGGCCTCGAGTCCGGGAACAGAACCCGGTCTACATTGGATACGGATCTGAGATATGAACAACAGCATATACATCAAAGTCATTGTATTTGAACTGTTGAGAGTTTCTTGTGAGCGCTAGCTAACTTGGCAGTAGAGAGATGAAAGCCTGGAAAGTTCTGGGTTTTCATATATCCTGTGCTTCACACTGACTAAATGTTTGGCATGTTTAGTCAGTAAGGGTAATAGGCAACAGCATCCCATAATTATACAAAACGTGATGCCGAAATAAATTTACCGAAAATCGGAATTTTTATAGAGAATCATTTGACCTCTATAATCTAAAAGAAAAAACAAAAAAAACTCATAGGTGCAGATCGGTCATTCTGCATAGATTACATTCGGCATAATTATGCGGTCCCACGTCATTCCGCAAACATATGCCTTTTATTCACGTAAACGTAGCTCATACCAAAGGTTCGTATTCCATATCGTCAATAGGTAAAAATAAATGGCGTCATGAGTTTGCGCTTTAGCGTGTGGAATGGTATAATTATGCGAAAGCCAGGTGCTGCATTAGAGTAAAGACGATAATTATTACATGGATTTCGTATCCAAGGTATTTTGGTCTAAACAAAGTTTAATTTTACTTTACATCTTAGAATGTCAAATGCCGTCACCGAACCAAACTTTGGACTGGCGCCCTTCAAAAATCGAAGTCAACTTTGGAAAATACGAAAATACCAGCAACTGGTTCATCAATGTATCCTGGACACCCATGAATGGTACGAGACCCGTTCAAATGGTGTAAATAGGGAAATCAGGGAGCCCAAGCAAGGATAACGACGCCTGCTACGAGAACGTTATCTGAGAAAATATCATTCCCCGTTGTTGATGTAATATTAGGGAGCTTAATGATATCATTGGTTAAAAGAGCATAAATAAGGTGGTGTTCTATTGGCATCAACCGTTTCAACCGCAACCGGTTAAGGTTGAAACGGTTGAGGTTTCCCAATAAAACACTTTTCCAACCGTTTTCGGTTGAAACGCAGTAACTCCTGGGAATAGTTATTACCAGACTTCTCAGCGTTGACATGTTGAGCGAAAACAACACGGCAGGAGCCCGCGGAGGACTCTAAACGGCCCGTGTAAATGACAGCGGTCGCTGCCCATGCTTTTTCAACCAATTCAACCAAGTTTGATGCCGATTGAAAAAGTTGATCAACCAAATCAACCGAAAACGGTTTTTTCCGAATAGAACACGAAAAAACCCTACCAACCCAACCAACGAAAAACGGTTGATCCCAATAGAACACGACCTAATTGTGCTGCACGTGCAGCACGGATTTTAGCTCATATTTTTGCGGTTCTCTGCATGACGACGACGTGAAATCACTAAATTTTAGGTTTTGACGACAACGTGAGCATGCAACAGAGAATCTTTCATTTCTCTGTTTTCAGTCTGAAACCGCTCGTACCAATTTATTTTTAGGATACTTCGCCCACATTGTACGAAGTGAACGTGATGGAATAATCGCGAAAGACTTTTACTAGAGCGAAGTTCAATTTTGGGGTGACGTTTTCGTCGACGTCGCCGTCGTAGATCTTAAGGTCCCTAATTTGGCGATTATTCCAAGTCGTTCGGCGTGGAAAGTGTGTATCAATACCAGAAACAAAATTGGTATGAACGGTGTGGATGTTTGGCATGGAAAGAAAATTGACTGATTCATCATCAGATACTCGCGCCCTCTACTTAACCTTCCTCAAATTTGATCATTCCACGTTGTTATCAGGACGACTGAGGACAGCAAGCAAAATGTATCAAAATGTGAGACGCACAAGAAGGACAACGATGACGACAGCTATAACAACGCAACGAAACAATAGGTTTAATGAACAATAACAAAGACCCTGCATGCACTTTAATACATTTCTAAGCTGCTGTCGTCTTAACATGCAACGACGTGACCTAGCCAAATTTCAGGTTACGCGGAGGACTACGGACGGTGATGTTTCAATTTTATCTTCAAACGTCCACACTGTTCGAACCTGCAATTTTACTCCTGGAGGTGTTGATAGACACTTTCCATGGCAAACAAATTAGAGTAATCGCGACATTATTGCAGAACGGAAATTAGTAGACAATCTTCTCGTCGTTATCTCTATCGTCCTTACTAAGGCTACCTAATAACTGTCGAGTTCTCGTGTGTAAACGGTCAATGTCATTTTGGAAGCTTTTCCTGCGGTTTCAGAGCTTCTCGATCTGAGGTGGTTCTAGCTAGTTGCAAGCACTCAGTCTCGTTGGCCGTTTTCACACTGGTCCTTCTTAGGGGCTGTTTACATGGAGGTAGGAAGATCCTAGCACTAGGAAGATCCTAGAAGGCGAAGCAACTTTTAGTTTGGTTTACATGCAGAAATTTCTGTCTAGGTGGAAGTGGAGAATGAAAGCTAGATGGCGGGCCAAACAACAAACATGTAATTTGGGTCCTTCGCCGCCATTTTTGTTTTTTTGTCCCTAGTACCAGGAACTTCCGAGCGAAGGCAGTTTACATGGTGCTAGGATCTTCCTAGCTCACAGCTAGGAAGATCCTAGCACCAGGTCCAAGTACGACCTCTTGCATGTAAACTGGATACAGAAAACATATGGCGCTAGGATGATCCGCCTTCTAGGATCTTCCTACCTCCAATCCGTCTTTTTGTGGAAACGGGACGGTGTTCAATTTTGACAGATAATCTGTCTGATATCATCTGTCTGATTATGCGTCTATTTGGACGGATTTTGAAGACGAATTATTCGTTTAAGACTGATATGAATCGTCTTCGTGACATAAAGTAAGTGATACTCGCCATTGCTATGAATTGGTAACCGGGCCTGACCTTCAAAGGCATGCTCTATCCGTCTAACGTGAATCAGAGACGAGTGAAATTTGAACTGTGTCTCCGTCTCGAATTCACACCTGGACGGGAAATTTATCAAACAACGGCGGTTGGATCAAAGTGGGATCCTGCATCTGCATGACTTAGTGTGTTTGCAAGGTGCTTGCATGAGCCAGTTCAATTAGTTTGGTTTGTAAATTAATTTACTTTGTGTTATAACGCTTACTTGCATG
>OX421452.1:41171614-41174114 GCA_949126865.1 Montipora capitata | reverse complement strand
AGGATACGTATTAAACGTTTTACACTCAGATCGCAAAAAAGTACTTAAGATAAGCATTTTTTTCCTTGTTTTCACCCAACGTCAATTTTCGGAAAATATCTGTTCGGAAGACGATTTGAGATCTAGAATTTTCGGAACATTTGTTTTAAAATTTCTTGCTTGCCTGCATGTCCTAGGATTTTCGAACATCTAGGAAATGGTATAATTGCCCATTTTTAACGGATTTTTACCCTAAAAAGGTCACCTAGAATTTTCGGAAGCCTTTTTTCTGGCTGAAATTTTCGAAAAGGTAAGTTTTAATCCCTATAATTTTCGGATCACTAGACTTTCAGCTAGGAAATCCGAACAGATAAAAAAATTTTAGGGGATAAAAATATGCCTATATCTACCGTTTAAATACTAAAATATGTTTAACAATGCTATGTTTAAGTGGTTTTGAACTATATTCTCGTTGGGTGCTCCTGTTTCATGATTAATCGGGAGAATCTGATAAAAATCGGGAAAGCGGGAGGGAACACATCAAATCGGGAGGGTTGGAATCTCTGGACTTGTCCTTGTCTGATGGAGTCACATTTCGACTTCAAACTAATGCGACCCTTTACTACTTCTAGTCTTTTCTATAGTAAGAAAAGTAATCAAAGATTTGTGTGTTTGCACGCCTCGGTTCGCCGTCGTTTGCTGTAGATGACTGTTTTTCGACTGAAAATTCGATTGTTAGTCTCCTGGACTGTCGTTGAATTCACCGAGACGTATTATTTGTGGTAATAAGTTGTTTTTCCTTATATCCTGCACCAGACACGCACTGTTAGTCCGTTGTATTCATGTATGTGCACGAAACCCAAAATATTGGTCAATATTCCGACTATTCCCGCTCTAACGAACAAAAGTTGGTTCATACACTTCACATAAAAAGGTTACTGAAGTCTAATACGTTTCAATCCAATGTAAACTCTCATTGTACCTGAAGAAGGCTGGTTTGGCCAGCCGAAATATAGTACACCACTAAAATCAAATCTACGTTGTATCGGCTGTTGCTCAAAATATTTAGTTTCTTAATTGTAGTATTCGCAATCACATTTTCATTGAAACCGAAATGATTTCGCTCACTGAACAAGCTAGAGCAAACAAACACCACCCCACGATTAAATCATCACGGCTGAAATTTCGGATACATGCAGAAACGACATTTCTGGATACAAACATTTACAAAGGCCAAAGGTTCAAGTGCAATCCGACCAGTCCTTGATGTGCACAAGCACGCTCTTCAACCCTACTGAAAAGTCACAGGAGAGCTCACGAATCTTATCTTTCGTTATACACAATACCACCCAGCAGTGACAAGCTCAAAACAAATCCTCATGACAAGACTGACATTTAATAGAACGACAACCATTGCTCAAAGAAATCTACAAAAACCCGCCCTCCATATCTAACAAAAGAAGGCGGTCAATCAAAATTAAATGGCTAAAACACACGCTAGGGAGTAGTGTAGGCCTCACTCACTCACTCTCGTACACTTAAATTTCCGGTCGTTTCCGTCGTCGCCGACGGCGAAAGTTTAGCTTGTTTTAAATTTTTGGCCATCAGAAATCCCGGATCTCAGGGCTTCAAAGTGACGATTTCCCGCATCCCGCTTTGTAATAACACTAAATACCGCGTCCCGTCCATAAATGAAATACCGAATCCGGATTCCATATTTCTTTATAATCCCGAATCCCGGGCTCCAAAAAGGCCAAATCCCGGATACTTAAAACCCTATTGGGGACCCTCTACACAGTGGTCATCATATTCTTGGAAAAACAAGAGCGGCTTTCCTATAACACCATACAAGGAGCGCATGATTGACGGAAGCGAATCGCCAAATGCTCGCGAGAGTCGCGTATCAATGAAATCGGTGGTTAAAAAAAAAAAAAAAAAACGCTTAAGTGATTGTTAAATATCATTCTATTATATTACTACCAGCTACAGCAACAACAACGTCCTCGCAAGCATCGGCACCGACAGATCTCACCCCAGTCATTCTCCCAGCTGTGATTGGCATCTTAATCGGTTTAGCTCTTGTTGCCGGACTCATCAAGTATTTTCTATGCCACAAGAGAAGGCTGTCACTACCTGAAGGTGTGTACAGAAATGCCGGTTTTGAAATTTTGAGACATTTCGTGAAATTAAGTACACCTTACCTCAAACCTTAACATTTTAGTTGATGAAATAGTTAGGCACAAGAAACTATAATCTCCTACATGATTATTTGCTCTGACAAAGAGCTAAAGAAACGCCACCTTCTAGTCGAATTTCTTTACGCTGGTACATTTACTATGTCAACTTAGTTGATGAACCCTTTTTTTTTTTTTTGCAGAATACCAGTTAAAAACTAGCGATAAAATGCTAAATTTCCTCGTTTCGGCGTCACGGAGTGTCCCCTATCTCTCAGCCCCAATTTCAACATCACTCGCGTCTCGCAATACTTAACAATAGGGAGTTTAAGATCTACGACGCGACG
>OX421452.1:41136614-41166614 GCA_949126865.1 Montipora capitata | reverse complement strand
ACATTTTTTATACCTTGTTCTTCAAACGATGCCGCCACAGGAACACAAACAGTGGTCGGTTATTCTGCAATTAATTCCAGAGATTTTTTAGTGGGACTTCACAGCTTTCCAATTTTAGCGTCATGCATTTAAACACCACCTCAAAACTATAAAGAACAAGATATTTAGAATCATTCAATCGCAAACCAAACTTAATGATAATTTTTAACAAGAGGCCATGCATGGGTAGCCGTTATTGAAAGTGTTGAAAACCTACTCAAAGACTCCTTCGCCGCTGATATAAAATGCAGCGCGCTCGTTTATTTTTGTCTGCAGTTTGAATAATTGGGCCGTTTAATTTCAGTTTAAGTTTTGTTCTGTTATCCGTTATCGCGCTCTTTCATTAAATTTTTCATTTAAGTATTTTTGTTCACGTTTATAATCAATCAATGTTGTTTATCTTTTCTGCGGAAAGGATCAAAGAAAAGTGCTTTGGCCTTTTGTATAATAACGAGGAGGAGATACGGCGGAACTAAATCAAGATACATAACTGCGAAAGACGGATGAAGAAATAATTAAGCGTATTTTTCCGTTCCTCAAGGAGGTGAAACGAAGGTGTAGGTGTGGGGGGTGGGGGTGGAATTGTTAGAGTCAGAAAAAGACCGCTAAGACTTAGATCAACCACCCAAGTGAGTAATGAGAGAAATACATGAAAGATATTATGCATCATCAACTGGGAACTCGGAAAAATTCCAAGCCCCAGATGGGATTTGAACGCACGATCCTCCGTGATCTAGTACGGATGCTCTGACCACTGAGTTGCTGGAGACTCTGTGGTGACAAGGGTGAAATGTGGGTATAGACTACGACTGCGTCACGAGGCGTTATCGCCGATATACCTTAATGTGAATGCGCAATGCAGTTAAGAGTCATATATGGTTAAAATTAGACTATGTGAATGCGTTATGCAGTCGTAGTCAAAACCCACATTTCCCCCTTGCTCACCACAGAGTCTCCATTAGCTCAGTGGTTAGAGCATCCGTACTAAATCACGTAGGGTCGTGGGTTCAAATTTCATCTGGGGCTCAGTTGATCCATAATATCTTTCATTTAAGACTTAGATCATCTTGAAAATTCCGAGAACTGCAAGAGTAACTGTAGTCAGCTTCAGTTTACTGAGGATATTGGGAAAACAAAAAGGACAGGAGTGGTCCAGCGTACTTTCATTTGCTGTGCATCCCCAGAGAAAAGGAAGAATTGAATCCGGAGGATTCAGTCAAGTGTTGGAAAAACTGTAAAAAAAAAAAATTAAATAAATCATCTAAAAAGACTTATGTTGGAGTTTTCGCCATCTTTGGTGGACTGAAGCCATGGAATGCAAGCGGTTGCCCGGCAAAAAGGAAAAAAGAGCATTTGAAACTGAATAGGCCGATTTCTAACGAGTTCATGTCTGCCTCCTCTTTAAAGCGAGTCTAAGTGCGAAGTTCATCATTCATATGTAAAGTAGAACTAATTACCATCACAAAAACTTCGCACTTAGACTCGCTTTGAAGAGGAGGCAGACATAAACTCGGCCGGAGGGGTCCTCAAGTAGACTGGAGGACTCACCTGCTATGTGAAAGTGACTAACAGGGGGTAGCTAGGGCCTTTTTACCACTAAAACATACCGTCCTCCAAAAAAGAAACAGAACAAATTCACACAAAGTACCAGCTGTCATCAGGGCAATGATATGTAATTAACCAACCTACATTCTACATTTTTTTTAGCCTATAGTCCAGGCTCCCAGATAGTCGGGAAAACGAAAACAACTGCGTGGGAAAAGCGAGTGGGGACACTCATTTTTCGCACGCATTTTAATCTCTTTCCCTACCATTTGGGAGCCTAAAACAGGCTACATTTTTTTTCTGTAAAGATGTAGATTTTTAATGTCATGTAAAAGAAAAGCGATAATTCGTCACAACGTGGGCAGCCTCTAAAGTGGAAAGGAAAAAAAAAAAAACCCTTTTTAAGCCCAAACTTAATTATGGGATTTTTAAACCCAAACACCCCACATGATAGGAACATCCGGATTTGCACCCCAACGAGAGGGACAATCGGCATACCTCTTCCACCTACCGGAAGATTAAGGTCCCTGTAATTTACTTACTAACCGATACATCTAGGTGGAAATACATTCATCAGTGAGCATTAACAATGCTTATTATTCATGTTCATTCGGTTCACTAAACAGAAATCAGTTCTAATTTGCACATTTTTAAACTCAAAACGACGTAGTCGGCTGCCCTTTGTTGATATTTCTGCAAATAGCTCACAACAGCGTCAAATAACAAAACATAGATAAATGACACGGCACGCTTTTCGTGCGCGTACCATTTGAGTGAAAAATGCCTGCAAAAGTGAAGAAGAAGACCGTTTTGGGGCCGTTATGTTGTGTTGTGATCTTTGTGGTTTGGATTGACGCAACGACAGACAAGCCTTCATCACAACATGAACTCTGTCTTCGCGAATGTAGTAGACTGGCTCGAGGAGAGGGCTTGCAAAGGAAATCACAGGTAAGTTTCCCGCAGAAAGTTCTTACTGAAAATTTTATATATGTATGTCACTTGGCAGGAAAAATGGGATTTCAGGGCCACGAATTGACAAGCGTTCGTACAACCAAAAGCTTTCGTCGATAGATTAGAGCCAGAGACCTCAGAAAGGTTAAAAATGGCTTTAAAACAGATGCATACCTTGACGAATCACGCCCAGACAAATGTAAAACGATCCTGCTCATATAACGTGTTTACTCACAAACTTGCAATATTGGTTTGATAGCTCGACTTGTTGATTATATTTCAAAAATTAGTCTTTACGAGATTAGTTTAATTTTCATGAATTTCCTTTGTTTGTGCTTGAAAAATTATTTTTTCCGGTTTCAAAAAAAAATGAAAAATCGTAGGTTTAGATCATAGGGATATTAATTAAAGTCATTGTTTCCTTGGTGAACATATTTGATCTTTCAGAGGCAGTTGACGGTCTACTTTGGCACGCGGGTTCATTAGAAAAATAGTCCGTCCGCAAAATTGGTGTAAAGAAGACCGTGTTTCCTTGCTGTATCAGAATGTTAGAAATCCATTTCTTTTATTTATGATCAACTAACTCCACTTACTGATTTATAATGATACACGCTCTATTTCAATGTGAAAACTTATTTGAATGCGAACAGCGATTTTCACATTAGAAAAATAACCTTAACTAACTGTTTTAGATTGGACAAATTCAATTTTCCATTTTGAGGAGATTGTAATACGTAATTTTCTTGCTAAGATTTCAATAAATTTAGTACTGATATCTCTGAACAAAAAGGCCCCTGAGGCAAACAAATGACGCCATATTTTTTCTTGTCGTGTCTTGCTTGTCTTTGTTTGTCTTTTAAAAAAGCCCTACTGAGGTATTAATGCCCCAGCAATATCTTCAAAGCACCTCTCTTCCTAGAACTAGCCAATAGCAGCTAAAGCCTTAATTTCTAAATTTCAGTACCTCGGAAACTAGCCGGAATCGAGGTTTGGTTGGCTTCTGTCATATACTTCGATGACCAAAAATCTTGAAAATCCTTTTATAGCTTTCGTCAGCTTTCGTTGGTCAATTTTAAGTCAGTTATCATCCTAGTTATTGAACACGGCCGACCTTTTAGCCAAAGTTAATGACTGTTTTCCACTTTTATCCTTAATCAAATAGATACGAGTATGGTCCAAGAATGATTGTCTCTCTTTTAGCCTTACACAGCAAATTTTGACTAGTAAAATAAGTAACACGAGTACTTAATTTCTTTTCGTATAGATAAGGTTATGTAGGTTGGTTAATGTTTCTTAAAAGTAACCTGTATATCGATCGATTGCCACCAAAATTTCTGGAGAGTATACACAGATAGCAATGA
The DNA here is from genome assembly GCA_949126865.1 of Montipora capitata. Taxonomy (NCBI): domain Eukaryota; kingdom Metazoa; phylum Cnidaria; class Anthozoa; order Scleractinia; family Acroporidae; genus Montipora; species Montipora capitata. The sequence continues at coordinate 41,162,718 of OX421452.1, read as the reverse complement.
TGTAATGTGCAATTTCCGGTGGTCGAACAAAAGGAACTAACTAGAGATCTTTTGTTTCATGGCGGCGGTGACATAACGCGAAACGACCTGCAGTTTCTAAGTCTCTGATTTTTAGAGGACATGTAACTGCTCTTGAAAAGCCCAATTCTTGTCATTTCAACCCAATATGGGCCCTAAACATTAAATTATTCGATAACCAGGAAAAAATATACCCAGTCGGTCAAAGGAAGAGCAAGGCCCTCAAGAAGGAGAAAATTTTATCACGCTTGACCGGATGCACGCAATCCATTTTTTCGCCCAGTTTAAATCAAAATCTGCATTCTTGAAAGTTTCGATAGGGATAACCATCTCCAAAAGCAATAAAGGCATGACACTGTGCTACTGGAAAGAGAAAAAACATGGTTGTTATAATGATATAGGGAACGAAAGTTCACCTAAAGAATTCGAAGACTGTTGACAATGAACTCTATTTCGATTACCTCTGAGGACCTATTCATAGAAGTCGATGATTGCCTTCGTCGAAAAAAAATCGAGTCGAGTGTCTTTTTACCAGTCGCGATCTCGGAAAGAAAGGCTGGAAAATTGTTTTGATGTTTGTGGGGAGCTCGTGCCAAACATGTACTGACCAAACCATTCCACTGAACTACACTTCAAAAGACTTAGTTAACAATTCAGTCAGTGCGGGCTGCTTTTAACCTGGGCAACAGGCTTTAGTTTTCAAGCTACCATAATAATTGAACGATGAAAGTTAGAAAACGGGGCCCTGAGGCTTACGCTAGATTTTTTTAAGTAAAAGTACTCCACATTATTCTTAAGTCAGCTGTTAAGTCAGTGAATGCAGACAACGTTCTAACCCTAACTTTGCATTCTTCTTGAGGAATTCGTTTGGCCCACGTCCACAAAAAATGCAAGTGCGAAACTGCGTATACTGAGTTAATTCAAAACCAAGATAATTTATCCGATCCTGATTTTCATTTCAAGGCCATATTCTGCAAACTTCATGACTAAAGGCGTCCAGTTTTCTATTTCTTTGCACTGACAACTCTTGTTTTGTTTTTGTTTTTTTTTATACATGATCAATGAGGCTTACAAGCATGAAATTCCATGGAGAAATTTAGAATTTTAATTTATGCCAATTTTTTAGGTATTTCCTTAGGTGGGTTAAAAACATCACAAACGAGCATTCAAGCACACAGAAGCAAACTAGAGTCGCCCAGTATATTAGTCGAAGAAACTAAGGTTTCCTGATGTTTATTTGAAGGGTATCCTAGGGAGACTAACTAAAGTCGTTCAGTTCTAATTTCTCTTTCGTTGCGTTTTTCTTTACACATCCTTACTTGTTTTTCCCGAGTTCAACGAGGCTTACAAGCATTTTTATGACCATTTATACTGGAGCAAAATAAAATTTGTTTCCTGTTAAATTCCTTTTTTACCTTACACCCAAGCAACTGAGACTTCCAATGAGTACAACAGTCCGAAAGAAACCGAGATTTTCTACAGTTCGGTCATCTAGCATGAGCTGGAAATGTCATAATTATTTTTAATTATTTGGTCATAAGTAACTCAGAGAGGAAGTTGTAATTTACGCAGATGTTGATCAAAAGCATTCACTCATCAGAACTATTTTAGAGGCATTTATGAAATAAAAGCTAACTTTTCAATTTATTTCGTTAGACATAATTCTTAATCAATATTACCTTTTCTTAATTTAACAGAAGTGATCAGAAAGAAAAACTGACTTTTTCCGTCCGTTTGTTATATTCATCCTGCATGGCATGCAATATAACATTTATTTACCTCCGTATCAGTGAATAATTTGTTAAATGCAAAGGTGAACTAAAAGCACATATATCACAAATTATTAATTCCGAGATATGGGTTGCCAATTTGCAATGAGATGTGCAAAATGCAAAATCATTGAATCCTCCAAACAACGAAAAAGTAAAAAATAATGCAATGCTTTGGTTTTATTTTGCAGATATATAATTATGTGTACATTTCTTGCCATCGTAAATGCCTCTTTAAAAGAAAAGGTACGTATTTCGAAACCAGTGTCAAGATATTTTTTTGAATAAATTTTCAACAAATTCCTTATACTCCAGAGCGAAATTATTTTGCGCCTTTACAATGGAGAATTAGTATTTAAAAATTACTGGTATCGAACAAGGGAAGGTTTGTTACCTTGAGTAAAAACTGAGTAATTCACAAACGTTTTGAACCCATCCACAAACCGGATATTTTTAAAAGTAGACTTTTTCTTTCGTCCAGTTGGCCTCTCGTCCACTCGAATACAGCGTTTTCTGTTGCCGAAAACGAAGGTTTTTGAAAACGCTCTCTGTTCTCGAAAATATCTGGATACATGAGTACGGGGCCTTTCTACTAGAGAACTTTTAATCAAGCATGACGTCAAAATGGGCATAAACAGGTTTGATTCCCAAAACCAAGAAATAAAGTCAGCAATAATCAGTCCCAAGTAATCTACTTAGACCGGAACAGTATTCGTCGCGGGAAAACAAAACACTCTAGAGCGCTTACCATTTGAATGAAATTCTCGGTGAGAATTTTTCGACAATTGGTACTGCATGTTCTGTACTTAGAAAAAGAAAATGGGAATGTGCTGCATCATTTGCCAGAAAAACGGGTTGTTCCAGTTGAAAAACAAATGAAACGGTCTATTTTCTCTGGCACTTGTAATTGTGGACAAATGGTACAGAAATTTCCGGGCATTCCGGTCAAAGCGAGAAAAAGGGAATACCTCGAAAGGTATTACCTTTTTTCCGAAAACATTCCACCGAGATGAACCTTCCATTTGAATTCTCTCCGGAATTACCGAAAATTCCATTCAAATGGTAAGCGCTCCTAGTTTGGCTGCATGCCTTGCCTCTGGATGACGCCGATTTTCCCTTTCGTAAACAAGCGATGCCATTTCACTGTTAAGTTTGTCGTTTGCAAATGAGGAGAAAAAATGCTTAAGCTAGGACTAGATTAGCAGCGTATGTCACTTAGAATTAAAAAAAAAAGAAAAAAAAAAGAAAACACTTTAGAAAGAAATGGAAAAAGTTGAAGGAACGATGTCGAACTCGTTTCAATACTTCAACCAAATTAAAAGGGCTGGTTACTAAGAATGGCATCGACCGTCAAAAATGGCATCGCATGTTTACGAAAGGGAAATAAGCTTCGGGCAGACGCCAATACGGTTGAAGTGGAGAGCAAACCATGGGACCACGCGTTTCAAGCTGAGGATAAAAAAGAAGTCACTGTGGTTGTGGTCTGTCATTACACTATTTTCGAAATGTTAAAATTCATCCTTCATCTTGAAAAACTCATGATGCAGCTTCTGTAATCATTAGTGATGATCGACATCATAAACTAAGAAAATTTTCTAATATAATTATGACTAAAGCAGAGTTGAGAGAATCGGCTTCAACCAGTTTGTCTCAATTGGAATCGATTCTCGGATTAGACGACGCATTTGGGTTGACCTTGTTGGTTTCCTTCTCAGCACCGAGGAGGCTTTTCCTTGCCGTCTTACGGTTTTTTTGCCTTCGAATTTATTCATCTTTTGAGTTGATCTGTGAGTTGATCTGCTATTTCATGTGTTCTCTTATTTCCCACGAACTATAAGGGATAGGAACTCATTATCAGAAGACGTTGTGAGAAAACCAAGTCTAACAATTAAGTTTCAAAGAAGCATTAGTATAAGTTTCTGTTTGATTAGTTAAGGTTGCAATCTTGACTTCTATTTTAATTTGATATCTGTACATATTTTAAGATCCCCCATTTAAAAAATTAAGGATTTTCCATAGAGAAGAAAAGGTGAAAGAAGAAAAAGAAGATTTGAGATCATTTCAGACTCCTTTGGACTCAAAGTGATTGTTATTATTTCATTTAATCTGGCAGTTCATCGCATCTGGAATGTAAAAGCCAGGAATCGTCGCCAAATTAACACAATTCAACGGGCCCCTGGTAAGTTTGCGAAATTCTTTCATTTCAGACCACTGACAGAACTTCAAATTCAGCTCTGAAAATACATCGCGTCGGTGACTGAAATATCGGAAGGAGGGGTGGGGGTACTTCCCTTAATTGATGTATTTTTAAAGTCTTTTCGCCATCATGTTAGCTGTAAAAATGATCTGTTTCAAAGTTCCACCTGCAGCACAATTGCATCCATATCCCACCTTTTCATTGGATGTACTCATGACACTATCAAAACATTGCAATTCCTGTGAAGCTAAGGTGCTGGTCCGATGACAAAAGGTCAAAGTCTTGAACTTGTATAGTTCGAAGTTTTGGAGGTGTGGAACTAAGAACTCAGCCTTCTTCAAGTTGAAATAATAACTGTTTTCAGGCATATTTGTGGTTGCTTTCAGTGTGTCCTGAGGCAAACCGGTCAGCCACGGAATGGCGTCCGAATTTATCACATATTAATGCAACCATTTTCCAATATGAAAACTCCGATGACTGGTTTCTCAAGGCAACGTGGCCACCCATGAAAGGTACGTGATTTATCTTTACAAATTAAACGATATTCAAACTAGATTGAAACTTGATGCCGCTTGCAAGAGAAATAAGCAGGCTTCGGGCAATTAGATTTGCTGAAAAGAAGACAAGCCTGAGTCTTAATTTGTCGCATAACAAATTTCTTGTTTTTGCCAGTGGGGCAGGGCTCTAACAAACTTGCTGAGTAATACTGGTTTTATTTGAGTCGCTATTTCTGGTGCATAACAAGATGGATATCAAAAAATATCCTCCGCATTCCAAAACACGCAAGTAAACATTTTTTTAAAAAGTACTCTAACATAAAGCCCTGGCCAAAGTATGTAACAAAGTTGGATACCAACATGCAACATTGTTGGATGTAAATGATGAGGTAGTGGCAAAACACTATCCAACATTGCTTGACAAAACTGATTCAAGTTCAAGTTGGCGCTATATAACTGAAACGAAAACCGCTCGTAGCGTTTACGGTACTGGAGCTGTTGTAGGAAAGAAATGAACGATTTAAACAAGAGAAAACCAAAGAATGAAAACGTGTAGAAAATGGTATGTTCACTGCAAGATACATCCACGTTTACGGGAGGTGATGAGAATTATCCCGGATCAATTTGAGGAATTTTTAAACGCTGCTGAACCAGGCATCTCCAAACAGGGCAACAAAATGGGTGGTGAATGGTGAACCGCTTAGTCCAGTTAAAAGGCTGTTTATCAACAATCACGACTGCCTTTTGGTCCACGTTCGCCATCTTTGTTGAAAATGATACTAAGAGCCCAGGCTTAAAAAAAACAGACAGTGATTCGTGATTGGCTAGCAGGACACAACTTTGATGGACTCGGAGGGGCAAAAACACTGCAACATTGTTGCGTCGAGCATTTGTTCGTGCGGACGAGGCGTGCACGTGCAACGGCACCGAAATCTCATTAAAAAGGATTATCAAAATAATTATTTAACAATTCTGTGTAACTTTTCAGATCTTACAGGTATTTGGAAAAATATTGTCTTTCGACTAGAAAAGGATAGTACTGGATATGGGCAGGATTTCGACTGTTATTTACTACCAAAAGTAAGTAGATAAGTATTAAGAACGTTCCGCGAACCATTCAAGATATCATTTCAAAGAGATCCGACTCATGGCTTAACATCAGCAACGAATAAGAAGCAGTCCCAGTCACATGACCTCATTCGTTTTTGGGCAAAAAAAAAAAAGGTTTTGCTTTGAATAAGGACGATCATATAAAAGGGCAAGCATGCATTCAGATTTAGATTATTTAGATTTAGATCATTTAGATCTCTTGGTTTATCATTGCTTGAATTGGCTATAAACCGCTTCAAAAACCAATAACTCAAAGATACCATTTATCGTGCGACAAAACTTTGTGCAAAACCCGCAAGAATTTTTATTTGTCTGACCTTCATAAATTTCCTTTTTATTTCAGAACCAGACCTCCTTCGTTGCTAATCTCACTGCGTTAAATTATACATATGATAAAGATATTGTTATGGAGGTAAATGATGGTTTGTAAAATTATTTTCATTTCCCTAGTCAATGTATTTGGAAGCATAATAATATAAGTTACAATGAGCACATGATTTTTACCTTTTAAGTAATTAAAGAACTGGATATACTGGTTTAATCACCAGCATTGTAGAACTTAACTGACGAGCGCTGCGATTCTATGCATGAGCCTTGGTCTGAACTGGGGTATGATCACGAATTAATTTTGGGCTGTTTCCTTTCTATACCCTAGGTTCACAGCTTTCCTTTCAAGAGCACCGAAGCAGAGGTTCTTGTAGTTCGCGGTAAGTAAATAAATAGTTGCCTTGCACTTAAGCGCATGAGTGAATCACAGTTCCCACTCAATCCCACGAGTGACATCCTATCTGGGAATTAAAGGACACAACACACGATGCAATGTTAATGGGCGCATCATTAACTAAAGAGGGCAAATGCTTATTTACATCAGAGGGAAACCCTTCCCGCTCTGCATTTTAACCAACTATGAATGTTGCCAAGAAATCAAGTTCTCCCCTACCAGTCACAAAAAGCGCCGTTCCAACAGTCATTAATTTTACCGTTTCAATTGAGTGTTCCCTGCAGCTCGGCAATTTTAGTCTGATGGTCGCCTAGTACCTGAAACTCGAGTAACAGCTCTCTATATCTTTCAGGTGCTAGTACGATGAAAAAGAATCAGTTCTCGTTTGTCTTCACATTTCAAAAGTACTTGTGATGAATGCTCAACAGGCAGCTTAATTAGTATGCAGCACGAGAGTTTTTGGCCTTTAGATTCATATTCGAGTTCTGCATACTAATTAATTAAGCCGCATTCACACACTTATTTTAAGCTAGTGTGTACGTGACGTCATTTTTCCTCGATCCCGCTCTCTGAGGGCTTATCTGTCAAAACCACACCAAGTAATTGACCAAATCGGCTAACTAAATGTTGTACCCAATTCAAAACTTTTGGGAATAAAACGTTTTGTTCCAAGTATTTCCATATCATTTAAATATGAATGCTGCATTATCATGCAAATGTAATACACAAAGAATCTGAATCCCGGGAGATTTGAATTGGGTACAACATGAGCTTGCCCATTAGACCTGTGGTGGACGGTTAAAAAAAATTGCCGCCAAAATAAACAGTTTTTCTCTTAAAATGATTGCATAAAAGGTCCCATAAGGCGAGCATTCAGCGCAAGAACTTTCGAAATCTGAAGAAAAACCAAGTGATGTTTGATCGTAGTAGCGCTTCCCACGTCTGATAAGGCCAGTCTCTCTGTTATCATTAACTTTTTAACCAAGTCTATTAAGCGAGATCTAGACTCAACAATTTTGCCAAGAAAATTAATGATTATTATAATGATAGATTTAATATTATAGTAATATAAATAATAATGATAATTAGTATATATTCACTCAGTGATCTTGGTGTTTCACGCGATCTGATTGGTTTGCTATCTCGGAGTAATTGAGCATTATTCACTCCTAATGCGTGATCCAAAATGGCCGGCAGCATTTCTGAATCGGAAATATTGGGAATACAAGATGATGCTGTGCTACAGAATACAAAGAGCGCCACAAAATTTGGCCTGAAAGTTTTCAAAGGTAAGAGAAGAGTTCATGCTTTTGCCAACCAGTGTTTGACTTCGTTTTCCCAGATAATTATTGCTAAAAATTAAACAATCTTCACGCCAACAATTTGCTTCACTCGGAGTGATTCTACTTTGTAGGGTTGGTCGCCCAGCAAAACGAATTTGTTACTGAAATCAAGGAATTAAAAAAAAATGTTTAAGAAAGTTCCACAGGGCTGCAAGGAAACAAGACTGGTCATTTTACAACGAACCCATGCACACATCAATTAGAGCCACCATTTCCCATTTCTTGTGGATCCTTTACCAACTGCACTTCCAACTGTTTCCATTTCAAATGAATCTCTAAGACTTTGATCGAACGGTGAAATTTTTTAAACAAGCAGACTTTCAATTTAGATTGCTGATCTAAACAGTGTGAAATTCTCTATTTTCGAATTCCCCATAATACACCTTGTTTGCCCCCCAAATTTTGCATAAACCATTGTTTTCAAATGCTGTTGGGAATATGCAGTGTCCCCAAGAGCATTTGAAAACAATAGTCTATGCAAAATTGGGGGGGGGGGGGGGGGGGCAAACAAAGTGTATTATGGGGAATTCGAAAATAATAAATGACCATTTTGCTGTTTGTGACGAGGATTTCAATTTAGATTTGCTATGTTTGAAGCTTCTGTAAACACTTTCGAGCATGCTTTGTGCCGCTTGCACGTTTTCCACGCATGAATTGAGACGTCAATTAAATCGACTTCGGATGGTTTTCTTCTGCAAATGCTGTTGAGATCACTTCGTGAATATATACTAAAACAATTATTCTTTTCAATCTCGGTGAATAGTGGTAGAATATTTACCTCGATTTCAAAGAATAATAATTGTTAATTATTGTTATTGTTTTTGTCGCACAGCTTTTTATAGCTGGTGATGGAACAACTGAGATACCAGCTGTTCGCAACCTGTAAACTAAGGTGACACTGTCAATTTGCAAGCATCTTCCTGAGTATTCGAGCAGTTCCTAGAAGCGTTGCTTTCTGCAAGTGCTCCACCTTGATGTTAGCCCCTATTCTTTGTATGTAGTTTTCAATCTGCTGGCTGACTGACTGCACCTAATGCTCTCACAACAGCTGGAATCACATCATTCTATCTTTTTCATTGACATGTCAAATCTTTAATTTTTTATCTGTCTTTGATAGCCCCAAAAGACCGGACAACAGTTACATCGAAACCATCAGTTTCCCCTGAACCCACGTCGACGTCACGTGAGTATGGTCTCGTAGTTATCATTACAGTTTTCAACCTCGTATATTGCGTTTCTCGCCTTCTAATTGGTTGTCATTTGTCAGCTCATGTGCTGCATATCACGGTGTACGTGATCGCGCCAGGTGTTACCAAGCTGAACGGTTTGTGCCCAGAAACGAGATTTCCAAAAATTAAGCAATCATTCCATTCACGCGATTAGTTTGCTATGTAGGTGGGGCCAAATATTTTTCCATTAAGACAGACCAAAGTCAGTTGATGAGCATTTATTAATCATGACTGCCAAAGGGCGTGGTAGCTCAAAATAACGAAATGTATTACACAGAAAACGCGGTCTGACGCCAATTTGTGACACATAGATGGCATTACAGTTTCGAAGTGAAGTTTTTAGTCGTGAGCCGGACAGTTATTTGACCCCCCCCCCCCTCCCCCCCCTTTGGCTATTTTGATTTGCAATCGAGCTTTTTAGTCTTGTTGCCAGACGTAAAAAAATTAGGTCTTCAAGGTGAGGCGGAGAGATGAACCAACACCGTTTTCCATCTCTAGGTATCATCCACTATGTGGTAATAGCGATTGGAGCAGTGATTGGTTCAATTTTGTGTATTTACACAGTCTACAGAATCTTACAGAAACCAAGGCCTGAAGCACCTGAAGGTTGAGTAATATCGTTATTTTATGTCTAAATGAACAAAGTTTTCAAAATAGATTTCGCATAAAAACTTAACGTCAAAAAGGAACGGCCTTTCGACCGTTCGACATCAAGCTCAGAAAAAATTATTGCTGCATATGTTTATATACAATTCGAGGAGCCCATCTGGAGCGTGCAACTTCCATACAGCGTCTGTGAAACGGCGTTTTCACAAGTAGGTTTATTTTTAGACTAGCCCTTCGTTTTAGGTCAAATTAGGTCAAAAAACAAAGGCAGTTCCGGTTCGGTGACCCTATGACGTCAGCTTAATTTCTTGTAATTGGTCATCGGGCTCCTGTGAGAGTCTCATTCGCGGGAAATTCAATCTAAAAATAAATCGGTCTGTGAAAACGCCGTAACACGAATACAGTAGAGTTGTAGGCTCCGGGTCATGGGTTCCTGACAATTCTAAAATAATGCTAAGCTACTTCACTCTAAATGACCTCAATTCTAAACTACTTCACTTTAAAATATTTTTGTCCTTTTTCATCGTCTTTTTATCGCCTTAGCGTTTCTTTTAACAGTGACGCTGTAATTTTCTTGTCTTGTTTTTTATGCAAAAATTCTTGTTTTATGTTTTTAGTAAGTATCTCATTAGCCTCTTTTGGAATTGTAAATAAAGATATGAAGCAACAATTTTTCCTAAGCTTGAAGTCGAAAGGTCGAAACGTCGTTCCCTTTTAACGTTAATTTTAATTGTGAAATTTACGGCGGGTCTAATTTGCAGGTCGCAGGTCGCGGGTTGCAGGTCATTGTTTCACCAATACAGAAAGTATCCTAAACATTCTTAAAAGCTAACCTTAGGCCTAACTAGGCTTAAACACAAGTTTTTAGGCCTAAAGTTAGCTTTTAAGAATGTTTAGGATACGTTCTGTATTGGTGAAACAATGACCTGCAACCCGCGACCTGCGACCTGCAAATTAGACCCGACGTGAAATTTATGTTCAGCGTTAAAATTAAACCATTAAGCTTGGTTTTAACTAGCGACGGAAGCATAAGCACAAGCATATAGAGGATAATTTTATGTTCGATAGGCAAGAACTATAATCTCACGAGTTAGCGCAGCGAACAAGTGGGATATTGTTCTTTCCTCGAGAACATAACATTCATTTCTTCGAGCTAACGTGTAATTTTCTTTTCATTATATAGACAGGAGTTTTTTACTCACCATTTTCCTTTCTAACACCGAGCTCAAACTTTACCGCAAATTCTTGCAGCTCGGCGGCAGGAATTTGTTTAATCTTCACTTGCAAGGAACTCCTTGAATAATTTTAAGTTGTATGAAGTTTTATTCTTAGTTAGTAGCATTTTCTTGTTTGTCAGAGAAGATTTTACGTCGACTTAAGAGAAGTTCACGAATCTATCGATCACTCGCCATTTTTCACTGACTGTTTGCACAAACAACCATGCAAAGGGCTGAAATTACGTCATCAATATCCTCACTAGTGAGGATATGGAAAATACGCCACTCGGGTGCCAGATGTAGTTTCGTATGAATTTTATGATTGGTTTATTTTCCAGTAAAACACTCCTATTTATATCATAAAAGTAGCTTATGCTAGTGAAAACTAACGTCGACTTAAGCATTAAAATCAACCACGACATCCGCCATTTTGTTCAGTCAAATGCTCAGACGCGGGGAATCTTGAACGAGTGCTTTAGATGGCCAGATGAAGCAAATTTCCTTGTGCTTATGCTGTGTTTCGTTTTCACACGACGCACGCGTACGCAAGCATAAGCGCAAGCACAAGGAAAAGGAAAAAAAATGACCCTTGTGCTTGATTACGCTTGTGCTTATAATTGAATCACCCAGATTTCACGGTGAAATAATCGCTCTTCAGTGCTTGCCGCCGCGGCTTGAGCGTACGCTTGAGCTTGCGTCGCTAGTGAAAACCTTACAGGTTTTACTTCGCTTTGTTATTGATTAATTTACCAACCTTGCACCAAGATTAAAACTGACCCTCAAAAGAACAATGTTGTACCCAATTCAAACCTTTTGAGAATAAAACGTTTTGTCCCAGGTATTGCCATATCATTTGAACGTGAATGCAACATTATAATGCAAAAATCTTAAACCTGGGTACAACACTGAGTTAGCTGATTCGATCAATACTTACACTGAAGAGGATTTCCGTGCACGAAGTCCTGGGTTCACTCCGTCAATGAAAGAGAAGTTCACAAATTCCACTTATGGTTTTTCCATTCATTTGGTATACTTTCTCAGTCCTTCGTCTCACGTAAATAGCGCGCGGGTTCGTCGCTCGCTCATCCACTTCGTGTCCGAAAAATTACTCTTCACTTGCCAAAACATTTTCTCCTGGGATTCTCGTGAGGTCGACTTGTGGCAAGTCTATTCACTGGGCAATGGTATACCCTTTTTCTTTTTCTCTGATTTACCGTGTACCATATTCATATTTATCAAATCAATAATGAACAAACAAAATCTTAATAAACTCCAACTCTGGGAGGTCCAGAATAACAATTTTTTGATAACACGTGACATCACATCGGCCATGTTGGTGGAAAGAACAATAGCGGAGAAATGTTTTAGGAATTTGTCTCTATTGTTACACAAAATTTGAGCTACATTTTTCTACTGTTTTGGCACCAACATGGCAGTCCTATCAGGTGAGTGCAATGAAAGAATTGTTTTTGACGGTTTGATTTGAATATGCAAATAATTTTAGATCGTTAGGATCGGGGGCCGAGAATTTTTTTTTTTAAGCAAGTGGGAATGAGTGCCACATCCCCACCCACAAATGCAACATGTTATCATGTTACTTAATGTGCGTTGCTTGAGGAGAGCAGCGATATTTTCTTTGTTTACTTATTTATTCATTCATTCAAGGCGGGTAAGTTTGTAGCCTTTTTAATTAAAAGATAAGCAATCCTTCACGAATCAGCGGGAAACTCAATTCGTTGATATTACTATTGCTGTTTCCCTATGATTAACGAACAAACCTTTTTTTAAGGCCCGTTTAAACGGTTTCAACATTTGAACAGCATTAGTACAACAAAAGTTGAACCGATGTTGGGCAGATGTTGGACGCAAAAACAAAGTTGTGCGGAGGCCATTTAAACGGTTCCAACTTTGCGCCAACAAAAGAACCAACACTTTCGCGAAATGTGATTACGAGGAACTATAAACTAAAAAGCAGTCTCTCTCGTCCAGAAAAACTACGCCATATTGACTTTTGCGGCCTGATGTGAGCATGCGTGTGTTCTACAATTGTTCAACACCATACCACATTTTCGAGAACAAAGGAAAAGTTGAATCGATGTTGAATGAAACTTAATTCAACACGCTTTCAACATTTTTACCCTTTCAACAATGTTAATAAACGACCTGTTTAAACGGCACCGAACATTTGGTTCAACAAAGTGTTGAATGCATGTTCAAGCAAATGTTGAAACCGTTTAAACGGGCCTTAAAGTTTAACTTGGTATCTAGCTGCGCAAGCCCAGTAGACACACTAATTGAAGGATAGTGCATCAGCTCTGGCTAGCACAAGTTACCGAGTAAAACAGATTAGCAAGGGCACGTGAGTTTTTCAGTTTCGAGACTTGTAGCAGACTGCCATTAAATTTTGCCTCGACATATTAGTTAACTTTCCTCACATTGTTTCTTCTGATTTTGTGTCACTAGGTTACGAGTACGCCGCGTTCATTGTATTCAGCTACGACGACAGGGAATGGATGCAGAAGATTCTTCACCTTCTGGAAGAACAACATCTCATGAAGTGCTGTGTACACTTCAGAGACTTTCAAGGTGGTGTACCGTTCGTTGAAGAAATGGCGAGATGTATCAACGAAAGTCAAAAAGTCCTGGTCTTATTTTCAAAACATTTCTTGAAAAGCAAGTTCGGCGATTACGAGATGAAGCTAGCCATTCATCGAATGGCACAAAAGCGGGACGACAGTTTGGTGATCATCAAAATCGATGATGTGGATCGTAATAATCTACCTCCAGAACTGATCTCTAATAGCTTTATCGACTGCACGAGTCCCTTGGAACGACCCTTCTGGGAGTCAAAGGTACTGAAACTCTTCCGACCTCGATCCACGAGTGAGTGGATCAGCGACAATAATAACGAGATTACAGTAAGACCAGCCTTTCTGAGAAATTGGAGCATTGAGACCCAGATATCAACAGTGTAACGTAAATATTTCTGACCGTTGTTGTTGGAAACACAAGCGGCTCAATGTCACAAAATGTCGGAGTGCATTTTTGAAAGTTCCTTGCGATTTGGTGAGGGCAAGGTTTGCGTATGTCCTCTGAATATGACGGATACCTTGGAATTGCACTTCATAATGAACAACTGTTAGGCAAGCGACCGTAGACGGTATACGTTGGATCAAGCTAGTAAAACAAACTTAAGCGGAAAACAAAATCAGGAGCCGATGCAACGATAAGGTTGTTTTAATTTGTGTGCTAACGATTTCCCCTGGTCAAGTTGCTCTTTTCACGCCCAATGGCTATTTGCATTGAAGAATTTCTATTTAACAAGATGTCGACCCGAAAAGTAACGTAATATGAACTCGATTGCGAGATCATTCTAAAATGTAAGACAAAAAAAAACCAAGGTCCTCGAGCGCATCAAATTGCTAACAGATGAAGCTTGCTACAAAATTAATGATGACCCCATGCAAAGTAAAGTTGGTCTGTTTGGACACATCTTGAAACTGAGTTACTGTAGTTAGGCTCAGTCTGGGAAATTGCAAAAACAACGCAAAACGGACAGCACTGGTCCGACGTATTTTCCTTTAATTGCTGTGCATCCCCAGAAAAGAAGAGTTGAATGCGGGGAATTATCAAGACTTGGTACTTTAAAACAACAACAACAACAATAAAATAAATAAATAATCACCTGAAAAGACTTGTGATGGAATTGTCGTCCTCTTTGGTGGATACAGCGTGGATCCCAAGCTGCTGCCTGGCTAAAATGAAAAAAATTGAGCATCTATATAAACCGCAAATGGTTTTCGAATACAAGCTGACACGGCCATATTCGCAATCGTGCTTAGACCGGAGGGGACCTCAAATAAACTGGAGCTGCGCGTAAAATTAAAAAAATAACGCTCATATATAAGGAGACCAATCTGGTGTAGCTAGGGTTTTTTCACCAATAAAACATTCCTTTCTACTCACAAGTAAAACCGGTAATCAGTTAATAAAGACAGGAACCCATGACCAGAGCCTATTTTACTCCAATACTTCATTGTAGGTCTGTGTTAAGGAGGCTCGAAAGGGTTTCAACGCTTAGAAGACTCTCTGTTTAGATCGAACAACGCTACGACACTGTATCACAAAACCGCCATTTTATGGTACCATATGAAACACCGATTATTTCCAAACAAGATGTGATCATTATTGTGATGTAATAAGTTACCTTGGCAACGGGAAAGCCCAGCAAAACACGCTATATTTTGGATTTAGTTGCTCATATCTCAAAAACGAACTGGGTGACTCCCCTTTTTAATTGCTGAAAAGCGATTAGAAGGCCACGGTAAAACTTTCAGCAAGGTTAAAAAAAATTATGTCCAGAGGATTCAGACCTACCTTTAAAAAGTCACAAAATTAAGGTGGCTCTAAATCCACTGGCCAGAATTTTTTAAAACTTCGCAGAGAGTTTCCTTATGCCCTTCTGATAACTTTTCAGAAATAAAAAATGGGGGTCACCCTGTTCGTTTTTGAGATATAAGCTTCCCCCTTGCCACATTGACATATTACGTCACAATAATGACTGAATCTTGTTCAGCAATAATTCGTGTTTCATTTGGTACCACAATATTGCCAATACATAAGACAACGTTGTGGTGCCGATCCTTCTATTAAGAGCATCATTTGAAAGCGATGAAACTGGTTCGAGCCTCCTTAAAGGCCTGGCCAAACGCTCGCAACATTTCAACACAACAACTTGCAACATTGTTGGGCACAACATGTTGCATACGTTTGGCCACCCTGTTGCGATATGTTGCAACATGTTGGATGATGTTGTATCAAATTTGAAAATGGTCAAATTTTTCGTGCAACATTTTGAATGTTGCATGATGTTGTACTCGTTTGGCCACGTTCACGCAACATTGTTGCACTAGGGCATGCGCGTTAGGTCCACTTGTTGCGCGCCAGTGGCTTGGGGCACAAAAACATCGACATGTTGCGTTGAAAATGTCGAAAATGTTGCGTGCGTTTGGCCAGCCCGTTCAACACTTGTCGCAACATCATGCAACAATGTTGCAAGATGTTGCGTTGAAATGTTGCGAGCGTTTGGCCAGCCCGTTCAACACTTGTCGCAACATCATGCAACAATTGTACAAGATGTTGCGTTGAAATGTTGCGAGCGTTTGGCCAGGCCTTAAGGCCCGGGCAAAAGAACGGTTTCAACATCTGTTTCAATACCCGGTTGATTTTGTAGAACTTTCAACCGTGTTGAAACATGTTGAATCAAAGTTGAGTCGATGTTGCATGAATTTAAAAGCGTTTAAACTTTGCTTCAACAACCATTCAACATTTCTTTTGTTTTCGCGAATGTTGAATGAACTTGAAGGCGTTTGCCCCACTCTTCAACACAAGGGAGCTTCAGCAACGACGACAGAGACGGAAACGAGAACGTCACAAATTTGCATATTTAGTGAGCAAAAGCAATAGCTTTGCACGCCATGCACGTGCAGTTTTCATTTTTGTCCATTTCTTTGCAGTCGTCAGCAAAACAACAACGTGAAATAACCAAATTTAAAGTTTTATATGAAGAACGTCAGCACTTCAGAATAAATAAGAAAATATAGATAAATGATGCAGCACGCATGTCGAGCTCGTACCGTTTGAGTGGAAAATGCCTGCAAAAACGAAGAAGACCGTTTTGGGGTCATTATGTTGTGTCATGATCTTTGTGGTGTGGATTGAAGCAAAGGCAGTCGACAGGCTTTTAACACAACATGCGCTTTGTCTTCTCGAATGTCGACTAGCTCAAGGAGAGGGCCCGCAAAGAGAATCACAGGTAAATTTTTGCCGCTGATGCCCTTATTGAATATTGTACATGTATGTCATTTGGCAGCAAAAATTGGAATTGACGAGCGTATGTACTTCTTTACCAAAAGCCTAAAGAGCAAGGCTTGGGAAGACAGATTAAGTTAAAACCAGAGACTTCAAAAGGTTAAGAATGGCATTGAAAGGAATGTTTACATTGGCTAATTATATTCATCCTTATAATACTAGAAACTCATCAATTTCAATTTTTATATTCCATTAGTTCGAACTAATATACGAAAATTTTCAATCCGCCTCCAAGGCCCTAAATTTTTCAATTCTCTTGACAGTCAAATTAAGTCATCTCGATCTACCGCTCAGTTTTGCAAAAACCTCAAAAGATTTCTTCTTTATCGTTAGTAGCATCAAATTCTTCGAAGTATTTACGCTTTTGTATTTTTGTGGATAAATGTGTGTGTGTGTGCACTCTTTCGTCTTTTTAATAATATATTGTATTACGTCCCACTGCTATCTTAAACTTAATTTCCTAGTCTAATTTGAGGAAGCCCATAGCTCCATAAGCTCTTATAGTTTCTTTATGGGCTTCCTCGCCTTTTTTACAATTTTTTGTATTTTCTTTATTAAATCGGATACATTATATGTAATCATGGCAAATAAAAACCTTGAAACCTTGAAACCTAAAATGCATAGTTTTTCGTATCAATCACGTTAAGTAAAGTAAAGTAATAAAGTAAAGTAAAGTAAAGTAAAACAGACAAATGTAAAAAGATACCGTATTGGTCATGTAACGTTGTTTAATCTGCAAATTTTGGTTTAGCCAGACTTAGTTTATTACGTTTCAAAAATCAGTCTAGTTTGCACTTGAAAAAGTACTTTTCCGCGGGTAAAAGAAATATGAAAAATCGTTGAAAAGATAGTCCGCAAAATTGGTGGGAACGAAGATCTCTTTGCCTTGCTGTATCAGAATGTTATTGTATTTTAGAAAGCCCCTGTAGCAAATTAATATTCAAAGCACTTCTCTTTGTAGAACAAGCCAATGGCCTCTAAAACCTTAGTTTCTATAAAATTTCAATACCTCGGAAACCTCAAACCAATATAAATGACTGTTGGCTTCCGTAATATACTGCAGTTTATTAGTTATCATTTCAATTATTACAAATGGCCGAGAATAACCCTCTCTAGGACTTATAATTATCGAGAGGCAAAATTTTGACTAATGAAATAAGGAACACGAGTGGTTGGACTGCTGTTTCTAAGCTGCATATCAGTACCGCAGTTAACGGATCCAACATTTCTAAATATCTTATTTTCAGGGCACTTGTAAATGATCTAACAGAGCCCAATTCTTGTAATTTAAAATAAGCTTGGTAGCTAAACATTTAATTATTGGATAACCAGGAAACAATATACGCAACCGGTCAAATTGGAGGAATGTTCACGCTCTGCCGGATGCACGTAATCCCTTCTTCCGCCAAGTTTAAAGAAAAATCTACATTCTTGAAAGTTTCGATAGGAATAGCCATCCGAAAAAGCAATAAAGGCATGAAGCTGTCCTGTTGGAAAGGGAAAAAAACATTGTTTTTATAATGATACGAGACGGAAGTTCAATGTCTATGACTCATTACAGAAGAATTCGAAGATTGTTGACAAGGGAACTGTATTTGGATTGCCTCCAAGGACCCATTCATTTCCAGCGGCGATCTCGGAGACAACGGCTGGAAGATTGCTGTTTTTTTTTTTTTTTAGAAGAAGAAGAAGAAGTTTTTAGGGCCGGAGCGCGTGCCAAATATTTTCAGCTATCCTAGCTATTCCAACTACACTCCAGAATAATCATTTCCAAAAATATTCCTACCTTAGTTTTGTATTCAGTCTTGCTTAGCAAGTCGTTTGGCTCAAGGTCACAAAAATGAAAAATACAAGAGCGAATTGAAACTGCATACAAGTTAATACAAGAGATTTATCCTGATGTTCATTTCAATGCCATATTCGGGAAACTTGAGGCGTTCAGTTTTTTATTTCTGTATGAAAAGAATTCTTGTTTTCTTTCTATGATCAATGAGACTTATACAAGGATAAAGTTACTGGAGCAAATAGAATTTTAAGTTACGCCAATTTCCTTTTCTTACTTAAGGGGGTTTAGAAACGTCAAAAGCCCAGACAAACACCCATAAGAAAACTAGGCTTGCACAATACAACAGTCGAAGAAACGAAGGCTATGTTATAGGGAAACTTACTAAAGGCGTTTCCTAGTTTTATTTTTTCTTTCCTAGCTTGTTTTTTTTTTCTTTGCACAAGCTTACTTGTTTTTCCCAAGTTCAACGGGGCATACAAGCATTATAATGACACATTATGATACTGGAGCAAAATAAAATTTGTTTCATGCCAAATTCCTTTTTTGACCTTACACTTAAGCAACTGACTGACTAAACTTGCACTGAGTACAACAGTCCAAAAGAAACCGAGATTTTTTACAGTTCGGTCATTGTCTTTCCCAGCTCATGATCTATCATGAGCTGGGAATGTCATTTTAATTGTTTTGTCATAATTAACCCAGAGAGAGAGAGAGATAGAGGAGGTTGTAATTTACACAGATATTGAACGAATGCATTCAGTCATCAAACTATTTAGTTAATAGCTTTTATGTATTTATAAAGTAAAAATTAACTTTTCAAGTTATTTAGTTAGGCATACATCCAACGTTATAATGATTGGTAGTATATATACGACACCAGCTAAGACAGTGCTTTTGTATGCTCTGATTGTTCTTAATCAATATTACTTTTTTTATATATAATGAAAGTCGAACCGATCAGAAAAAAATGATATTCCCGTGAAATTCCCGTTAGCGTAACCTTTCCGACTTGGGTAGAAAAACTAACTTTTTCCGTCCGTTTGTTTTTCATCCTACATGGTATGTAATAAAATTATTATCATCTACCTCAGTATCAGTGAATAATTGTTAAATGAAGGTGATATACATATATAAAATGTTAATTATGGATATAGATTACCAATGAAACATGATACAAAATGCAAAATGAATCCTACGAATACAAAAAAACTGAAAATGCTTTGGTTTTATTTTGCAGATAAATCATGACGTGTTCACTTCTTGCCTTCGTAAATGCCTCCTTAGAAGAAAACGTGCGTATTTTGAAATTGATGGAATTCATAAATCTTCAACAAATTCTTTTTACAGATCGACTAATTATTTTGCGCCTTCACAAAGGTGTCATTTAAAATTTACTGGTATCGAACTAGGAAATGATAAGATGTGCTATCTTGAGTAAAACTGAGTAATATGTATACAAACGTTTTGACCCCCCCACCCCTCCCCCCCTTCCACACGTATCCTGATATTTTCGAAAACGGAGACTTTTTCTTCCGTTAAATTGCCTCCTGTCCACACGAATACGGCGTTTTCAGAGCGCCGTAAAGGAAGGTTTTTCAAAACGCCCTCCGTTCTTCGAAAATATTCGGATACGTGAGGACGGCGCCTTAAAATTCTACAACAGAACTTTTAAATAAGCATGACGTCAAAATGGGCCTAGACAGATTTCATCCCCAAAAACCAAGATACACACTCAGTATTAGTCTACTAACGTAGTCTTGTTAGAATCAAACATTATTCTTCGGAAAACAATGAGAACACGCCAACAGGGCACTATTTTGGCCGCATGACTCAAGATAACGCCGATAGAGTTGCAGAGATTTTGGAGACCCGATGCTACGTATGGTGCCAGGGGTTTCGGGATGAAAAAGGAAGTGGTTGTGGTCTATCAGTACACTATTTTCGAAATATTAACATCCATCCTTAGCCAATTTTGCAGCTTCTGTGATCTTCACAAGTGATGATCGGCATCATTAACTCAAAAAATATATCTTATACAATTATGATCAAAGTAGTCGTAAGCGATTCCGCCTTCCACCACTTTAATTGTCTCGGAATGGACTACCGAATTTGACCTCGCATGAGAGCTGAGTAGACCTTGTTCGCAAACTTCTCATCTCCGCGGAGTGGAGGTTTTTCTATATTGCAGTCTTCGTTGAAGTTTTACCTTCAAATAACAAATCATATTTTTTAACCTTCATAATATTATTAATATATTATAATTATAATTATAATAATGATCATTAATTATAATTATAATATAGCATCATAATATATCATTATTATTATTATTATTATTATTATTATTATTATTATTATTATTATTATTATTATTATATAATATATTATTATAATAATATATATTTTTAACATTTAGTTATAAAAACGAGCGATAAAAAATAAGAACGACGTTTCGACCGCTCCACGGTCATTTTCAAGTAAGAGTTCGTGAATAAAATTTCCGCATATATACAATTTCTGAAACAATGGAATGGAGGTAAAAGCTAAGTATTTACATACGAACAATAAAAAAATAACAGAATGCGAAAATAAAGTGTAAATAAGAGGTGAAAAGAATGAAAACTATTGGAAGTGTTAAGCAAACAGCTTTGAGAGGATAGAATCACTTTGTTTAATTTTGGCTTAAGGTCCCGAAATAAAAAACATTTCAAAAATCAAACAATCGAACTTGTTCGAGCACTTCCTCAGGACCCTAAAGTTCTTGGCGATTTCACATGGCTCGATTCCATGTTGTTCTCTCACATGATTGCCGATTACCGATCGTTTATGCTCCTCGACACGTTGATATAAGTGTCGGCTTGTAAAGCCGACATAATCTGCATCACACAGATCACACTGAAAGGAATATACAACGTTTTGCTGGTTGACAATTGGAGGTTTAGGTTCCTTAGCTTTAAGCTCATCTTTGATCTTGCGGCTTGTAAAGACAGGATGCACTTCGGTATTTATCTTTCGGCTAAGATCACTAAGTTGCTCGCGTAGTTTGTTTGCTGGTCTCTGATCTTTGAAGAGCAGGGGTATTCTAACGGGAATTTCACCTGCTTGTTGCGGGGGGCGTGTGCTCCCTGTCACCTTCATTTCAATGAAAACCATGATGGTGTTTTGTATGAGGGGCTCTGGATAATACAAACGTGTGAAGATCTCCTTTAGGCGTTCGCATTCTTGATGAAAAAGTTGCCAGTTTGAAGAAAGTTTAAAACCACGGTTCAGCATTGTTTTTAACAGAGAATGTTTGTACTTCATATCGACGTGGCTATGGTAGTGCAGAAGCAGCCCAGTATCGGTTGGTTTTCTTTAAACCTTTCTGTCTAACCGGATAATATTTCTGATGATTTCCATTCCTAGCAAAGGAAGTTTCCCGTTTTTTTCAAGTTCCATTGTAAAACTAATGGAAGGGTGGATTTCATTCAATGTTGAGAGAAATGTGGAGGCAGCTTGAACATCGGGCATTATGCTGAGGGTATCGTCAACGTAGCGTTTATAGAAAGTGGGCATCTTGTTTTGGTTTGCTAGATGTTCGTCGATGTTACACATGAAGGCATTCGTCATCAGCGGTCCAAGAGGAGAACCCATGGCGACTCCATCCACTTGTTTGTAGAGAACCCCTTGAAACTGGAACAGCTGATTTTTGGTAGAAACTTCCAACAATTCTATTAGGTCTGCTTCAGTGATATTAAGGTTGTACTCTTTATTGAACCAATCATCTTTGAAGGCTTTTCTCGCTAGGATTCCAATCAATTATCCAATTGCGCTCAATTATGTGAAGCAGAAAGGTCCAACACCTCCAAAATCAATGCTGAGAGCGATCGGCCAGTTGTAAAAGAATGAGGATATCATCATAACAAGACCAGATAAAGGCTCTGGGGTAGTTGTTATGGATAAATCCGAGTATGTTCGTCTTCTGAAGGAAGCGTCTATCAACGATGAAACCAAGTTCGTACACATCAGCCATGAGAGACCAAATACCAGGGGCAGACCTCCTAAGCATTACCATCCGCTGCTTCAAAAAGAGAAAGAATTGGCTTCCATTGTGAGGAGAATTCTAGCAAAATTCCTTGCCGACTCACTCGTCCAGAAAGGCTCAAGGCTTGCCCACCTCTATGGCCTTCCAAAAACACACAAGGAAAAGTTGGCAATGCGTCCTATCCTGTCGGCAACTGGGACCTATAACTATAAGCTCGCTAAGTGGCTAGACGAGAAGCTAAAGCCTCTATCTACCAATGAACACACCATTGGTGATATCTTCTCCTTCGCGGATGATCTCCAGGAGATGGAAATTAGTGACCATGGCATTTTGGTGTCGTATGACGTTTCTGCACTATTTACCAACGTACCTGTGGACGAGACGATTGGAATCCTAGCGAGCAAAGCCTTCAAAGATGATTGGTTCAATAAAGAGTACAACCTTAATATCACTGAAGCAGACCTAATAGAATTGATGGAAGTTTCTACCAAAAATCAGCTGTTCCAATTTCAAGGGGTTCTCTACAAACAAGTGGATGGAGTCGCCATGGGTTCTCCTCTTGGACCGCTGATGACGAATGCCTTCATGTGTAACATCGAAGAACATCTAGCAAACCAAAACAAGATGCCCACTTTCTATAAACGCTACGTTGACGATACCCTCAGCATAATGCCCGATGTTCAAGCTGCCTCCACATTTCTCTCAACATTGAATGAAATCCACCCTTCCATTAGTTTTACAATGGAACTTGAAAAAAACGGGAAACTTCCTTTGCTATGAATGGAAATCATCAGAAATATTACCCGGTTAGACAGAAAGGTTTAAAGAACACCAACCGATACTGGGCTGCTTCTGCACTACCATAGCCACGTCGATATGAAGTACAAACATTCTCTGTTAAAAACAATGCTGAACCGTGGTTTTAAACTTTCTTCGAACTGGCAACTTTTTCATCAAGAATGCGAACGCCTAAAGGAGATCTTCACACGTTTGTATTATCTAGAGCCCCTCATACAAAACACCATCAGGGTTTTTATTGAAATGAAGGTGACGGGGAGCACACGCCCCCCGCAACAAGCAGGTGAAATTCCCGTTAGAATACCCCTGCCCTTCAAAGATCAGAGACCAGCAAACAAACTACGCGAGCAACTTAGTGATCTTAGCCGAAAGATAAATACCGAAGTGCATCCTGTCTTTACAAGCCGCAAGATCAAAGATGAGCTTAAAGCTAAGGAACCTAAACCTCCAATTGTCAACCAGCAAAACGTTGTATATTCCTTTCAGTGTGATCTGTGTGATGCAGATTATGTTCTCCAATATTATACAACGTTAACTATAGGGAATAATCCCAAAATATTTTTAAGATAACGAAAAATAAATTTTCGTATCCGGTACCTATGTTGTTGCTTATCTTCCTAAAACCAAAGTAAACAAATACTTCTAAAACTATATACGCATTTAGACACTTTGCTTTTGCTAGCGCTTGCGCACAAATCATTAGAAAGAAGGTGAATCAATTCTTGAGAATATACAGACATTCGCGTCACCAGAGCCTCGGATCTTATGTCTGCGCATGACCCGAGGCTCTGGGAAAATCTATGTAGGAGAACATGCGGCGTAGGGTTCTTATATCTAAAAATTGGCTATTTGAACCTTACGGCGCCTGCTCACTGCCTGTGCTAATATGAATGCACCAGTCAGAGATGCTTCTCATTGTTCTTCACGAAAACCAATGACAGGACACTTTGTTTCAGGGTTCCCAGAGCTCTTCTCTCCCTCAGTCATGCGGAAAAGAGAGGAGCTCTGGGGTCAAAATGGAATATACAGAGTGGACATCAGCTCCATATCAGTTGATAAATTGATATTTATTCACTTAATTAACTGAAGTCTTTTTTAAGTCTTTTCGCTATCATGTTAGCTGTAAAATTAAACTTTTTCAAAGTTCCGCCTGCGTGCAGCAGAATTGCAGCAGAATTTTGTTCGAACAAAGACTAGTCTAAGACTTTTAGGGCCGATTTACACGATATCGATTTTGTCGCATGCGACAAGCTCACGACAGGCCTACGACATGAGTTACGACTGTCGCAGCTTTTTAAAACATGTTTTAAAATGCTACGACATTTTTTCTGACGTACACAACAATTGAAATCATGTCGTGGGCCTGTCGTAAGCCGTTGTCGCATGCGACAAAGTCGTACCGTGTAAATCGGCCCTTATGTGGATCCATTTCCCACCAGTTTTCTTTTGGAAATACTCAAATGTTACACACTGTCAAAACATTAAAATTCCTGCGAAGCTTCCTCAAGGTTAGGGTTTTATGAGCCTTAGAGCAGTAAATGAGCTGGTATCGTTCGAAGTTGTGCCTCTTCTCCAAAGTCCCATTCTATACTACCATTAAAGTAGCAGAAGAAAAGACTCAGTGAAAACGATGCCCTGAAACAAATTAAAGGATAAATCTGTTGTCTTTGTGCCGGTCTCAGCACTACCCAACTCGTTTACAATGAAGGTACCCACGTGCACTATCAACGGATCTTTAGCACAGCTTTGGGTTCTTTCGTTTCTGCCGTCACCGTTAACATGGTGATGGAGATGTGGAACAAAGAGCTCAGCCTTCTTCAAGTTGAAATAATAATTGTTTTAAGGCGTATTTGTGGTTGCATTGCAGTGTGTCCTTTACCAGAACCGTCCATGGAATGGCATCCGAATGCGACACGTATTAATGCAGCCATTTTCCAATATAGAAACTCCGATGACTGGTTTCTCAATGTAACGTGGCCACCCATGAATGGTACGTAATTTATCTCTACAAACGCTATGCAAACTAGATTGAAACTTGATGCTTGCAGGAAGCAATTGCAGAATTCAGTTAAAGTGCTACTATGACCAAAAAACAATTCTATTTTTCTCAGTTTGGATTTCAAAGCTATGTTAACTAAACACTAAGTGACCCAAGGTTTAAGCCCTTATTTTAAAGGGACACCTGTTTATTTTGAATTTTCCTATTTAATGGTCTGCCATTAGTAACTTTGAAGTCTTGAGAGAGCTGGATCGAGGAGAAAATGACGTCAAAAAGTTTAAGAATGCAATGCGTGTGTAAACGGCTGAATTGATAAGCAGCGTGAAAGATTTGGGCTTTCAGACTTTTAAACTCGTGTTTTGCATATATAACAAGCCGCATTTACACGCTAAAAATTTAAAGCTAGTGAGTAAATGACGTCACTTTTCCCTGGATCAAACCTTCTGAAGTCCGATCGCTCAGTTTTGAACACTCGAAGTAAACCGCCTTTGGATAAAAACCAAAGCTCAAAATTTTGCCTCTCAGGTGTTAAAACAAACACATTTTCAAAAGCTGAAGAAAACCTCAGTAGCACTTACACGAGGCAAATGTAGTTGCTGAAAAGAAGACTAGCCAGTCTTTATTTATCTCACGAAATTTCGCCATTTTTTAATCAACACGAGGAAATAAAAATTCAGATGAAATTATGTCACGTATAATTTGCTCATGCGGAAACTTGCTCATTAATAATACTGTGAGTCGCTATTTCTGAGTTATAACAAGAGAGAGATCGAAAAATATCCACTGCATTCCAATAAAACTCGAGTAAATGTGTTAGCCAAAGGTACTCTAACATTTATAAAAAAAAATTGATTTTATCAACGGAGTTGATAATGTAAATTGGCCACCGTACAGAGATTCTAAAAGCTGACGTTTCGAG
>OX421452.1:41129114-41134114 GCA_949126865.1 Montipora capitata | reverse complement strand
ATCTCTGTACAGTGGTCAATTTACATTATCAACTCCGTTGATAAAACCAAATTTTTGTATATTACTTCCCCACCGACGCAGCACCACAGTTTCTTTAGAAACTACCCCCTTTACTGTAACATTTAAACTGCCAAACAAGATCAAGTTGTTAGCGGTGCATGCGAGGCGTGCACAATGGCACCGACATGCACAAAAAAGTAGTTAAGTCCTATTGTCGAACTGAATTGTTTTTGTTTACGAGAAAATAATCCAAAAAACGGCCATTTACCTCCACTGAGTCATTTTACGAGTTCAAGGTACATTACGGAGGGAAAAGACTACCCTTTCAATTAGAGTTCCAAGTCCATGACACCCAGCTGAGGTGAGGGACCGCAGAGACCATTTTAAAGTGGTACAAACAAGCATCAATTTCATTACGATCAAGACTAGCTGAGTCGAAAGCTCAATTTGTATTCCTTATCAGTGTAGTTTCAACAACTTCATTATCAGTTTATATCAAGCACTAAGAGGTTATCGCTACAGAACTACCAGGCAACCCCCCCCCCCCCTCCCCCCCCAATCAGAAGGACACAAGAGAATTATTTCGGTAACAATTCTGCGTAACTTTTAGATTCGATAGGTACCTGGAAAAATATTGTCTTTCGACTGACATTGGATACTAATGAGATCGACGAAGACTGTTACATACTACCAAAAGTAAGTGGATATTAAGTATTTAGAACGTTCCAAATCATTCAAGATAACACAAACATTCCGAAACGATCAGCCTCAGTGCCTAATCAACAACGAAAATGGAGTAGTCGCAATCACGTGACCTTTGTGTTTGAGCAAAAAAGAAAAGTTTGCTTTAAAAAGGACGATCACGAGGTAAAGCATGTAGATTTAAATTATTGATACCATAGGCCTGGTTTATCATTGCTTGGCTGTAAAACATTTCAAAAACTCAAAGAAACCATTTGTCGAGAGACAAAATTTTGTGCAAAACCTGCAAAAATTTTATTTGTCTGACGTTCCTAAATTTCTTTTTTTGTATTTCAGAACCAGACCTCTTTCGTTGCAAATCTCACTGCGTTGAACTATAAATATGATAACGATATTGCCATAGAGGTACATGATGTTTTTCAAATTTCTTTGCATTTTCCTTGTCAATGTACTTGGAAGCATAATAATATAAGTTAGACATGATTTTTACCTTTCAACCTCGACAGAAGCTCATGACTTTGAAGCGTTTAATTCTGGTTCAGACCTTTTTCCTTATTTGGATGTAACGTAGCTCGTGCATTTTCCCGCGCGTGCAGCATCGATCTTATTTTTGTCCATATTTGGGCATAAAATTGGTGGCATAAAATTGGTGTCCTAACATCCCCAGTTTTGTTCCAAGGAAAAGAGTTGCAAGTTACACGCCTAGTATATAGTGCACTTCTCTATTTCGTGTACAACCCACCCTTCAAATATACATTAATGCCTTCACCGATTGCTTTCACGGCAACACATGAACCCAACAAAATGACCTGCTCCCCACTCCGTTGAAGCCAACTGAATTTTTAATAGGTGTTTATAAGAGACATGCAACTTGCTTAAATTGTCTTCTCTTTTTCGATTTACTGGCAGCATATTTGGGAGATGCAATGGCAACAACGCTGGCACATTTTAAATATGGTGCGATTTCCGCGCATACGGCGAGCGCTACTGAAATTTAAATATTGACCAATCAGTATTCAGCGAGCGGGAAAAACTGTGCTATCTGACGTCACGTCAATCGTTCCCAATTAAGGGCAAAAATAACATTTAAAAGATTTTGTGGCAACTTTTTTGTCAACAAACTTTGGCGCCAAAACTGGGTTGCCGGCGAGCGGCGATTGGAACGTCAGCTGTCTTGCTTAGGCTGTTATTTGTGCCTTTTCTAACTATTTACGACGAGTTCAGTATGATATTTTCGAATCCAGTGTTACAAGACGTCAAAACTGTATTGATAATGTATTTATTTGTGTTAACGTCGCGGCTTTTCGACAGGGTAGATCGACAACGACTTCGTTTGCGCACAGAAATGCAAGGAACAATGATTGGCAGGATAGCACAGTTTTCACTGCCGCGCGCACTGCAGGCGCGGGTTCTGTATCCAAGGTTATATTAGGGAGTTTAAGAAACGACGACGGCTACGGCTACGGCACGATACAAGAATTTAATTGGCTAAAAGAGGAAAAAAGATCGTGCGGCATGCATTTCAGTACAACTTTTTGCGGTACTCTGCATGACAAGTTAAACGTGAAAGTGACCAAATCTGAGGTTTTGGTGACATACAAATGTGGAGCTTTCATGGTCTATTTACATATTGAAACCGTTCTTATATTTACCAATTTGTTTTTAGGATACTTCCCCCACACTCTCGTGACGTGAGCGAGGTGGAAAAATCGCCAAAGACTTACGATATGCTGTTTAGTTGGTGCAATCTTAATCTTCATGACTCTAAAACAATGCCAAGCACAGCGATCGGCTTCTACAAACGAGCTGGGGTAACATCACGAATTAACTTTTTGTTGTTTCCTTTCTGTATTCCTAGATTCACAGCCTTCCTTTCAATAGCACCGAGGGGGAGCTTTATATGGTTTTCGGTAAGTAAATATCTGGTTGCCTTGCAGATAAGACGGGTTGAAACTCATTTCGGTCAAAAATCCGATCTCGAAACGTAGAGTAACGAGGAAGCGTATGACATCCACAGAAGGTCAGTTCCAGAGACCAGACTCAGTTTTAGACGAATTGTTTAATACGTTTCAGCTCGTATGAATGACACAGTTTTACTTCAGTTTTTATTCTTTTGCACTATTTACAAATATTTCTACATGCATTAAACTACATTACAATATACAAGGGGTGTTACGAAAACGTAGACCCTCGAAAACTAAGACCTAAGACCTAAGACCCCAGGACTTAGTTTTCGTAGTACGAAAACTAAGACCGGGTGCAAAAAAACAATACAAACTGGGTCTTAGCTTTCGTAACACCCCCCATTACAAGAGTAAAGAGATAAAACAGCAAAGTAAATTACACAAGTGATGAGTTATTAATAAGCAAAATGTGCGCATTGACCAAACTAGCTTCCGCTTTCGAGTTGGCCACTGGCACGGGCAATTAATCGACCTGAACATGTACATATATTTTTATAAAAAACAAAGGAAACTGAGGTGCGAATAGGTTATATAACAAATACATATATTAAATAACATATCAAATACATCAATTTATAGTTATTGTACTTATTAATAGAATTAACAGGATATGGGCAGACTATACTAAGAGACAGATTGAGTAATTAGAAGATACAGTTTGTATATATATTTTTTAATTCTAAGGGAATAGTTTCCCAGATTTTTGATGCTGCAAAGGAAAAAATAGTAGCACCATAATTACTACATATACTTAGTCTATAGACATTAAAATTAGTCGCAAATCTGGTATTATAGCTATGAATCTCGGAGGCTAGTGTAAGAGTTCCAGAAAATATTACTGGGATGTTTATGGGATCACTTTTAATTTTATGTATAAAAAGGGCTAATTTAAATTTGTAAATGTTTTCGAGTGTGAGAATTTGTAGAAGACTGAAGTAGGACATAGCACCATCCCTGCTATGAGAATGTGCTACGTACATGAAAAACCTGAGATGGATACCAGATAAGCCCCACCTTTATCTAAGAGACGCCATCTTGGCCTTTAATCTATGACAGGTCAAGTACCCAACTATCTCTGTTCAAAGTTTATTTCCAGAGGGAACATCAGCGGTCGGACGACCAGATCATGTACCCAGCTTAATATACCGCTTTTTAAAACCAAGTCGGGAGAGATATCTTCTTATTACATAACTGTAACTTTGTGGAATGCCTTAAAACCCCATTTTAAATTAAGTGAATATCTTATCATTTTTAAACGTAAAATGAAAGCCTTCCTTTTAAATCAATTTTTAATGTCCTAAATTTTATATGTAAATAGTTTCTTAATAATTGTTTATTGATAATTTTTGAGTATTTTTTGAGTATCTTTATTATTATTATTATTGTCTCTGAAAAGCCCCCATGGGGAGTTGACAATAAAATTTGTATTGTATTGTATTGTATTGTATTGTATTGTATTGTATTGTATGCACATTTGCTCTGTTTCGTTTTTATCTTTTGTAACCTTATTTTACAAGCACTGCCCCAGTCTGCAATACGGTAAGTTAGATATGGATAGATGAAGGAATAATCGTGACACCTGTTTTAAAGTATGAACATCTACATAATATGGTAATTTATTAATAATTGCTATATTTTTCACTAGTTTATTGTTGATATGCTGAATCTGGGGTTAAGAAGTGTTTTGTTAGGTTCTCTCGGACTCTGCACAATCTCAAAATTGGTCAATTTACGTCGTTGTTAGGACGAGCGAGAACGGCAAAGAAATGTACCAGAATGTAAAACGCACGTGCAGGGCGTGCAGAGCTTTTGTTTTTGCTCATTAAAGCTACTGTTTTGTGCATGGCGTTCTCGTAGCCGTCGTCGTCGTTCTTGCGTAAGCTCCCTATTATGTAATTGGTTACTCTTACAACCAAGCACTCGTGTAGACGCTAAACAAACAAACAAACAAAAGTGCTCGTCCACAGTTAGTTATGTATGGCCTGAAGAGCCGCGAGGGCGGTGAAAAGCTTGGCGTCAAAGCAAAGAAAAGGGATACGACTGTTTTTTTTTATTTTTTGTTTTTTTTTTTCGTATCTGGAAATTAAAGGACAGCAACACAACCTGAAGTCATTTTTAAACGGGCTTATCATAAAGAGGGAAAATGCTTATATGGGAAACACTTTCCGCTCGGCAATTTAAGCACCTAAGATGCTTTCCTACTAAACAATAAGACTGAACTAATATGATCACAAAATGTCCCCAAGAAAACAAGTTCTTAGCTACCAATCACAGAAAGAGTCAAACCAGTCGTCATTAATTTTGAATTTTTACCGTGAAAAAGATCTCTGCACG
>OX421452.1:41111614-41116614 GCA_949126865.1 Montipora capitata | reverse complement strand
TATATATATATGGTATTTGGCAAGAATAAAGCAATAATTAAGTATTTCCTAGTTTCTTGATTTTTGGTATCAACCATACAAAATAACGCTTTCGGATTAAAGCAAACAGAAAAACAATTCGAGAATGAGAAGGCTACATTACATATTGTCAACATGTGGTTTAGTGATTGACGTGATTTGCTATCAAGGTACAAATATCACCCAAACTCAGTTGAGAAGCATTTTATCACCACTGTCACAGCGCGTGTTAGCTCAAAAGTGACGAAATATAGAAAAGGTAGAAACTTACAACTTTTGTCCTCATGGAATCAAAATTTTCTGCTCTTATTGACACATGGATGGTGTTACAGCTTCGAAGTGAATGTTGATGGTCTTGGGTTGGGCAATTATTTGATCCCCCCTATATTCCTATTCAAGTTACCCGCGGGCTTGCCATTTGCAATCAACTGAAGCTTTTCAATCTTGCTACTCGACGTAAAAAGAATTAGGTCTCCAATGTCGACAGAGAAATGAATCAACATCGTTTTTGCATCTCTAGACACCATCAAAGCTGTGGCAATATCCATTGGAACCGTGACTGGTTTATTAGTTTTGTGTATTTACGCAGTCTGCAAAATCTGCAAGAAACCAAGGCCTGAACCTGTGGCACCTGAAGGTTGAGTATCATCGTTAATTTATGTTCAGCGTTAAAATTGAACTCTTGCTTCAATTTGTTATTAATAAGTTTACCAACCTTGCACCAAGAGAACTCGCAGTATATCAAAATTCCACGAGAAGCTTTCAGGAGAAGCTTTCAGAAGAAGGAGAGCCTCTATGTCCCATACGTGGCCTAGGAGACAACCCTTTCCCAAGTAGATTTATTTATATTATAGAACGCCTCCTTTGGGAGATTCCGCACAGCGTCAAGGGAAATATGATAATTTTGGCGGGAAAAAACTATGCTCTCGACTAGCTTTGTATTGACCACTGTTCACAATTACTTTCCGCTTTCGGAAAATCGAAGCCTTTTCAGGCTCCAGGAGCGAAGCTCCCCTGCTAACTGCAGTTTCAATGGGGTTTTCGATTCCTTCTTCTTCGTAAGACAACGTGGCGTCCACCATTTTGTTTACACGCAGTCCACAGGCTACCTCAACCTCTTTCCCAGGGCTTTTCTCTTCTCGTGGAGAGGATGGGGGGGGGGGGGGGGGGGGGAGAAAGGGAAAACCCTTGGAAACGAGGTTGAGGCTACCCAGATTCAATTCTTGTAATTAATTACCACGTCCAAATGGTACCCATTCAAAGGGTAAAAATATGAGTTTTACTAGAAAGATGTTTAGAATTTTAACCAAGAGAATTTTAACTTATTTATTTAAAAAAAAAAAAAGGGGGGGGGGGGGGGGGTTATTCGGAATTTTGTTTCAAAATAGCCCAAAAGTTACCAGAAAGTGCTAGTTTTCCGAAACGTTGCTAGAAGTTGCTCTCTGACAAAAAAGTTGCTCAAAATCTAAGAAGTTGCCAAAACGTGGCCGAGCAGAATCTGGAAAGGCCTAGTCTGTCATTATTTTCCAATTATTTAGTCTATTGTTTTTGGCTTCGGTATGGAGTCATTCACATTATACGTTACGAGAGGTGCTGCATGACTCAACAAATTCCACAATGGCAATAGTATAGCCTTTTGTTCTTTCTCTCATCCACTGTATAGTATAGTTAACAAATTAGCAAACTCTTAACTTGATTAACTACAATTCTTCCCCTCCACAAATACAACCTATAGTCTCAGTGTGCGTTGTTTGAGGAGAGCAGCGATATTTCCTTTGTTTACTTGTTTATACATTCATTGAAGGTGGTCAGCTTGTAGCCTTAGCAATTAAAGGACAAGCAATCCTTCACGAAGAAGCGGGGAGCTAAATTTGTTTTATTGCTGTTTTCCTAAGATCAGTCAACGAACTTTTCCTCATTTTAACTTAGAGTCAAGTTGTGCAAGCGCAGTGGACACAAAAATTGAAAGTCACTGCTTTCTGGTTAGCAGCAGATAACGAGCAGGCCCACAAAAGTGGAAAATTAGCAAGGGCGATTGAGCTTTTACGGTTTCGCTACTTGCAGCAGACTGACATTTACCTCAACATATTAGCGCCCTCACATGTTTCACTTCTAATTTTGTGTCACTAAGCAATCCTTCACGAAGAAGCGGGGAGCTAAATTTGTTTTATTGCTGTTTTCCTAAGATCAGTCAACGAACTTTTCCTCATTTTAACTTAGAGTCAAGTTGTGCAAGCGCAGTGGACACAAAAATTGAAAGTCACTGCTTTCTGGTTAGCAGCAGATAACGAGCAGGCCCACAAAAGTGGAAAATTAGCAAGGGCGATTGAGCTTTTACGGTTTCGCTACTTGCAGCAGACTGACATTTACCTCAACATATTAGCGCCCTCACATGTTTCACTTCTAATTTTGTGTCACTAGGTTATGAGTACTCCGCGTTCATTGTATTCAGCTCCCACGACTGGAGATGGATGAGGAGGATTCTTAATCTTCTGGAAGAACATCAGATTAAATGCTGCGTACATTACAAAGACTTTCAACCTGGTATACCGTTCGTAGACGAAATGGCGAGATGTGTAAACAACAGTCAAAAAGTCCTGGTCTTATTTTCAAAACATTTCTTGGAAACCCAGTTCGGCGATTACGAGATGAAACTAGCCATTCATCGAAAGGTAGAAAGGCAGGACAACTGTTTGGTCATCATCAAAATCGATGATGTGGATCATAATAATCTACCTCGAGAAATTCGCAACATTAACTTTATCGACTGCACCAGCCTTTTGGAACGACGCCATTGGAAAACAAGGGTACTCAACCTCTTCCCAACTCGATCCACGATTGAGTCGATCAACGACAATAATAACGAGATCACAGAAAGACCAACCTTGGTGAGAACTATGAGCACTGGTAGCAGTGCGACTCAGATATCAACAGTGTAACGCGAAATATTTCTTACTGTTGCTGCTGGAAACACAGGCGGCCCAGAGTAAAAAAATGAGTGCATTTTTTGAACGTTCCTTGCGATGCGGTGTGGGCCAAGTTTGAGAATATCCTATGGATATAGCGAATACCTTAGAATTGCATTTTACAAGGAACAAGTTTCCAAGGCGAGCAACCGTAGACGGCATACGTTGGATCAAGCTAGTGGTCTGATCTTCGTAATGTAGAAACCAAAGAAAACAAGAACAGGAACCGATTTTAAAAAAAAAACTTTTATTTTAAATTTGTGTGCTACATTTCCCGCACTGATCAAGTTGCCTTTTTAATGCTCACTGGGTAGTTACGTTGATTGCAAGTATTCTAAAATTTAAATTTAAACACAATGTCAACAGATGAAGTTTGGTAGACGCCGAGCATCCGACTCAAACTTAGACTGTTTGGACACATCTGTCGCATTTTGGCCCCGAACATTATCTTCCTTCTAATAAAATCGCTTGCTCTGAATCCTTTCCGAATACCGAGCTTGCTTGTGAAGATATATTTGGCCAAATGGAACTAACGATGAATACCCAAAGTTCACATGAATTTTCGTCATCTACGCCAACTGAAGATATGTAACTCGGGCTGTGAAGAGCTCTTTTATTTATTTCTTTTTCATTCCACAGTAGATCAAATAAATGTGCTACGTAGTCCGGCTCATATGAAAAAACACTTTGCACGGTAGAGGTAGAGGTTTCGCTCGGGACTCCTCACCACATGGTCGCTGTGTGAAATAATTAAAAAATAATAATAAAATAAAAAAATATATAATAATAATAATAATAATAATAATAATAATAATAATAATAATAATAATAATAATAATAATAATAATAATAATAATAATAATAAAACATTAAAAGCAAGCTGAACAAGCCATAACATCAACCCGGTATGGCCAACACATCACCCATGCGCACAACCATTTTCAAGCCTATCTGAGTCACTGCGTTAATGCTTTACGTAAAAAGCTTTCCTCCACACTGCTATTCAGTACAGGTCAGAAGCCCATAGCCCATGCCACAAGTGTCGATCTCTATCATTTGGACTTGGCCCATCAGGTTACTGAATTATCTCAATTAAGAGTACGGGTCCCGCTAAATTATGAACTATCAGATTGGACCTGATGACAACAATGTCTCTGGTTGGTCTGCAATCAAGAGCCGCACGAGATGATTAATGATTAGCACTACAGTAAATGTAATACATTTTGTCATGTTATAGTGATAAATGTCGAGTACAGATTCCGTAGAATCCCAAGCTGCAGACGAGAAAACGGTTAGGGAAGAAACATGTTTGCACTTCTAGTTTCGAGGAAATTAGGGGGTCTTACAATTTGTCAGAATAAATAGTCAGGTTGGGATGAACGGTGAATAATGGTAACAGTTTTTCCAAAATCAGAAACCAGCCCAACGAGATGGTACTTACGATGAGAGACTCGAAACTGGAAAATTTAGCAAATGGTAAGAAAGGGTGCTTTCCATTGAGCCAAAATTTCCGGAAATTTCGGGCTGAAGTCAAATGGAAAGGTGCGTTTCGGTTCGGTCCGACCGGAATATTTGGGACCACCTCTGGAGGTGATCCTCTTTGACCGGTCGGTCCGGTCCGACCGAAATGTACCGTCCGGTTCCATTTACAAAAATTCTCGTTCCAGTCCAATTTCACTGTGATGAAACCAAAATTTCGGTCGAAACGTAAATGGAACGCTTAGGTAGGGTTAGAAATTGACCTTTGATGAAATATGTGGTTCCACTGAGTTTTTTCCTTGGTTAGTTCCACTGGTCTCCCACCTGACGGTCAGGTATAATTGCAAGCACCCGAAATTTCCACTGTTCCATTCGATGGGAAATGCCATTTACTGTGGATTGTGTATTTCCCAGTCAGCAGACAAAGCTGGACATGGCCCCAAGTTATCACGGGGGAAGGAGGGGGCGGTGATTGACAGAGTTAAGAGTCACTGAAGTAAACATTTTGCAGGTTAGGGCTTGTGACGCATTACAATT
>OX421452.1:41091614-41101614 GCA_949126865.1 Montipora capitata | reverse complement strand
GGAATTTTTATCTCGCCCCCAAATGATAAGAATACCCCCGTAAAAGGGACAATGGGCATAATGGTTACTCCCCCCTCCTCCCACGGGGAGATCAAGGTCCCTGTAATTTGCTAACCGATACGTGAGAATAAATTCATCCAGTCGAGCATTAACAATGCGTATTATGCATGTTTTTCGGTTCATTAAACAGAAAATAATCGAAACTGCGCATTTTGAAACTCAAGATGACGTCCTTTGTTGATATTTCTACAAATTGCTCACAATAGCATCAAAAAAAAAAAAAAAATAGATAAATGATACAGCACGCTTGTCGTTGGCATACCGTTTGAGTAAAAAATGCCTGCAAAAACGAAGAAGACCGTTTTGGAGCCATTATGTTGTGTTATGATCTTTGTGGTGTGGATTGAAGCAAAGGCAGACAGGCTTTTACCACGACATACCTTCTGTCTTCGCGAATGTCGCCGACTAGCTCAAGGCGAGGGCCTACAAAGAGAATCACAGGTAAATTGCCGCTGATGCCCTTACTGAATATTGTACATGCATGTCATTTGGCGGCAAAAATCGGAACTAACGAGCGTATGTACGACTACTTTACCCAAAGCCTAAAGATGAGGGCTTGCGTAGACAGATTAAGTTAAAACCAGAGACCTCAAAAAGGTTAAGAATAGCATTGAAAGGCATGCATAGTTTTTCGAATCGATCACGCCCAGAAAAAATGTATAAAGATATCGTATTGCTCATGTAACTTGTTTACTCGCAAACTTGCAATTTTGGCTTAGCCAGACTTAGTGATTACGTTTCAAAAATTGATCTACACGAGATTAGGTTTAGTATTTGCTTTGCTTGCACTTGGAAAATTACTTTTCTGGGTAAACTATGGAAAATAGTTGAAAAAGATTTAGGGTACGTTCGATTGGGAGATCTGGATTTAGATCTTAAAATCTGGATTTTCGGATTTCCAATCGAACACAAAATCCGAAAACGGATTTCGCGACGGATTTTGTTAATTGAAATCCTTACCCGACATGGATTTCCAATTAGTGAATCTGCGACAAAATCAGTTTTCAGATTTTGTGTTCGATTGGAAATCCGAAAATCCAGATTTTAAGATCTAAATCCGAATTTCCCAATCGTACGCACCCCTAGATAGCCCGCAAAATTCGTGGGAAAAAAAGAGCTCTTTGCCTTGCTGTATCAGAATGTTAGAAATCTTTCTTTTATTTATGATCAACTAATTCCATTTACTGCTTTATCATGATGACATCTCTGTTTCAATATTAGCATTTGCAAAAGTGCGAACAGCAATTTCCTCATTAAAAAAATACTTTTAAATGTTCACTGCGGTTGGACCAATTAAATTTTCCATTTTAATTTTTAAGCAGGTGGTAATTTTCCTTTTAAGATTTTGACGCCTTATACCGATTATTCTGAAAAAAATCCTGGGGCAAAAGGCCCTATGTTCTTGTTTCGTCTCACTTTGTTTGAATTTTAAAAAACCCCTCCAGCAATACTCAAAGCACTTCTCTTTCTAGAAGAAGCCAATGGCCCATAAAACCTTTGTTTCGAGATTTCAATACCTCGGAAACTGGCCAAAATCGAGGTTTCAAACCAATATAAATGACTGTTGGCTTTCGTAAATATACTTCAGTTTATTAGTTATTATTTCAATTATTAATAAATGGCCGATAATGTCCCTCTTTAGGACTTATCGAGCGGCAAAATTTTGACTAGTGAAATCTGGAACAAGAGTGGTTGGACTACTGTTTCTAAGCAGTAACCTACATATCAGTACCGCAGTTAACGGCACCAAGATTTCGAAATCTCTTATTTTCGGAGGGACTTGTAACAGATCTAAGATAGTCCAATTCTTGTAATATAAACTCAGGCTGGGAGCTGTGACATTTAATTATTGGATATATAACCACAGGGGCACGTAATCCCTTCTTCCGCCAAGTTTAAAGTAATATCTACATTCTTGAACGTTTCGATAGGAATAGCAATCCGAAACAGCAATAAAGGCATGAAACTGTCCTGTTGGAAAGAGAAAAAAACATTGTTTTTATAATGATAGGAAACGAAAGTTCAATGTCTATGCTGCATTAAAAGGTTAACCAGAAGAATTCGAAGACTGTTGACAACAGAACTCTATTTGGATTGCCTCGAAGGGCCTATTCATAGAAGTCGACGATTGTCTTCGTCTAGAAAAAAAAAAATCATTTTCTCATTTCCAGCGGCGATCTCGGAGAAAACGGCTGGAAGATTGTTTTAGCGGAGCGCGTGCCAAACATTTTCAGCTATCCTAGCCACTCCGAAATTCAGCGCTGCGTGCTCCTTTTAAAATTTAATTTAATTTAATCTATTCGCCACAATTCATGGAGAGGCAGGGGAGAGGAACCCCAACACCGGGAACTCCATGCTCTACTCTTCTCGAATAGTGTGTGGGTTCTTTAACGTCCCACAGAATATATACCCAAGGGTTATGAGACGGGACCTCGGCTTATAGTCCTTATCCGAGAAGACTTGAAAGTCTAGCCATTCGCAGATGTCGTTACAAAGGCAGCACTTTCTCCTCAGTGAGTGTTTGTCATGACCTCCGATCCCGCGTCAGCTACACGCTTTTTGAAGCTACCATAGTGATTGGAACGAAAACGTAAACATTAGTAGTTACGCTAGTAGTAAAAGTACTTCGCATTCAGTTCAATAATATGTTTCTCAATTCTCACTGGATTTCCAAGAATGTTCCAACCTTAATTTTGTATTCAGTCCCGGCCTGTTTAGCAAATCGTTAGGCTAAAGGGGGTTAGTACTTCGTGTCAAGCCAACTTCACATTAGCATTTAGATTAACATTTAGAATATCTATACAGAAAGTATCCCAAACATTCATAAAAGCTAACCTTAGGCCTAGAAACCTTTTCTTTAGTCCTAATTAGGCCTACGGTTAGCTTTTATGAATGTTTGGGATACTTTCTGTATAGATATTCTAAATGTTAATGTGAGTTGCCTTGACACGAAGTACTTACCGCTCAAGGCCACGAAAATGCAAGTACGAAACTGCATATAAGTTAATTCAAAACGAAGATAATTTATCCTGATGTTCATTTTAATGCCATATTCGGGAAACTTTATTACTAAAGGCGTTCAGTTTTTTTGTTTCTGTGCAAAAGAAATCTTCTTTTCTTTCCATGATCAATGAGGCTTACAAGCATAAATATAATTTTAAGTTGTGCCAATTTCCGGGATCGGCTATTCATCGAGTTACGAGTTGAGTTGAGTTTGAGTTAAGTTTGAGTTAAGTTTGAGTTAAGATTGAGTTACAGTTTTAGGTGTTTTTCGGAATTAAAAGTAGTGAATATTCAGTACAAGTCACTTCGAAAACTGTTTTCTCCGCGTTGAAAGATATATTTGCATAAAATTTTGCAAAATAGCATGGCTTTCCAATGATGAAAACAATCATATAATTATTACACCTTTCACGGCATCATTCTCGTTGCTGCTGTTAAGTCTATCGACGTCAAAACGATGTCTTCTTAGAGGGATACATGGGCTTTATTGTTAAACCAGTTAAAGCCGGCCCGGCGGCAATCATGAACCGTATTTGTCGTCCGGCATCACAAGAACACCGTAAACGAAAGAGGAAAACATGTGACGAAATGAGCCCGCATTACGCTTTTTGCTCATAACGGCTAAAATTCTAAAGACGATTGTCACGTTTCTACTCACCGAAGTTTTGTAATGTCTGTCTATCGTATTTGTCTTTGCTTCTGGATCTAAATCATCAGAAACAGGTTCAGCCGAGCATTTAAGTAAGTGAACATGTTTGACCTAGTCACACATGTCGGAAAACCATTTCACTGCAAATTTGAATGCTTGATTGTTTCGCCTGGCCTTGATGGTATTACATTTTTATTTAAAGTGCTATTAAGTGGTAACTTTAACTGTAAGTTATGAAATGAAATGCATGCTAATCCCATCTTCGGTCCGCTATGACGCCTAGTTGCCTAGGTACAATCCCAGCCAAAAAGATGGTGACACCAATCCAAAAAAACAACCCCTTCCCCCTTTTCATTGATCGCGCTATAACTTTAGGCAGTCATGAGAAAAGTCAATAGTTTTTTTCCCTACAACTTCGAAAAGGGGGGAAGGGGTGAACTTATGTGTGGCATCAAGTGTCCCCGAAATTTATGACCGAGATTGGGTGGGGTCTAAAACAAAGGTCACTTTCAGTTTGACGGGTCACTCATACTTGCATGTCATTGTTTTACCTTTTCGAAAGTAACCCAAAACCTCAATTTGTCTAACCCTAGGCCTAAAAGCCAAGTTTAGGCCTAGGGTTACCCAAATCAATTAGGGTTTTGGGTTACTTTCCAAAGGTAAAATAATGGCCTGCAACGAGTAACACGACAAAAGTGACCCGTGTTTTAGACCTGCCGCCCGGATTGTGTCACGGTGCCCGGTAAAAGGAGAGTGTCAAGCGCGTTTACTTTGCGACTAGAAAGGTTATGAAAGGTCACAAGGTGCGATTCGCATTGTTTTTCGGAATCTATACTGGCCCCTTTCTAAAATATGACTTGTTACTAATCAGTGAAAACACTATGAAATGATGTTTGTTTCGCTCACCTTCTGTTTCCCTTTTCTACATGGTAAGACTTGGGATCTTTGCGCACTCCGGGTTCTGGTTCTCATGCAATGGAAAGTTGATAGTTAACCGCAGAGTCGTCGGCAAGAGGTGATCTTTAATTATTAATTTAAAATTGTCTGTCTGGATCCCTAATCAACCGGTTAAAAAAAAGGTCTGCAGACAAGTTTTGAAATCAAAGTATTGAAATTGAAAGTATATCTATGATCTGAACAAATCACGATAGACATTTCTTTCTGTCTGCACTTTTACCATCCTAAAACTTGCACCGCTTTAAATCATGTTGCATAAAGCAGTTTACCGTTATTTCGCATTATTTGTTTATTTACTTGTTAATTAATTTTGGTTTTTCGTTCACGGTTTCTTTTGTTTTTGCAAGTACATAAATGAGAACTGACAAAGGGTCAGTAAGGGAAAAAACGCGTTCCACGTTCCGGATTCCTCGTCTTACATAAACCCTCATGCGGCTCACTGATTATGAAAACCACGCTGCTGGACGACAAACGGTACGTTTCATCGTTTAGCCGCGGGGGCTATAAGCTGGCTTAACAGTAAATCCCATCCTTAGCCTTACAAGAAGACATCTTTCTGCATCGCTAGAAGGAACAACCGCGCGCCGGTGGCTCAGTTTGTTATGCAGGAGATCGTGAGTTCGACTCCGGCCGGACCCGCAACACTCATGGTCTTAAAATAATCTATGTCTAGATACCCGGCAGCCGGGAAGTGCTTTCAAAAAACTAGATACCCGGCAGTCAGAAAGTTTGACCAATTTTCTCCAAATAGCTCGCTATTTAGAATCGCTTGGCATTTCTGAACAAACACTAAATACTCTGGTGAGGTTTCGTTGGTAATTTCTGTGGATATTCATCGGGAGTTGAGTTAGTGTACGTGTCAGAACTTGAATATTTTCTAAGTGTCAAAAACATTGAGATTTCACTCTATGCCCAAGCTTAACAGTCGCTTCTGCTTTTAACCCAAGGCAATATTTATAATCGCTTGAGATTTCTAAACAAATATCTTATGTTCTTAGAGGAATTAAGCGAGCTATTTGGCGAAAATTGGTCAAAATTTCTGACTGCCGGGTATCTAGTTTTTTGAAAGCACTTCCCGGCTGCCGGGTATCACGTCATAAAATAATTGAGGAGAAAGTGCTGCCTTTGTAATACATCCGCAAATGGTTAGACTTTTAAGTCTTCGCGAATAAGGACTATAAATCGCAGGTCCCGTCTCATAACCTTCAATGTTCATAAACTCTGTGGGATGTTAAAGATTACACACACTAGTTCCACTAGTCGAAAAGAGTACGGTGTTGTGGTCTGGTCTTTTCATCAGCCTTGTGGTCGGCTTGGCCAAATCTTCTGAATGGATTACTGATCGATGACACCACATAACAGGAAAACAGGCAGTAGTCAAATCGACGGTTTCCAAGTGCTGAAACTGGTAAACTGGTAAATAAGAATACTGCCATGCATGAAATTTCAAGATTGTTTTGATCAGGTTAAAACCATTTCGCAAATATACACCTGTGCACTTCCCCAACACAGTGTTTCGTGGTCTTCTCAGTGACTTCTACTTAATATTTATTATATTTAAGTGCCAAAAATGCCAAAAACCGTAACTCAATATTAACTCAATTTTAACTCAATCTTAACTCAATCTTAACTCAAACTCAACTCAACTCGTAACTCGATCAATAAGTCTATCTCCCAATTTCCTTTTCTTACCTATAAAGAGGGTTAGAAATGTCACTGTGAAAAGCCCAATTGCAAATAAACGCATAAAATAAAAAAAATAAAAAATAAAAAAACTATAGACTTGCACAATACAACAGTCGAAAAAACTGAGGCTGTATTATAGGGAAACTAACCAAAGGCGTTTCGATTTTCGTTTTGATTTTTCTTTCCTAGCTTGTTTTGTTCTTTTTTCTTTGCACAAACTTACTTGTTTTTCCCATGTTCAACGGGGCATACAAGCATTATAATGACCGCCATACTGGAGAAAAATAAAATTTGCGTCGTGCCAAATTCCTTTTTTACCCTACACCTAAGCAACTGACTAAACTTGCACTGAGTACAACAGTCCGAAATTAAAGAAACAGTGCAGCAGTCAGTTCCCCTTTTTAACAAGTGACCAGTTGTGTTTGATTTGTTGTCTATTAGAGGGAATAGGGGAAAACTCGAGATTTTCTGCAGTTCGGTCATTGTATTTCCCAGCATTTCCCAGGCTAGGATTGCGAAGCGGCAGCATTATAGAGCCGCGCACGAAAGTATCGAGCTGCAGGCGAAAAAAATCTCGAATGATTCAGAGAAAAAAGTAATGTAATGTAACAATACAAAAAAATAAGCCAGTCACATCGCGGAAATTTTGCTTGTGACGTCATGGCTGCTCTCCCTTCCATGTGAATTCGAGAGAGCGGCGAGGTCAGTCCGTGCCTGTGGCCTGTGGAATTGGAGGTGGGAGAGTGAAAGGTATGTAAAATCAAAAGTTTTATATGCTTGTTTGCGTTCTTTTTGTGGTATTTCAACTGTGTGCACTTCAATAGAGTACTCTAGTGGAGTGTTCTTTCTTTGTTCTTGAACCAGCTTGTTCCTCCTTCGGCGAGCGTGCCGCAAATCTGTTGAGAGTAACTTGATAATAAAGAGGCAAAACAAACACGAACTAAAAAACCGAAACCGTATTAGGCCATTCGACAGCCCTGTACGAATAACCTTGCCTTTCAAAAATCAGAAATCTGCCAACTTCGTGCGCAGGCAACTAAAGCGACCTTAGCTTGGAAAGAAAATCGATCGACTGTATTACAACCAGTTTTCACAAGTAGGAAAATCTCGGAAGATTTTAAATTAACGGAAACAAAGCCCTCACTTTTAAACCAACAATGCGTTGTGTATGAATTTCAATGTCATTCGTGTGGTTTGAATTATATAACACCTGAAGGACAACCACAACCAAAAATCCAACAATCTTCACGAGCAATTTACCACCTTAAAGAAATGCCGCGGAAAGTTTGAGTGCCTCATTTATGAGATGCTTTTAATAAGGGAAAAGGAGACCGACGCTGAACACTCAAAATGACTCCATTCCAGCGAAACTATTTATTAAAATGTTGTTCATTCTTTTGTTTATCCCCGCCTCATTTATTCTATTGTATTTTCCCACTCTCTATTCTTCAGTATAACGTTACCTAACTTACAATAATTTGCATTTGATAATGTCATGTTTTTATCTCGCTACTCTTTCATGATTCTGATTTTACGGTAAGCTTATATATATTACGAAAGATAGGGAAAGATATTTACAACGGAGAATTCCCCATTCGTCACATCGAAGCTTTAATCCTTACATTACAACAAATAATGTTAACTCCATGCACCGTGTAAACAAGACCTTGTTGAAAAAATGTTACGTGACATTAGTAATATATTTATTAAACATATAGTCAGTAAATGATTCAGATTTTCAAAACAAAAGTTTCTTAGAAGTTAATAACATCCTCTACAAACCTGATTTTTATTCTTTCTCAAAAGATACACCTAGAATCCACAAAATATTGGGAAAAAAGGGTAATTCCCTTCCTCCACGGGACACAAATTTTTGCTCGTTGGCACTCTATTGATAGACACACCTAGTTGAGTTAGGCACACATCCAACGTTATAATGATTGGTAGTATATATACGACACCAGCTAAGACAGTTTTTGTGCGTTCTGATTGTTCTTAATCAATATTACTTTTTTGTTAAAAATCAAAGTCGAAGTGATCGGAAATGATATCCCGAGTAGGTGACATTCCTGTTAGCGTAACCTTTTCGACTTGGGAAGAAAAACTAAATTTTTCCGTCCGTTTGTTGTTCATCCTGCATGGTATGTAATAAAATAATTATTATTTGCCTCAGTGTCAGTGAATAATTGTTAAATGAAGGTGAACTAGAACTACATATCTAAAATGTTAACTAGGAATATAGATTACCAATGAAACCGTATGATACAAAATGCAAAATGAATCCTCCGAGTACCAAAAAACTGTAAATGCTTTGGTTTTATTTTGCAGATAAATCATGACGTGTTCACTTCATGCCATCTTAAATGCCTCCTTAGAAGAAAACGTGCGTATTTTGAAATTGATGGAATATTTTTTCATAAATCTTCAACAAATTCTTTTTACAGACCGACTAATTATTTTGCGCCTTCACAAAGGTATCATTTAAA
Organism: Montipora capitata; assembly: GCA_949126865.1. Lineage (NCBI taxonomy): Eukaryota > Metazoa > Cnidaria > Anthozoa > Scleractinia > Acroporidae > Montipora > Montipora capitata. Next base: position 41,092,773 of record OX421452.1, on the reverse strand, counting down.
ATTTACTGGTATATAAGGTTTGCTATCTTGAGTAAAAACTGAGTAATATACAACAGTTTTGACCCCCGTCCACACTTATCCTGATAATAAATTAGGGAGCTTAAGATCTACGACGACGACGTCGACGAAAACACCAGAACGCAATGATATCATTGGTTAAAAGAGCATAAATAATCGTGCTGCAAGTGCGGCACGGATTTCAGCTCATATTCTTGCGGTTTTCTGCGTGACGACGACGTGAAATCACTAAATTTTAGGTTTTGACGACAACTTGAGCATGCAGCAGAGAATCGTTCATTCTCTATTTTCAGTCTGAAACAGCTCGTACCAATTTATTTTTAGAATACTTCGCCCACATTGTATGACGTGAACGAGATGGAATAATCGCGAAAGACTTTTACTAGAGCAAAGTTCTATTTTGAGGTGACGTTTTAGTCTATGTCGCCGTCGTAGATCTTAAGCTTCCTATTTTCGAAACGAAAACTTTTCCCTCCGTTCAGTAGCCTCCCGTCCACACGTCAAATATGGCCTTTTCATTGATGATTCGGAATCCCTAAACGAAGAAATACACTCAGTATTGGTCTCCTAACGTACTCTTGTTAGAATCAAACATTATTTTTCGGAAAACAATGAGAACACGCCAACAGGGCACTAGCACTAGTTTGGCCGCATGAGTCAAGATAACGCCGATAGACTTGCATAGACTTGCTACATATGGTGCCACGGGTTTCGGGATGAAAAAGGAAGTGGTTGTGGTCTGTCAGAACACTATTTTCGAAATATTAACATCCATCCTTAGACAATTTTGTAGCTTCTGTTATCTTCACAAATGATGATCGGTATCATTAACTCAAAAAAAATACCTCTTATACAATTATGATCAAAGTAGGGGTGAGAGAATGTGCCTTCCACCACTTTAATTGTCTCGGAATCGATTTGCGGATTTGACGTCGCATGAGGGCTGACCTTGTTCGTAAACTTCACAGCTCAGAGGAGTGGAGGTTTTTCTCTATTGCAGTCTATCGTTGCAGTTTTTCCTTCAAATAAAAAATCATATTTTTTACCCTTTATAATATCATTAATACATTATAATTATAATTATCATAATGATTATTAATTATATTTATAATTTAACACCATAATATATTACTTGTTATTA
>OX421452.1:41076614-41086614 GCA_949126865.1 Montipora capitata | reverse complement strand
TATAGAAGATTCCTAAAGGGATATGCAGAGGTTGCTGCCCCTCTACAGCGTCTTCTCCAAGGACAGAAGGGCAGACGAAAGGGGAAGAAAGTTAGTAAGGGAACACATTACAAAGGTGATGGAAGCACCAGAGAAAAGTGGAACTCCTCATGCGAAACTGCATTCGCCAAGCTGAAGCAGATGCTGACCGAAGCACCAGTTTTGGGGTTTCCAGACTTTTCCTGTGGTTTTATTTTGGAGATTGATGCAAGCTTTAACGGCCTTGGTGCAGTTCTGCCTCAGAAACAGGAGAATGTATTGGTTGTATTTGGGTATGCCAGCAGAGCCCTAAAGCCTTGCGAACGTAACATGCAAAACTATTCTAGCATGAAGCTGGAACTGCTCGCCTTGTATTGGGCCGTGACGCAGAAGTATCGTGACTTGCTGTTGGGAACTGAGCTCATTGTTTTCACTGACAGCAACCCCCTGAGTTATTTGCAAATCACAGCAAAATTGGGTGCGACCGAGACGCGCTGGGCAGCAGAGCTCGCTCAGTTTACATTCACAATCAAGTACCGCTCAGGAAGAAGCAACAAGAACGCAGATGGGCTTAGTAGGAAGGTGCACCATGGAGAGGAACCCCCAGTGGCACGATTAGAGGAAATTACGAGTGACTCATTCTCTTTACAAGGGAGGGGGCGAGGCACCCTTGTACCCGAGCGTGTCAGAGTGTGTGCTGAAGACACAATAGCGAGTGCCCTCCTTCAAGAATCCCGTATCAGGTCAGCGGTTGTGGCACCCCAGGCTGGGTCTACATTCCCGTCCATTTCTCACGAGGATATGGCTGTCATGTAGAAAGGTGATGAGGCAACTGGTCGGCTGTGGTATCACTGGCAACGGGGGCATCCGCCTACCCTCCGTCAGCTGATGAAAGAACCCAAACCTGCACGTAAACTGCTGAGGGAGTGGAAGCGCATAAGGGAAGAGCATGGCTTCCTGTACTGTGTTGTTCAGATAAACGGTTAAGGTGCACGGCAGTAGAGAAAACAACGGCGCTTGCAAGGAGCAGATTCTATTGGCCTGGGATGATGGCTGATGTTGCTGACTACTGTCGGACGTGTGGACGTTGTACTCTGGCCAAAGCAGGGAAGAAGCTTCATCCTACCATGAGTTCCCTGACAACCAGTAGGCCATTGGAGATTTTGGCAGTTGATTTCACTCTCCTAGAGAGAAGTACAGGAGGCATAGAGAACGTGCTTGTCCTTACCGATGTTTTCACGAAATATACGCAAGCTATTCCCACAAAGGATCAGAAGTCGACCACAGTAGCTCGAGTCCTAGTGAAAGAGTGGATTGTAAGGTTTGGGGTACCTAAAAGGATTCACAGCGACCAAGGGTGCAATTTCGAGAGTAAGGTGATTCAGGAACTTTGTAAGATCTATGGCATCTCTAAGAGTCGCACATCCGCGTACCATCCAGAGGGTAACGGTCAATGTGAACTCTTCAATAGAACCATGCATGACCGTCTGCGTACTTTGCCTTCAGAGAAGAAACGTAAGTGGCCAGAATTTCTTCCAGAACTTGTGTTTGCATACAACTGTACCCCACACTCAACTACTGGCTACTCGCCCTACTACTTGTTCTTCGGTAGGGAGCCGACACTTCCAGTGGATCATATATTTGGGTCAGCAAGCCATACTGAAGAGTGTAAAGAATGGATCACTGAACACCAGGAGCGTTTAGAGCAGGCTTTCAGACTAGCCTCAGCGAGAACAGAGAGGGAGGCACTGCGACGCCAAACCAGGAACAACCTTAAAGCCATCGATACCAGCATTCCTGTACGGTCCAGGGTGTTCCTTAAGAATCGTGTCCAGGGTCGCAGTAAGATTCAGGATGTGTGGGATGCCACTCCCTACAAGGTTGTAAAGCGACTTGATACTGGGAACACATATGTTGTGGTACCATTCGTAGCAACAACGGCAGAGGAGGAATTAAAAAAAAACTGTCCACAGGAATGACATTCTCTATGCAAAACAACTAGTGAGAGACATTGCCTTTGATGATGACAACATAGATCCCGGCAGTATGCCAGTGAAAATGCAGTTGGTAATGGTGTACCGTTAGATACCGAAGCAAGCAGCAGTGATGAGGACGACGTTGTTGAAGCCGTCATACCATCCAGGCAGAGCAGTGGCCCCGTTGCTGTACCACACGAGAGTCCGTCTGAAGTTGATGTACAAGTGACACATGGCAATGGTAACCACACACAGAATCAAGTGGAAGTTCTTGAGGAGGCTGCCCCTGATCGGGACCATGGTGATGAACCACCAGTTGGTGATTATGCTGAGCGTTCCACCGATGGCGTCGATCCTGACTTTTCTACTGATGGTGTAGATCCTGAGCTCTCTCCTGGCGCCGCAGACCCTGAACTTTCTACTGACGGGGTGGTGGATCATGAACTTTCTACTGTCGCTGTAGATCCAGAGAAGGCTGAGGCCCTACGGGCCAGTACCACTGGAGGCGCAGCAGCGGAGGTGACAGCAGCTAGTGATACCAACAACCACCCTCCGGTCAGACGTTCTACCCGGATGGGAGCTGGACAACACTCCAATCCTCACCACTTGCCGAGACCTGCGATGAGGGAAAGCGTGGAAGCAGCAGTGATAGACCCGCAAATACTGAACTGTGTAGCACAATCCAACCTGCTTTTAATGCAGTTGTTAGCTAAGAATACGCAGAAATAGGAGCTTAATGTCCTTGTTGTTCATACGTGATCAAGTGAATCTAGACTTTGGTTGACTTATTAGGTTGTCGAGGACTCCAACCTCAGCAGGGAAGCATGTGAGAGTGCATATTTCATGCACTCATACACATAGTGTATGGCGTGTTTATTCTGTTTTGAGTTTCGTTCGCTGTTTTGGTTTTCTTTGAACTGTTATATCGCGTCCTTAAGATGTTCAGCTGCCAGGGTCTTACTGCGTAATAAAGTGGTAATTTAGAGCAAAAGAAACCTGTGTCACACTTGCAACAAACAATAGCAGAATTCAGTGAAAGGGGCTCTATAACCAAAAAATCAATTCTATTTTTCTTTGGATTTTTAAAGCTATGTTAACTAAACACTAAGTGACCCAAGGTTTAAGCCCTGATTTCAAAAGGACATATTTATTTCGACTGGAATTTTCCTATTTAATGGTCCGCCATTACCAACTTTGAAGTCTTGAGGAGAAGATGACGTCAAAGAGTTTAAGAATGCAATGGGTGTGTACGCGGCTGAATTGACGTGCAGCATGGGAGTTTCGGGCTTTCAGAATTTTAAACTCGGATTTTGGGTGATAATCATTTTCTTGGTTAATATAGTCATGGAAGACTTTTAAACTCGTGTTTTGCTTTCTTACAAGCCGCATTTACACGCTGAAAGTGTAAAGCTAGTGAGTAAATGACGCCAATTTTCCCTGGATCAAACTTTCTGAAGTCCGATCGGTCAGTTTTGAGCACTCAAAGTAAACAGCCTTTGGATAAAAACCACACCTCAAAAATTTTTCCATTCAGGTGTTAAAACAAACACATTTTCAATATCTGAAGATAATGATTATTTTAATCTTTGTAGCACTTATACGAGGCAAATCAAATGTATTTGCTGAAAAGACTAGCCAGTCTTTATGTGTCGCATAAAAGTTCGGCAGTAATCAACACCAGGAAGTAAAAATTCAGATGAAATGTTGTGACGCAAAAATTGCTCGTGCGGACACTAGTTCAGTAATACTGTTTTTATATGAGTCGCTATTTCTGGCGCATAACAAGAAAGATATTGAAAAATATCCACCGCATTCCAATAACACACGAGTAAATATGTTAACCAAAGCTACTCTAACATTTAAACTGCCAACAAGATCAAGTTGTTAGCGGTGCATGCGAGGCGTGCACAATGGCACCGACATGCACAGAAAAGTAGTTCAGTCCTATTGTCGAACTGAATTGTTTTTTTTTACGAGAAAATAAACCATAAAATGGCCATTTACCTCCAGTCATTTTACGAGTTCAAGGTACATTACGGAGGGAAAAGACCACCTTTTCAATTGGAATTCCAAGTCCATGACACCCAGCTGAGGTCATGAAATGTCTTCAACAGGGACCGCAGAGACCTTTTTAAAGTGGTACCTCTAAAAGACAAACAAGCATCAAATTCATTAGGATCAAGACTAGCTGAGTGGAAAGCTCAATTTGTATTTGTTATCAGTGTAGTTTCAGCAACTTCATTATGAGTTTATATCAAGCAACAGGAGGTTGTAGCTACAGCACTACCAGCCCAATGCCCTCCTTAGTCCACCCTCTCAATCAGAAGGATACAAGAGAATTATTTAACAATTCTGAGTAACTTTTAGATTCCATAGGTACCTGGAAAAATATTGTCTTTCGACTGAAAGTGGATACTAATGACTTCGGCAGCGATATGGACTGTTACATACTACCGAAAGTAAGTGGATAAGTATTTAGAACGTTCCAAATCATTCACGATAACATCAGTGTCTCATCAGCAACGAAAAAGGAGTAGTCGCAATCACGTGGCCTTCGCTTTTGAGCAAAAAAGAAAAGTTTGTTTTAAAAAGGATGATCAAAAGGTAAAGTATGAAGATTTAAATTATTTATATCATAGGCCTGGCTCGCTCTAGGTTTATCATTTCACAAACTCAAAGAAACCATTTGTCGAGAGACAAAATTTTTTTTGTGCAAAATCCGCAAGAATTTTATTTGTCTAACTTTCCCAAGTTTCTTTTTTTTATTTCAGAACCAGACTTCGTTCGTTGCAAATCTCACTCCGTTGAACTATAAATATGACAACGATATTGCTATAGAGGTACATGATAGTTTTTAATTTTCTTTTCATTTTCCTTGTCAATGTATTTGGAAGCACAATAATATAAGTTAGACATTATTTTTACCTTTCAACCTCGGCAGAAGCTCATGACTTTGAAGCGTTTAATTTTGGTTCAGACCTGGGGGTTTTTCCTTATTTGGATGTAACGTAGCTCGTGCATTTTCCCGCGCGTGCAGCTTCGATCAATAAATGACATATTTTTGTCCATATTCACTGGAAAACTTGAAAATTTACAGGGGCATGTAAATCTAGTTTCCAAAGTGTAAATCTGGATTTACATGTTTTGTAAATTATAATTTATTTACACTTTGAGGTTTTGTAAACTGAGATATTTACATGTTAGTGTGGATCATGTAAATAACGTGTAAATAATAATTTACACGGTCATGTTCTTGAAGTATAAATCGAGGAACATGTAAATATCGTTTAAATTATTTCAAAGGAATTTACGGTATGTGAATCATACAAATTAGTTTAAAATATGCTGTAAATAACACGTAAATGACTACAATCCTGTAAATTTAAATCTCCATGAAACTTTAAGGTTTCAGTCGATCCTGGCAGTCTGCCGTTTTCGATTTACGTGTTATTTACATGGTCCAAGCAGTCTCCCTTTTTCGACTTACATGTTATTTACAGCATCTCGGCAATCTCCCTTTTTCGATTTACATGTTATTTACAGGATCCTGGCAGTCTCCCTTTTTCGATTTACATGTTATTTACAGGATCCTGGCAGTCTCCCTTTTTCGATTTACATGTTATTTACATGGTCCTGGCAGTCTCCTTTTTCCGATTTACCTGTTGTTTACAGGATCTCGGCACTCTCCCTTCGATTTACATGTTATTTACAGGATCTTGTCAGCCTCCCTTTTTTGATTTGCATGTTATTTACAGGATCCTGGCAGTCTCTCTTGTTCGATTTACATGTTATTTACATGGTCCTGGCAGTCTCTTTTTTCCGATTTACATGTTGTTTACAGAATCTCGGCAGTCTCCCTTTTCCGATTTACATGTTATTTACAGGATCTTGTCAGCCTCCCTTTTTCGATTTACATGTTATTTACAGGATCCTGGCAGTCTCCCTTTTTCGATTTACATGTTATTTACATGGTCCTGGCAGTCTCCTTTTTCCGATTTACCTGTTGTTTACAGGATCTCGGCACTCTCCCTTCGATTTACATGTTATTTACAGGATGTTGAGTGCTACCCTGCGAGCAGAGTCTCTTCAGTCGATCTTCCTAGATAAGTCGGGAAGAGAAAGAAGACTCTGCCAGCCGGCCGCCTCGACATTTCGTATTGAGCATGTGTTCAAAATTCAAACCTCAGTCGGGAGTCAGTCACGCGTGACGATCGACTAGTAACCGCAAAACCACGAAACCAAAACAAACAGTTGGGATATTTTCGAACAACTCTGGCAAACACACGACAACCAAGGAATCATTTCCTTGGAAACTCAAGATAGTTCAAGTTTTTAAATTGCCATTTCAATTTTTACTGAAAAAATTAATAGGTTTCTTAATTCTGGCAAAATAGTTTCGGTAACCGACATACGGAAGAAATACACATTTTAAATACGGTCCGAACTCCGTGCATACGGCGAGAGTTACTGAAATTTAAATATTGACCAATCAGAATTCAGAGAGCGGGAAAAACTGTGCTATCCGACGTCACGTCAATTGTTCCCAATTAAAGGGCCATAAAACCATTTAAAAGATTTTGTGGCAACTTTTTTGTCAACAAACAATATACTTTTACGATACGTCGTCCACACTCTGGCGACGTGAACAAGTTGGAACAATCGATAGCGCAAAGTCGGTTATATTTTGACGTGATGTTTTCGCCGACGTCAATTATTGATTGCAATCAATATGATCAATAGGAATCAATAATAATCGATTGATTATTATTGATTGGTTCAATCAATAAAAATCGACACTCACTCACCAAATCGTCTTAATTGCTGTTAAGCAACGAATGAATTGCTGATTAATGTTCAACGATTTTGGCGGTTGCCACAGTAATGTTCGAACTTGTTGTATCGCGGGCGCATGCTCTCGTGGCATAAAATCGAGACTAGGGGGCCCATCTCGGCTATTCAGTGTAATGACCATATGCTTCCAATAAACCGTGAAATCTTCGACTCTGTGGTGATTTTTAGAAGCAAACTTGACCGTTCGAACGTGTGGGAACAATTGTTATTGATTATTGTTGCTTTTTGTAGATAATCAATAACTGATTAGTAATACGTTTTAGTAATTAGTAAGATTTTTAATAGTAAACTGTAGTAAAAATGCTACTGTAACAAATTTGAAGCATTTAATTTGTAAAAAAACATAAAGCGTACGTAGCAAATAAAGTTTATTGAATGGTTTGTTAATTCACATAGTGCGTTTTATTGAAAATAACTTGAACAAGTTTTATAATCAATAAAAATCATTATTAATCAATATTTAAGAAATAGAAAACATGTACCGTGTTTCTATCGAGTTATAGAAAGAGGAGTGAAAGTTTGGGAGCACGAGGAATGCTGTGCGAGTTCTCCCAAACTTTCACGAGTGTTTCTATAACTCGATAGAAACACGGAGTACATGTCTTCTATTTCTTTTAGAAAACAACGCGACAAGAAAAAGGAAAACAAGTTGTTAACTCTAATTATCAAAATGTAAATTCTCTTTGCTCGCGCCATCACTATAGCTACGTTAACAGTTCGCGCTAGTTCTGTCTCCATCGAGTTATAGAAACACGATTTTTAACCAATCAGCGCGCGTATTTTCTTAGGACTGTTTTCTAATAATCAATGATAATCAACTTTTAGGCATTGATTTTTTATTGATTTCCAATGCCAATAAATTAATTGTTATTGATTATTATTGATTTTATTGAATGTTGATTTTTTTGTTGTTTCCTTTCTGTACTCCTAGATTCACAGCCTTCCTTACAATAGCAGCGTGGGGGAGCTTTATATGGTTTACGGTAAGTAAATAAATCACGGTTGCCTTGCAGTTAGGACGGGTTTTGATTTGAAACTCCATTCGATCAATAAATCCGATCTCGAAACGTAGATCAACGAGGAAGCATATAACATTCACACAAAGTCACTTCCAGAGACCAGACTCAGTTTTAAACGAGTTATTTAATACGTTTCAGCTCGCATGAATGACATTTCAGTTCCGAACCAAACCCAAGAGTAACAAGGCTACTATTAATTATGTAAATAACCTGGTTTCGAGGGAAAATCATTTCCTTTATCACTGTAAAATAACTGTCGGAATTCGAATCGCCGTGCAACAGATATTATGCAATTGTTTACTCTTACAGCCAAGGACTGCTGCAGACGCTAAATAATCAAACAAACAAACAAAAGTGCTAGTCCACAGTCAGTTATATGTGGCCTGAAGAGCCGCGTGGGCGGCGAAACGCTTGGCCTCAAAGCAAAGAAAAGGGATACGACTGTTTTTCTTTCAAAGCGTATCTGGAAATTAAAGGACAGCAACACAACCTGCCATCATTTTTAACGGGCGCATCATTAAGAGGGCAAACGCTTACATGGGAAACCACCTATGACGCTTCCTTACTAAACAATAAGTCTGAACTAATATGATCACAAAATGCCTGTAAGAAAACAAGCTCATCGCTATCATTCGTCATTAATTTTCAATTTTACCGTGAAAACGATCTCTGCACGCGCGGCAATTTTAGTGTGATGATGATTGCTTAGTGGTACAACTTGAGTAATGACTGTCTATAATAATAATAATAATAATAATAATAATAATAATAATAATAATAATAATAATAATAATAATAATAATAATAATAATAATAATAATAATAATGATAATGATAATGATAATGACAATGACAATAACAATAACAACAACAACGACAACGACAACGACAACGACAACGACGACGATGACGATGACGATGACGATGACGATGACGATGATGACGATGATGATGATGATGATAATTTCTTTTGATTTTTATAGCCCCAAGAAATACAAATGCAGCGCATCCCACTTCTGGTGAGTGTGTAGTCTCGTACTTATCATTGACGTTATTGGGCGAGATGCGGACTCAAAAGTTTTTTTAAAAGAAAAAAATATTATCAATATTATTATTATTGATTCAATATAATAATTTTAATAATAATAATAATAATAATAATAATAATAATAATAATAATAATAATTATTATTATTATTATTATTATTATTATTATAAATTATCATGAATATTACAATTATGATGATGTCAAATCTTTATTTCTTTATCTGTCTTTGACAGCCTCCAAACATGTGACAACGCCAAGTCTACCAGGTGCAGTTGATACCACGTCAAGTAAGTTTAGTCTGGTAGTTATCATTCATTTTTCGACCCCAGGCAATAATCACAATTTGGCCAGATCCGGAGTCAACATATAATTTAAAGAAGATATTATTATTATTATTATTATTATTATTATTATTATTATTATTATTATTATTATTATTATTATTATTTTTATTTTTATTTTTATTATTATTATTATTATTATTATTATTATTATTATTATTATTATTATTATTATCTCATTACGCTTACGCGTAAAGACATGTGATGCTGGCCGTAAGCCATTTCAATGGTACTTGGAGGTATGTCCATACTAGCGTTACCAGGATCAGTAAATATTTCAGGAGTCTCTCCGATGTCGCGTATTTGAAATGCGCAGCGTACAGTCTATCTGTTCCTCTACATTTGCCATTCTTGAGCTTTTTTACCCCTGTCTCAATCTCCGAGCGCACTGGTACAAATGTGTTAATGACGGGAAGGTCTTCAGGTGGTAAAATGTAGGAGTGATCTTCTGGTCGTTCCAGTTCTGGTTGCGGGTCATACCTACAGGGGCCAAAATGTTTATAGAAGTGTTCCTCTAGTTTTGACTGAGATATGAGAGGCTTATTTGATCTTTCGAGCGATGTGTGTTACTTCATCAGTTTGAACTCCTCTTTTGCTTTACGTTATTCACTTGCTAAGTTGATCTCGTCCGACTGAGTTTTAAAGTAGGCATTCTTGAGCTTTGTACGCGGTTTCTTAACCTCCTTCGTTAGTGACTTCCATTTGGTTGGATCCTTCTCCTCGCGGTGGTTGGTGTGTTCTAGAGGG
>OX421452.1:41059114-41071614 GCA_949126865.1 Montipora capitata | reverse complement strand
TATTAGTTTTGTGTATTTACGCAGTCTGCAAAGTCTGCAAGAAACCAAGGCCTGAACCAGTGGCACCTGAAGGTTGAGTATCATCGTTGATTTTATGTTTAGCTTTGAAATGAACTCTTGCTTCACTTTGTTATTAATAAGTTTACCAACCTTGCACCAAGAGAACTCGCAGTATATCAAACTTGCACGAGAATCTTTCAGTGCAGGCAGAAGAAGGAAAGCCTCTATCTCCCATACTTGGCCTAGGAGTCAATTGCAACTCCTTCCCAAGTAGATTTATCTGTAGAACGCCTCCTTTGGGAGATTCAGCCCAGCGTCGACAAGGGAAATGTGAAACCTTTCGCCGGGAAAACCTGTTCCGAAAAATAAATTTACTCGGAAAAGGGTTGACTCAAGGAATTAGTAGAGATTGAGGCTTCCCTTGATGAACTCCTTGTGCAGGACATCCCGGAACCCGGCTTCCCTCTGTGAAAGAGAAGTGCAGAAACTCAGTAATGTAGCAGCTCTCGTGATATAACCTGCTATTGTTTGTGACTGTAAAGCAGCCTATATTGTTTTGAAGTCTAAGTCATCATTTCCCAATTGTTCAGTCTTTTGTTTTTGGCTTCGGTGTGGAACCATTCACATTATACGTTACGAGAGCTGCTGCATGACTCCACAAATTCCATCTCTTTTTCTTTTTCCATTCAGCGGGCAAAGGTATAGCCTTTCGTTCTTTCTCTTATCCATTGTATAGTGTATTTATATTTATCAAATGAACAAATTAGCGAACTCTTAATTAACTACAATTCTGGGAGCTGCAGAATGACTATTGCTTTTGATGGATTAACTTAAATATTCAAGCAAGTGGGCATAAGAGCCTCATTCCCACCCACAAATACAACATACGGACTTAGTGTGCGCCGTTTGAGAAGAGCAGCAATATTTCCTTTATTTACTTGTTTATTCAATCATTGGAAGCGCGTCAGCTTGTATTCTTAGCAAGTAAAAGACAAGTAATCCTTCACGAAGAGGCGGGGAGCGATATTTTTTTTATTGTTGTTTCCCTAAGATCAGCGAACAAACTCTTCCTCATTTTATCTTAGTGTCTAGCTGTGCAAGCGCAGTGGACGCAAAAATTGAAGGTTATTGCTTTCTAGTTAGCAACAGATAACCAGCAAGTTCATAAAAGTGGAAAATTAGCAAGGGCAAATCGCGCTTTTACGGTTTCGCGACTTGCAGCAGAATGACATTTGCCTCAAGCCCGGGCCTCAACATATTAGCGCGCTCACATGTTTCACTTCGAATTTTGTGTTACTAGGTTATGAGTACGCCGCGTTCATTGCATTCAGCTCCCACGACTGGAAATGGATGAAGAAGATTCTTCATCTTCTGGAAGAACATCATGTTAAATGTTGCGTACATTACAAAGACTTTCAACCCGGCATACCGTTCGTAGAAGAAATGGCGAGATGTGTAAATAACAGTCAAAAAGTCTTAATTTCAACAAATTTCTTGGCAACCCCGTTCGGCGATTGCGTGATGAAACTAGCCATTCATCGGATGGTAGAAAGGCGGGACCACTGTTTGGTCATCATGAAAATCGATGATGTGGATGATAATCTACCTCGAGAAATTCGCAACATTAACTTTATCGACTGCACCAGCCTCTTGGAAAGACCCCATTGGAAAACAAGGGTACTCAACCTCTTTCCACCCCGATCCAAGAGTGAGTCGATCAGCGGCAATAATAACGAGATCACAGAAAGACCAACCTTGGTGAGATATTTGAGCACGGTTAGCGGTGCAACTCAGATATCAACAGTGTAACGCGAATATTTCTTACTGTTGCCGCTGGAAACACAGGCAACCCAAAGTCACAAAATGAGAGCATTTTTGAACGTTCCTTGCGATGCGGTGAGGGCCAAATTTGAGAATATATATAGCGTATACCTTACAATTGCACTTTATAATTAAAGAACAAGTTTTAGGCGAGCAAACATAGACACCTTGGATCAAGCTAGTGGTCTGATCTTTGTAATGTAGAAACCAAAGAAATCAGAAGTAAGAACCGACTTAAAAAAAAAAAAAAAAAAAGAAGAAAGAAAGAAAAACAGTTATTTTAATTTTGTGTGCTACATTTCCCTCACGGGGTAGTTACGTTCAATTATGTACCCGAAAACGTAAAATGGACTCGATTGCAAGGTTAGCATTAATTCTAAGATTTAAATGCAAAACACATTTAAAAAACACAGCTCCGCCAGCACATTAATGCCAACATCAACCAGCATCAATGCCAACAGATTAAGTTTGGTACATGCCGATCATCCGACTCACACTTAGACTGTTGGACACATCTGTCGCATTCTGGCCCCGAACATTATCTTCCTTCTAATAAAATCGCTTGATAACGCTCTAAATCCTTTCCGAATACGTAGCTTGCTTGTGAAGATACATTTGGGAATATGGAACTAACGGTGGATACCCAAAGTTTACATGCATTTTCATGATCTACGTCAACTGAAGATATGTAACTCGGGCTCTGAAGAGCTCTTTTATTTGTTTTTTAAATTATTTTTCATTACACAGTAATTCAAATAAATGTGCTACGTAGTCCGGCTCATACGAAAAAACACTTTGCACGGTAGAGGTAGAGGTTTCGCTCGGGACTCCTCACCACATGGTCGCTGTGTGAAAAAGCAAAGAACAAAAAAAACACATTGAAAGCAAGCTGAAAAAGCCACAACATCAACCCGGTGTGCCCAACACATCACTCACGCGCACAACCATTTTTAAGCCTATCCGAGTCACCGCGTTTATGCTTTACATAAAAAGATTTCCTCCACACTGCCATTCAATACAGGTCAGAAGCCCATAGCCCATGCCTCTAAACTTGAGGTCATATCTAATTGGTCGCAGACAATTTACGACTATTAATGGTTATACATTGCATGAGAGCCAGACTGAGTCAAACGCTCTGTGGAGTTCCTCAAAGTTCCGTGCTGGGACCCTTGCTTTTTCTCTTGTTGCTCAATGATTTGTATAAATCCATTCCAATAAGATTCATTTCTCAGTACTTGTTTACCGATGATACTAGTGCATGTAACTTATGCAAACGGAGATCTTAAAACACTTGAATCTGAATTTAACGAAGAGCTTTCCAAAGTGTGTACGTGGTTAACTGTCAATAAGCTAACCTTGAATGCCGAAAAATCTAATTATATCATCTTTCATCCACGCCAAAAGACTCTTTCCTTTCATCCCAATATTAGAATAATAGATAGCAACTCAAATACTAGCCAACCGTTAGAAATAAAAAAATATTTTAAATATCTTGGTATACTCATTAATTCGAACCTCTCATGGAAATATCATATAGATTAAATCTGTCAAAAAGTCAGTAAAACAATCGGGATTATTGCAAAGCTCAGACATTTTGTTCCCCGTCATGTACTTCTCACCTTAACCGCTATTTAATTCTTCCCTATCTGAACTGTGTTATCTGTGCTTGGGGTCAGGCTGATGAGACACCCCTTCATAAGCTACTAGTTCTCCAAAAGAGAGCCCTTAGAAAATGTTCTTCAGTAATCCAAGAGGTCATGCTGTCCTATTATTCTTAGAAACAAAACTACGGCCGATATCATTCTAACTTGCTGTTTGAGCAAATGAGCCTTCTAATGTATGACGTTCATAATAATCTTGCTCCCAGTAACAATAAGAATATGTTCAAGAAACTGTCTTTTGTTCATAGTTACCAGACTGGATCTGTTACTAACGAGAATTATTATGTTGAGCAAGCTAGAACTGACAATATGAAAAGAGCCTTCTCGATCTTAGGTGCCTTGATTTGGAACAGCATTCCACTCTCTATAAAAACACTAAATACAAATTAATTTAAAAGCAAACTAAAGAATAAACTCCTTGAAATCCTGAAAAACGAGGGCGATTACATAAGAATCTCCGATATACGAGTATACAATTCTCAAAATCATAAGATTGTATGCTACTCCCAGTATTGAGTAAAGTCGGCCTCCCGGTCTCACTCTGGATATAAACCACACGACAAACTAGATTGCTTCTAGTGAATGAAGAGTGTAGTTTCTAAAGAAACTGTGGTGCTGCGTCGGTGGGGAAGTAGTATACAAAAATTTGGTTTTATCAACGGAGTTGATAATGTAAATTGGCCACCGTAAAGAGATTCTAAAAGCTGACGTTTCGAGCGTTAGCCCTTCGTCAGAGCGAATCCGCTCTGACGAAAGTTTGTTTCTTGGATATAATTTATGGGACTTTTAAATTTCCTTTTTTCCTCTTTTGCCCGCCTCGAATAGCCCTCGCTAATTGCGGGCAAATTTAAGTCTGTAACTTAGAATTTTTTAGATCTAATAAAGAATTGTTGTTATTATTGTTATTTGTTATGCCAGATGTGTCGATCGATCTCTACCATTTGGACTTGGCCCATCAGGTTACTGAATTATCTCAATTTAGAGTACGGGTCCCGCCAAATTATGAACAATCAGATTGGACCTGATGACAACAACGCCTCTGGTTGATCTGCAACCGAGAGCCGCACGAGTTATTGCTCCGGCAATGCAAAAATATAGATCGCGCAAGGAACACAATACCGCCACTTTTCCCTCTCAAATCGAGCAGAAGCCGTCTTAAAAATACACAATACTGTAACAGAAATCTGATGAGACGTCTGAGTTATAGACGGGTTTCTAGCTGGGTACCAGCGTTATACTGCAGCTGGTAACCCGGCCAGCGATGGACTCTTTTGCTTTTACATGATTTTGAAGATTTTTATTATCTAATTGACGTCCGTCGGTCATTCGTGCTGGTGGTGAAAACAGAATATTTGCAATTTGAGAAAAGGGTTGCCTCTTGCTACAGGTTTTAATTTATCGTTCACGTTGTGTGAAGAAACGGTACCAGAGTTGTGTCCGAATATTCATGCAAACATAAGAGCATTAGTTGCATTTTGGTAGTAGATTTACAAAGATTTTAATTCCCGGAAAAGACTGCTGTTTTAATATTCACTTTGTTTAATTTTACCCTAGTTAGCCTTTTTCATTCAAGACAATTCTTGTATATGTTGTGAAAAAAAAAGGGCCGTGTAAAAATGCTGCTTTTTACATAAAAAATGCAGCTTCTTTACAATTATATAATTGTAAAAAAGCTGTTAGTAAAAAAGCAGCTTCTTTACATAAAATGCTGCTTTTTTACAAGTATATAATTGACAGTGTACGAAAGCTGCTTTCTTATGTAAAAATCCTTTACTTTTACAACTATATATTTGTAAAAAAAGCTGCCTTTTTACAGAAATATCTTTTTGTAGAAAGCAACAGCTTTGACAAGTACAGCATCCGTAAATAATTAAGCAAAACGGCTTTTACGACAGTTACTGTTAATACATGGCATCAAGGAGTATATGTTGTGGTTTAATTTTGTTTTTGGTTTGAATAGTTTCTTTTTTTTTCAAACGAGTTTAATTTTTTTTAACTGGTTTATTATTTTTTTTCCAACACTGCCCATTTTAACATATTTGGATATCTTTCTGTGAATCTTTCTTTTTATGTGAGTATGTATAAAATAAACTAGAGAAATCATTTTAAGATTATTATGATGCATTGTTGTCTCTGATGCTACCAAAGACAATAATAATATTATTATTTATTGCATGTGAACAATACCTTTTAGTGTTTGAGGTTAAATGCTCAGCTTAGCTATAGTGATGAGGGTTAGGCACTTATTTTGAATGGTCAGCTTTCATGTAAGGTTAAGGACACTGCCTGCATTTTAGTAATTAAAGTTAAGCTCTCAATTAGGTTTACGCAATTATTTAAACCGGTTAGCATTTCAGGAGGTGTGTGACAACTTCAGACTGCCTACAAATAGCGCTGATAAACAGTATTTAAGTCTCTAAAGCACCCATTTCAAATAGCGCTGAGAAAAAGTGTGACAGATGGGTAGGCTAGGAGAGAGGTACTGGAGAGGATCAGGGAGGGGTAGTTGAATAGAAGGAGATGTCTAGTTCTTTTTTAGACCCCCTAAAAAACCAAGCCCCTGTTTTTTTAAACTACACCCCCAAAAAAGAAAAATCCCGTTTTTAGACAGTTGATAAAAATAAAATCAGTTTAAAAAATTTAAACTGGTTTGAAAAAAAATGAACCAGTTCAAAAAAAATTCAAACCAAGAACAAAAATAAACCACAACATTTACACGGAATTCACAAATGGCGGCCAACCTGGGTCGAGTTAACGGCCAAAAATGACATTGAGGCGTTGTAGGATAAAACATTCTACGGTGCATTCAATATTTTTGAGCAGGGAAGGAGGAACGACTACATTCCTGGTTCTTTTTTAAGTGCCTGAAAGTCATCGGTATTAAAAAAAAATTATGAGCCACGGTTTTGGTTTAAATGTTGGAACGATTCTGGTTAAAGTTTACGTACTATACCTAATCTAGTAAACAGGGGTCTGCTATGGTTTTGCCAGCCTGATTGTGTAATCCCTAGGTACCCTTTTCTTTAGCAGTAGTAAACAATTTAATTTAGTCAAGTAGGTACTTCCCCTTGAGACAGTGCAGTACGACAGACGTGAATAAATTAAACTATAATATGAACATTTTAAAATAATCAAGGTGGAGATAGGAACGAACTTTGTAAACATAAATAATACCAACACATTTAGATTCCCAAGTGCATATCAGTTCCCCCTTCTTCCAGCTGGTTGGGACAAAATGATGCTTTCCCACCGCTTTTCTCGACTACTTGTTTATTCCTACCTTCGTAAAAAGCGGCATGTTCTCCACCTAAGAGCACCTAACACTTTGGGAAAATTTTGCCTCAGTTTTGTTTGAAACCTCACCAGAGTTTGAATCAACAACTTGAACACAACTTGCACCCTGCTAGGCAAATTTTCGCTTTGTGGACAACAAATTCGGATCCAGATCAATCAGTAAAAAAAACTTTCTTTGCCTTAAATGATGTGTTCTTCGACTCTTAAAAAAGCAATGGCAACAAAAAGAAAAACAAGAGCAACTTTTTATTTCTTCGAACAGATGACTTCATTTTATGTCGGGATGACATAAGCCTAAGCCGGATTAAACGATGTAAGCTTACCGTAAAGTTTAAAATTTACCTCATTACAAGTTGAGGTTTAGTGACCATATTTCAAATTACTAAATTACAAATATGTGACCTTGTATACAAACACCAGGTCCATGGACCACCCCTGTGGAACTGGTCCATGGACCACTTCATGGAGCCGGTCCATGGACCACCCCTGTCGACCACCCCTCATTTCAATTCAGTTGTAAATTCAATAAGTTTTACAAGCAGAAAAATCTTCAGACGAAAGGGAGAAGTGATCCTCGCACTTATCTGGAAAATTTAAGCAGAAGGCTATGACTAGGAGCAAACAACTCCCATACTGAGCCACGATAGTTTTATAGACTAGGAGCCCATGTACGATCTATTTTTAGACTACCTTTTCTGTAAAAAGACAAAGACAATTTCGGTTAGGGGGCGCTAAGACGTCAAGTTAGTTTCTTATGATTGGTCATCGGGCTCCTCAGGAGTTTTATTGGCGAGTTTTCACTGGCTTTTTTAGATATCAAAGTTTCTATTAGTGGCAACGTGCTATGTACCAGCTGTGTGCACTACAAACCTACAGATTCTCACAGTTATTTGTTGTATTCATCGTCACATCCATCACATGGAAAGAACTCCATTCCTTATTCTTAATTTCTTAGGCTTCGACGTCTATGTAGGGATAACTCCGATATTTCCAGAAAATCAGAGGAGATGTGCCAGTTCTTCGAAAAACGTGGCTATCCTGTCTCTGTGGTAAAAGGGGGCCATCATCGCGCCCAACAATTTGATCGACAGTCGGCACTTTAAACGTCACAAAAAGATACGAAAGATAGAATTCCATTCACCCTCACTATGCATCCTCATAATCACGCAGTCAAAAGTATCATTCTTAATAATTTTAAATTACTCCAAAATGATCTCGAGACTGGCAGAATTTTTTCGCAACCTCCACTTATTTCATTCAAACGCGATAAAAACGTAGGCAACTTTTTAGTTAGAAGTGCGCTCAAAACTAACGAGCAACCCGGTACTTTCAAATGTGCGCACTCACGATGCAAAATTTGTCCTTTCACTCTTAACACTAGCAAACTATCGGGATGTAAGCGATCTGTTAAGATCACCGATCGTTTCACATGTACCTCCGCAAATGTCATTTATTGCATAAACTGTACGTTATGCAATAAAATGATTATACATTGGCGAGACAGGTAGACGACTAGGCGACCGATTCCGCGAACACCTTCGCGATGTTGAGAAGAACGACAAGGATGCATCTAGCTAAGCCAGTAGCTCGCCATTTTAATCTCCCTAACCACTCTAAACACATGGCTATCTGCGGCCTTTCCCTACATCAAGGTACGACGGAAATTCGCAAGAATCTGGAACAAAAACTCATCTTCCAAATCGGCACCCTTAATCCCCACGGTATCAACATCAACTAAGCTGAAAATATTCAATTCTAATGTAAAATCTGTGCTGTTGTACGGGGCAGAGACGTGGAGGATGACAGTCAAATCTATAAGAAAGTTACAATCATATGTCAATCATTGTTTGCGTCGAATCCTGAAGATACGGTGGACAGACAAGATCACAAACGAAGAGCTATGGGAGCGGACAGGTCAAATTCCAATGGTCAAGCAAGTGAGGAAGAGAAAATGGGCGTGGGTAGGCCACACGCTGAGAAGACCTTCAAACAGCATTACGAGGCAAGCATTGCATTGGAACCCACAGGGAAAACGAAAGAGGGGCCGCCCCAAGAATAGTTGGAGAAGGGATACGGAAAAAGAGATGAAGATCCTCGGGAAGAACTGGAAGGAGCTGCAACAGTTGGCAGAAAAGAGACGTCTCTGGAGGCTTTTTGTTGATGGCCCATGCTCCAACTTGGAGCCAAGGGCTTAACTAACTAACTAACTATTAACGGACGCTTTTCATTTAACTAATGTATTCCTATTTTTCACGTTGCCATGTTACCACCAATAGCGTAGCTCCTACTCCACTACAAAAACTACACACAACCCATAATTCCTCGATTCACTCTGACGAAGGGCTAACGCTCGAAACGTCAGCTTTTAGAATCTCTGTACGGTGGTCAATTTACAAATTTTTGTATACTACTTCCCCACCGACGCAGCACCACAGTTTCTTTCGAAACTACCCCCTCAATTCATATTGGGCTGTTGTTCGCTCATATGGGCTACTGATCTAAGTAATTGCCTGTTTTACAGACACTTACACCACCTAATTGGTGGCTCCAAAGGGATTCGTCTATAACCCACTAAGTTGATTTCATTTAGAAAGTCCTTCACCGGAACAAATGAACTCAGCAAACTGAGTGGCTTCAAAGCTCAGTTGGTAGAGCATTATTGTGCCGGCATCGCAGAAGTCATGGGATCGAATCCTGTTGAGCCAACCTGAATTTTTCAGGTGTCTATAACGAGACAATTGCCTAAATTGTCCAGATAAGTGAGAAGATCACCTCCCTCTTTCGTCTAAAGATTTTTCTACTTGTAACTTTGCAAAATGAGGGGTGATCCACAGGGGTAGTGCATCGACCGGGTCCATGAAGGGTTCCATGGGCCGGGTCCAAAGGGGTGGTCCATGTTTTGTATACGTAACGTCTGCCCTTGTCCCAGGCACTTGTGAGGTATGCATATCAACAGCATTTGATTACAACAAAAGACTATTCTTTTATTTATGAACAGTAGAGTTTATTGTGTTATTACCGGCTGTCTTAGAAGTAATTTAAATCTCATAAATTTGAGTTGTTGATCGTGACCATGCATTCAGGAGTACCCAACGAAACCCCCCCTCCCCCCCCCCCCTCCTACAATGGTAGTTTCCCTTTTTAAAAAACAAGATGGTTATTGACAAGAACTGAAGTACTTCTGGACAATAACTGAGGGAGCAAATTTTTGTCATTGATTAATGATTAATTAATGATTAATTAATATTTAATTTAGGGCATAACATTTGTTCCTTTTTTCTAGATGACAGTTAGTTGAACTCACCCCCTTGTGAAACATTTCAGCACATAAGCACAACTTGTTTCCAACTGAAATACGTAGTACCTTGTCATTCCCAAATGAGAAAACTAAAATTGGGGCCGCCTCGGAATAAGCACCGCTCTCAAAAAAGCGCAACACCAATTAGTCGAAAATTTAACAAGCGTGGCGCTTATCCATGTTTTTTTATGTCAAAGGCAAATGGCTGGCCCCCGGTAGGGTGAATGCAATGGTCGCCAGACATACCGTCCACTCCGTCAAACACAACGGTTCACCTTAAAGTGGGGTGTACCAACACGCCAAACTCGCCGAGGAATCGAACCTCGCTTCTACAAACACAAGTAAAAACGAGACAAACAAATAGACAAAAAGGACTCAAAGACAACAGGACAAAAATAAAACTAGCATGACCCAGCACAAGGGCAAAGAGCGACCCAAAAGGGCCACCCGTCAATAAACCCATTCAACGCCGAGACGTTGGTTCACCCCAAACAAAAGGCCAAGACACGCAGGCACAACACAAACAAATAAATCAAATACGAACAACCAAGACATCATTGCGTAAAGAAGCCACCACACTGCGAGTACCCCACTGGCGAACAAAGTAACGACGAAAGAACAAGGGAAGATAAAACCGAACACGAGACTTTACAAGTTCCATAACATCAACAGCCGAGGGACGAACGTCCCGAAAACGAAAATCATTACGGGCGCCCCAAATGCAAAACTTGCAAACATTAAGGAGACATTAAGGAGACAAACAAAAACCCGAGTGACCGCAGACAACTCATCAGCTGAGCCAAACAAACGTGACGAAGCAAGATAGTAGGACAAAGAGGAGCCAAAAACATGATAGACTGACTGAAGCCAAGACAGAACGCTGATCACCAGAGGACAGTTGAAAAACAAATGCTGAAGCGATTCCATAGGATCAGAACAAAAACAGGGGGTAGAAAGAGCATAACCAAAAAAGGCAAGCCTCTCGGCCGTGTAAAGTACCCCTCCAAGCACACTGTCTTTTCGATGGACGAAGTAGGAAAGTAACTGAAAACTTATTGCTCTTTAAAGAAAACATTTTCGCTTATACATGAAACTTGGAACAAAATGAAAAACTTGTCACGCCGTATATAAAACACATGTAATGATTCACTGGCTCGATTATTAGAGCAAAGCGAGGCAATCACCGTCGGCAGCTCTGCGTCACTGATGTCCTTATTACCAGAAACCCGGAACGATTCGCTACAAGTAGAACACTGAAGCTGGGCCCCAGTGATCATGATCTGATCTATGCTATAACGGAAGCAGAAGACCACTAGACCTCAACCTTAGCTCACTGATCTTTTCTTGAATATTATACTCGGTTTCATTGCTTGTCACTGTGTCGCCAACGTTCTGTGCTCTCACTGGTGCACTTGTCACGGGTCAACAGCTTTTCTTCCGTGCTGTGACGTTCAATCTCACCGTCAGACATAAATCAACGACGATAGGTTTCAGTATATCTTCGTCGCCTTGTGCTGGGCTTTTGGTTTTACTACCGTCATCAAGTACGGATTCTGTTTTAGATTCTTTTACTTTCAGGCCAACAAAATTCTTTTTCGAATTCTTCGTTGACACAGAAGAAAATGGTCCTTTACCAACAACAGTCTGTCCGAACAGTGATAGAAAACGCATCCGATCACTTTCTGACAGAACGCCACAGTGTAATTTAAAACAATCTAATACTGCCTCTTTTGTTTTGATATCATTCGAAGTGCCTGGCGCTAGTGTGGAATATGTCCAATCCATGACAGTATGCTTATTAAACTGTGCTACGTTTATTTTTAGGGCTACACCCTGGTACCCGACGTTTCTACTAGATTTTTTCACAGCAAACACGTTGTCTATTTTTTGTATAACTCTTCCAAAAAGACTTTTTAAAAAACTCTTCTCAGTACTGGACACGTCTGGAAACTTGACGCAAAAGGATTGCCAAATTTCGTCCTTTGCAGTGTATTGATCTTTAACAACCAAGACGTTCTCGTTAAACCACGCCTCAACATCCCTTGGAGAAAGCGCCATCTGTATTCGTTAATAATAGGAATGAAAGGTGACACGTTTTAATCTGCCTCCCGAAAAAATGTACTAAAAGAAAGTATTATCGTTTACTCTACCACTTTAGAGTGGTTTTCAATTGAGTGTCGAAAGTAATTAGATAATTACTTTGGTTTATAATTACTTCACTCAGTGATTGGTTCAAAGTTCTCGCGCCACTTTTTTAACCAATCAGAAGTGAAACCAAAACCAATCGTGGCTCGCGAGTGCACATTTTCCCGCGCTTTGTGTCGGCTACGTTTAATTACTTCGAGTTTTGATTGGTGTACTGAATTGTCTCCGTCTTTTTTGATTGGCCAAAGTAATTACTTTGGTTTTGGTTTTACGACACTCAT
>OX421452.1:41044114-41054114 GCA_949126865.1 Montipora capitata | reverse complement strand
TAGTGCACGCAGAGCCGTTTACCATTTGTTAATTAGCAGCTTCAATGTGTTTGGTGTATTCTGTACATATCATTTGATACATTTGTTTGTTAACTGTCAGGTTGGTATTTACATATTTTCTCCCGAATCGCCTTTTCTCCCGTTTAAGTTCTCTTAGCTCATCACTGTACCAAGGAGCACGTGGCCTCAAAATTATTTCTCTTGACTGCAATGGAGCATGTTTGTTGAGAAGAGAGCAGAGTATCTCATTGTACTGATCAATCATGATGCCAAGATCACTTCCTGCAAGGTTATTAAGTGACGAGATGGCAATGTCCTCACTGAATTTTTCGATATCAACATTCCGAAGTTTACGATATGTTACACTCTTGCGGGTTGGAGCTGGGCGAGAGAGATCAACGTTGCCAAGCACGCGTCTGTGATCAGAGGGCAATTCAGGAAGAATTTTCACCTTTGAAATAAAGTTATCAGCGCAGCCAGTGATGATAAGATCCAGAGTGCGTCCATCGCGGTGAGTTGGACCGTCAACATGTTGCTGAAGACCAGCCGAATCGAGCAAATCAAGGAAGTTCCTTGCCTCAGTGTTTGTGGGGTTATCGACATGAAAATTGAAATTGCCGGCCAGAATGAGCTCGTTGGGTGTAGCGATAAGTTCTTCAAGTAATTTCGAGAACTAGGAAAAGAATTGCGGAGTAGAGAGTTTGTTTGTTTCTTTTTTTTGCTCTGGGTCGATAAATTGTCAGCAGACGAAACTGTTTATTTTCGGATGTGATGGCCAAATCAAGGGTCTCGAAGGACGAGAATACGGAAGAATTATTTCTCTTGACTTGAAGATAACCGCAACTCCGCCACCTCTGGTCGCTCTTGGAAGACTGTAAACATTATAATCTTGTAAAGTGTTAATCAGGTCTGTCGTGGTAAAACAATCATTTCCTGTAAGCCATGTTTCTGTGACGGCGCAAATATCAATGTGTTCAGATATTACTAAATCACATATCGAGGATATTTTATTATTTATCGAACGTGCATTGCATAAGGCAAATCGCAGTTTTGGGCCACAATTTGAACGCGCTTATTTCAGTGGGATGGGTATAATATTGTTGACAGTTCACATTGATGCAGTAGATGCAAATTTTCGAGGAAAGGTGTTATGATGGATTGTATATTAAATGACTTCCTTGATTCTCTTAACATAACTTTCTTCCCACTTCTCCTGCCTCGATAACGTCGATAAGATCCAAAAGAGCAAGCACTATTTATTGGGAATATCGTTGACCTTGTAGAGTAAGGATAGTGAATTGGCAGCGATGGCAAAGCAGAGCAAGAATTTATCAGATTCTTGTCTTCGGTAAGTTTATTGTTTGTAAAGTAGCGGTACCTGATCATTTTTGTTACAGTAGATATCGAGCTTGATAGATTGATCTGACTTCAAAAAGCAGAGATGTCGCTGTGTACGTGATTTCTCACAGTGTTGTCAGGTCCAGGGTTGAGCTCAACATCCATATAGATTGTATTGTCTTTCCCAGGCAGAAGGTAGCAAAAATGTCCATGTTTAATCCACGCACAGCTCGGTCTTGATGGAAGGCGTGCACCAGATTTAATGTCGTTGTGGGGCAATCCAAGGCTAATAGATCTCCGTATAGTGATCTTTGGTTGATTAAAAACTATGTTCGAATAACAGAGATGGTAAAATGTAAGCACTACAGAAATAAAACAACGCAATGCATGAAAAATTCGTTGCTAATTTGCATGAGCCGTTGCGGAAACTAGAACTCAATTGGACTTGTCTCGCAACGTTTGGCAGTTGTCAAGTGTGTTACGTGAGAAAACGCTTCGATGGTGCGACTTGTGTCGCCTCGGCGTTTCAACACAAGTTGTACCAAAAAACGTACAGAGTAAAGCGCCTTAAATTACGGTTTTTTTAAGCGTACTAACATTCTCTTGCGGTAGGAGAGAATGCAAAGGAAATCGTTTAATATAAAGGCCATGGTATAGGCTAGCTGTAGCCTCTCTTTCGCTTCAGATCTACGTGAAATGTGTAAAAAGGAAGGGTGCGATCGATTGTCTTGTTCCCTATTTTCAGTCTTTGTTAAGGCCTCGACAACCAAATGTTTACTGTTACACAGAGGGCACAATTTGTGTCAGTAACTCTCCAAGTTTGGTTCAACAAAAGCAAACTTGTTAGTAATGAAACGTCTTTGACGAATTACACTTGTTAATTAGGTAAAATATTCCACTGTTTGGACTGCCTGCTTAGTCAACTGATCCGAGAAATGAAACAAAAGTTGTTCCCTACAAGAAAATCGACGTTCGTGAGAAGAGGATCCTTACGACGCTATTAAAGAGCTCATCTTAACGCGACTTGACGGTGGCTATGTTGGTTTGCCCAACCAACAAAACAGAAATAAACACTTCTTCCGAGTGCAAACAAATACTTTCGCTTTCGTTAGAAACGCCACCGCTCACTCGAGGGACTGAGCTCTATCTTAATTTAAGGAAGCGGAAATGTGCTAAGAAAAGAAAAAAATATTCTTTATCGCTGACGATCGTTCCTTTAATTTGTTTGTGTTGCAGAAAACTTTAACCGTCGTTTCCCTTAAATTTTCGGATCTTTGATTGTTGCAAACTGAATGTGTCTGTTTTCCTTTTCACGGTATAAAGGTCTGATATTCGGTTCAGCAGCAGAAGTGTTTTTTTCTTTTCTTTTGAAACCACAGGCAGGCCAGACTCGGAGGGTAAAATTATAAGGACTTGTGGGAAAGCGGATAAAAACTTCAAAAAAGATCTCAATAAAAGAGTCGTTCTTTATTGCCCTGGTGACTTTCCCGCTTTCTGTGCGGTTATTTGGCTGTTTGCCTGATTGTCAACCGTTCATTGATTTGCTCTCACCGTATCGAGGCTAAAGTGAACGGTTGAACAGCGGAGTCCAAATTCGTCGTAAGCTAGCTTCGAAGGATTTTGAATATTTGAAAATCCATCCTTTAAACTTGGTCAAATAAAAATAAATTTATCCGTGTGGCCATCGCCGGAGTTTGAGCGTGACTGATGCCGTGTAATTTTATCGGCGAGATGTGAGGTAAGCTAGAAATTACTTTCCAGCCTTTCCTTTATTTATCTACGAGTGACAACCCTGGAAGCTGAGAAGTCGATTACATCTCGTTCAATCAGGGAAATAAGAAAGCGAGAAAGTCACCAGGGCTATAAAGTACGGCTTTTTTGTTGAAAGCTTTTACGTGTAAATATCTTTTTAAGGTTGTTATCGGGTTTCCAAATTTTACCCTCCGAGTCTGGGTTGCCTGTGTTGAAACTGAATTAAACTCATGCAAAAAAAGATTTTTAAGCACTATGATGTTGATCGACATTGGCGAAACACTGCCTCTTGAAGTTATATGAAAAACGAAGTATCAAAAGAATGGGTAAAACTGTTTTTTTATTCTACAGATCTAAGCTTTTTGTCATAATTTCGCTACAATAATCTCAGTTTGTTGGTATAGTTTATACACACTAAACTTTAACTAAACCTTTGGATTTTCTTCTATTGGCGTAACCACGATAATTAACCCGTTCTACATTTCTTTTTACAAGTTCTGCAATCACCGAAGCATTAAGCTCTGCCCAATAGTCTTCTAACAATCTTCAACATCGATTCTGGAAGAAAACAATATTAAAATAGAATCTTAAATCAGCCATAACAATAGCTGTTTTTTTTTTTTTTTTGAGCGAACACAATCCTCCGATGCGAATTCCTACAAGAAGGAAAATGATGTCCTCAAATTTCTTACAAAGGATGACGTTCAGAGATCTATGAGAAAATGGAAACACCAAAAGAGACATCATGAGGTGACGCATGAGCCATTTTCACCAGTTAACAAAAAGCCAGAAAATCCTGAACA
This sequence comes from Montipora capitata, assembly GCA_949126865.1. NCBI lineage: Eukaryota > Metazoa > Cnidaria > Anthozoa > Scleractinia > Acroporidae > Montipora > Montipora capitata. The sequence goes on along the minus strand of OX421452.1, from coordinate 41,050,221 downwards.
AAAACATTTTTTCCACCAAGGAGAAATATATCCTTTATGCTTCTGCGCATGGGTGAGAAGCATGTGGAAATTACATTCGTGACAAAAGCGTCTAAAGGACACTTCGCATCGTTTACACTACAAAGCTAGCATACCGATATTACGCTATCTTAGGTATAATTCATTCCTACTGTCAGTTTCCAATTTGAAAGCATTCTTGTTTGCACGATTAAACTCAATCTTCGCTCACCATTTTTTGGGAAACTCCAGCGTAACATCATCGCCAACCAGCACAAATGGCGCCCAGTGCTTCACAGCGAAATACTGCTTTGACTCTCTGAGGGATTGCATTGCTTGGTGAAGAGCTGCACTTGCCCTTTTTCCATCTACCAGGTGCTGGTAGAAATTCCTCATGAACAGCAACGTTGCCTCGTCATCAATTGCCCAGAGTGACACCAAAACAGACCGAGCTCCAGCACACAAGAAAGCCCTCGCTATTCCCACCACTCCCTCAGATTTCACTTCTCCCCGGCCACTGTGACAACAGCTCAGCACAACTAGTCTTGCTCGAAGACGAACTGCCGCAACATCAGACATTTTCAATATAAAATCTTCTTCTTTGGGGATTGGTGATTGGCGTTCTGTATTTGGGGCTAAAGCAATTTCTCCCGTTTTTTGGCATCCATGTGCTGCAATGTGAACTAAAGCAACTGATTTCATATTTTTCAGTACCTCAGCTTTCGTGGCACCTTTTCCCGTCAGCGGTGTTGTCTGCAGAAGTTCTCCAATCATGTCTACTTCTCGTTTTGCGCACGGAAGCTGTTCCAAAATGGGCTTCCCTTTCTTGTCAGTAACTTCTTCCAGCCACGGGTCACCTACAAGCAGAGCTCCAGTCTTACTGTGGAAGTCTTCAGGTGCACCAACGATCACATTAAAAGCGGTCAACGAGGGAACGGTGCGGATCCTGATAGATTCACTCAATGCAGAATATGGAGCCAAGCAAAACGGTCCATCAGGAACCATGATTAACTCATCGTCCCGGAGTATGTCTGCAATTGGTCCGAGTAAAACATCATACAACGGTTGTAAAGAACTAACAGAAGAGGAAGATGATAGAACTGTCTTCTCACTGATAGGTTTTCGGCTCCAAGACAGGTCACTGTGTAGTGGATCCAAAGAACGATCCTCGCATTTGACAACGTTTCCTAGGCCAATCTGTTTCATCGTATTTTCCATCAACATGTCAGCTCTGCCATTTGCGATTTCGCTTTGACGAAAGCTAATTTTGCTGCCTTTTCTTAGCACCCAAAAGGTGATCTTGTCGTCGTCAAGTGCTACAAAAACGGCTTGTGAAGGCAAAAGCTCTAGTGCAGCTGAAAGAGTTTGCTTCGGAGTAAGTGCAGAAAGTGACTGAGACTCAATGCCGTATTGTTCCTTTAAAATATCCATTAAAGCCTGTGCTCGACCGTTCTCAGCAGCAAACAAAGCCTCATCAATCACTCCATTCTTCAAAAGTGTCCTCCACAGTGCAGTGTATGCCGCGCGATAAGAATCTCGAAAACTTATTTTCCATTCATCTTCTGACTGAAGACCTTTCCTTGTTTCATCAAAATGTTTTATGCTCAAACGATACCAAGTGAGTGCGTCACTCAAGGAACCAGACAGTTCATAATTATTACCTAGCAAATAATACGCGATCCCCTCTGCTTCACAGTCCCCAATTTCCTTGCAAATACTAATAGAACGTCGTGTATACTCTATGGCTTGCTTAATATTACCCTGATTACGATAAGCACTTCCCAGATTGCTATAGACTCTTCCCTCCCCAGCCCTATACCCTACTTCTTTAACAATACTAAGTGATTTTTTGTGGTAATCTATGGCTTGTTTAAGATTACCCAGACTGAGATACGCGTTTCCCAGATTTCCATAGGCACTTCCCTCCTGAGCCCTATCTCCTACTTCTTTAGCCATACTTAGCTGTTGTTCGTGGTACTCAATGGCTTTTTTAAAATTACCCAGACTGGCATAAGCATTGCCCAGACTTCCATAGACTCTTCCCTCCCCAGCCCTATTCCCCACTTCTTTCGCAATATCAAGATCTTTTTCGTGGTACTCTATGGCTTGTTTAAAACTGCCCAGACTAAAATAGGCCATGCCCAGGGAGCCATAGGCATTTCCCTCCCCAGCCCTATCACCCACTTCTTTAGCAATACTTACGTGATTTTCGTGGTATCCTATGGCTTGTTTATAATTACCTAAATTATGATAGGTAATTCCCAGATGTCCGTGGGCATTTCCCTCCCCAGCCCTATCCCCTACTTCTTTAAAAACAATAAGACCTTTTTCGAAATACACTTTGGCTAATTTAAAATTGCCCAAACAATTATAGGCAAATCCAAGATTTACGCAAGCATTTCCCTCTCCAGCCCTATCTTTTACTTCTTTAGCAATACTAAGACGTTGCTTGTGATACTTTATGGCTTGTTTAGCATTACCCAGACTATGATAGGCACTGCCCATATTGCCATAGGCTTTTCCCTCCATAGCCCTGTCCCCTACTTCTTTAGCAATACCAAGACATTTTTCCTGGTATTCTATGACTTGCTTGAGATTTCCCAGATTACGATATGCCCTACCCAGATTGCCATAGGCTGAACCCTCCCCAGCCCTATCCCCTACCTCTTTAGCAAGTCTAAGATGTTGTTCGTGATACTCAACGGCTTGTTTAAAATTACCTAGACTGTGATAGGCATTTCCCAGATTGCCATAGGCTGATCCCTCCCCAGACCTATTCCCTACTTCTTTAGCGATACTAAGGTCTTTTTCGTAGTACACAATGGCTTGTTTGAAATTACTTAGACTGTAATACGCATTGCCCAGATTTCCATAGGCTGATCCCTCCCCAGCCCTATTTCCTACTTCTTTAGCAATACTAAGATTTTGTTTGTGATACTCAATGGCTATTTTAAAATTACCCAGACTGTGAAAGGCATTTCCCAGATTTCCATAGGCTGATCCTTCCCCAGCCCTATTCCCTACTTCTTTAGCAATATTAAGATTTTGTTTGTGATACTCAATGGCTAGTTTAAAATTACCTAGACTGTGATATGCATTTCCCAGATATCCATAGGCTGATCCCTCCCCAGCTCTATCCCCTACTTCTTTAGCAATACTAATATGATGTTCGTAGTACTCAGTAGCTAGTTTAAAATTACTCAGACTGTGATAGGCATTTCCCAGATTTCCATAGACTGATCCCTCCGCAGCTCTATCCCCCACGTCTTTAGTAATACGAAGATGTTTTTCGTGGTACTCAATGGCTTGTTTAACATTACCCAGACTGTGATAGGCATTTCCCAAATTTCCATAGGCTGATCCCTCCGCAGATCTGTCCCCTACTTCTTTAGCGATACAAAGATAATGTTCGTGGTACTCAATGGCTTGTATAACATTACCCAGATTCTGGTTGGCAATTCCCAGATTTCCATAGGCTGATCCTTCTCCAGCCCTATCCCCTACTTCTTTGGCAATACTAAGATGTTTTTCGTGGTACTCAATGGCTTGTATAACATTACCCAGACTATGATGGGCATTTCCCAGATTTCCATAGGCTGATCCCTCCCCAGCTCTATCCTCTACTTCTTTAGCAATACCAAGATGATGTTCGTAGTACTCAATGGCTTGTTTAAAATTACCTAGATGGCAATAGGCATTTCCCAGATTTCCATAGGCTGATCCTTCTCCAGCCGTATCCCCTACTTCTTTAGCAATACTAAGATAATTTTCGTAGTACTCAATGGCTTGTTTAAAATTACCTAGATGGCAATAAGCATTTCCCAGATTGCAATAGACTGCTCCCTCCTCAGCCCTGTAGCCAATTTCCATGAAAATATTTAGTGCTTCTGTGTAATTTTTTATGGCCTGTTGATAATTAGCTAGGTTGAGGTCAGCATTGCCGAGATGAAAATGAGCTCTTCCTTTACGATCTCTGTCTTCTACACTTGTCGCAATGGCAAGCTCTAGCATTCGCTGCTCTGCAGCCTCTAACTTTCTATCCACCATTCTTCAATAACTAAACGACTATTAAACTTCTTCGACGAGATGGTCCAATGTCAAGGCAAGGATGAAGCTGGAAGGAAAGAAAGGTAAAAACTCTTCATGTTTAATCTGCTTTTTAAAGTACTAAAAGGTTTTGGAGTAACATGTATTCTGTGTTACTATGCCACTCTCTCGAAACGGTGAAATCGACGTGAAAATTTTAGATTGCTGTTTATTGCACACTTCCACAAACAGTCCTTAGTAATACCTCTCAATTATATCTTTTTTAGTTTACAAACCACTTTAAAATTTTCCATCGGGATTTGTAAGTCCGGAAATTTGTATTCTTAAAAAATAATCCCTAAACCTATAAAAGTTTTAAACCGAATCTGACAACTTCTTGCTTCCCTTAGACCTGCAAAATTTCAGTGGGGAGAAAAATCTTTTTGTCTTGAATTCTCCGGCCACGGGAGATCGTATCCAACACTGTCACAATGGATTACTTACTCTACGTTTATTCACAGACTGACATCATAGTGTATCAATGAAAGTTGAAAAGGAAGGGCTATCCTCGTTCACGATCAAGTAGTTCCAAAATCTTTAGAAACTAATTTAAAGTAATGATTTCTGACCATGATCACTGCCCTAATGAAATTGTTGCGTGTAAGTCAGTCCAAGGAATTGACACATCTGGTTCTCATTGTCGAGGTTAGCCAATCCTTTGCTTTCAAGATCGTGTGAGGGATGACTTGCAATAGCACCATAACTAAGTGAAGAGGCTAAAACAAGCACAGGGTGACCAAAATGGGTGCCGGAAGTTTACAGCTAACATTTTAATCATTACTGGGTGTGCCTTTAGACACCATTCACACATTTCTTTTGATTTCTGAAGCGTCATTTTTAAGAGGCGGTTAAACTTAAGACTTGACTGGAGGTTTTAACTTCCCGTAAAATCTAATATGGACGCGTTTGCAATTAGCTTATTTGAGGGAAACGAAGATTATTTTAAGCAACATAAATGTAACTAACTTCCGTTTTAGTCTCTATCAATAACAGAATTGGCTTTGGTTTAAACAGCTTCAAGAACTAAGTCACGAGTGGGTGCAAAGATCAGCGCTAACGGATCAATCATTTTCACGCGTCACGGATAATTCCCAAAATTCCTTCACGTTCACACAAAAATGAAGGCGATCACGTTTCACGCACAAATGAAAAAATAAATCACGGATTAAGATTTGTATAATTTCTTCTCTTTGGACTACTTTAACTGACACCACGAAACTGGCTTAATTAAAGTGTTTCTTGTATACTTAAACTCCACCAGGCCATTTGACAGCCTTAACGGTTGTTATGTGTCATTGCATGTTTACTTTATTATTGCCAGTTTAACTGGTAGGAGTTTGAAGAGGCGGATAATGTTTAAAAGTACTCACGAGTGACCACGGGTGACCACGGGTGACCACGGTTGACCACGAGTGAGATTTAATCAAATTATCTCAGTGCTGTAATTATGACGTCATCACGGCGTCATTTTCACATTATTTCATCAAATAATGACTTACTCACGAAAACTGAAGTTATTTACTGTATAAACGCGTAGCGGATGATTTGAAATATCTTCCCGGAAAAAAAAAATTATTCACTTTGCGTCTTCTCTTCGTAATTATGCCAAATCCGCTACATTATGTGAGTCGTCCCCCCCAAGTAGTGAATTCACGAGGTTAACAAGCCATGCAAATGACAATATAATATACAATTTTGATCTTTATCACGACAAAAGAAAGCAACCAAGACCCATTAACAATTTTTGACGTATGTTTGTACATATATCGAAGGTATGGGTTGTTTAGTTGAGAAATTATATGTTCTTAACTACCTGATAAATATATAATCAGTTCACTAATGGGACACGTCATCATGACGACATAATACTAATGTAAAACCATTTTTCGTTGGTTGTGAACCTGAGCGAGTCACTGGGTAAATATGAATCGTTTCTTGTTCACTCTATTTTCTGTATATTTCATGATCGTGTAATTTTCTTATTAGGATTCGAACCGCACAACTTCCATTTATGTAACATCCCT
>OX421452.1:40999114-41036614 GCA_949126865.1 Montipora capitata | reverse complement strand
AAGTCCAGGGCCGTAGCCAGGAACAAGTATGACTGAGGCAATGTCAACCGTTAAATTCTCTTCGTATGTATTTTAGGTGTTTATGATGAGTACATTTTAACGACAACACCGGAATCGTGCTTTATTTTTGAAAATCACGAAAAATGACTGAGGCCAGTGCCTCGATTTGCCTCATACTAGCTACGGCCCTGAAGTCAGGCCTGCCTCCAGATAGTTTTCACTGTCACGCCATAAAAAATAAATTCGAAGCCGTACAATGGAAAAGGCCAAAAACATTAAATGTTGTAGAGGACCAAGACATAAACAACCTCACCAAGTCTGCTTACTTTTCACTTGCGAGACAAACTGCGGAGAATCATAACGAGAAACTTTTTTTTTTTTTCAATCAAAACAGATTTCATTGTCTGGTGTCATCTTCAACCTTGTATAGATACAAAACCGGCAGACCTCACGGTTTTGATTTTAGAATATGTGAAAACCGTCTAGTCATCGAACGTTCGAATATTCTAAAGGCCTACCAAATAAAATTCACATTAAAGATACCTCGCATCTTTTAATATTAAAACAAGAGGCTACAAGTAGCCTATACTCGGGCCTGCAAAAGTACAGTGAGTGGTGTATGGTTAATTTAGCACTAAAGAAGAGAAAAGAGAGAACTTTGTCCTTCTCACATCGGCCTTACCTTGCGATTCTCATGATGTTCGACTGTGCATGTAGTGAATACCTGGACCCAGATTATCGTCATTACAGGTGGTGACAATGACCACTGGACCATGGAAACCGGGTAAAAGTAGTGTATTTATTTCAAAGTGGCTAAGCACGTTGTTTTTTACTAATCGATGGGTATTCTTGCTCAGTGTTTGAGGAAGGAAACGCTAATTGAACGGCTTAAGATGAAACGACATGACTCATCGAAACATCTTTTGCAGAAAAAAATGAAAGAGAAACGAAGGTGAGATGTGAAAACATCTTTCCAAGATGACTAAACTTTCGTGCAGTGGTGCACGTAAAGGTCACTTTGTCACGTGCGCGACACGTGAAGATGTGCACTATATCTCGACACTTGAAAATACTTTCAGAAGTACACAAGTTCCTTGAGGATGGCCATGCCAAATGAATCCATAGCACGAGAATCAAATATTTAAAATATACCAGTTGTTGTAATTTAAATACTCGCAGTAATATGCACCATATTGTCAAAATAAATAGGTTATTTGCCAGCTGGGAGGTCCGTATAGGGAAAAACTGTGACCAAGGCCTTGAAATTGCTGCTTTTTCAAGAACGATGTCACAGTTTTTTTCTATACAGACCGACCCTTTGCTGGTAATTTTTTTTTCTTCTCTCTTCCCCACCCTCTCTGAAATCACTTGTTTTAATTGTTGACTCGCACCGCGCTTGATAGTGAATGCAGTATCAAAGCGACTTACAAACTGAACGTTTCAAAAATAACCTCTGTATGTAAACGGAGTCGGTGTAAAAAAAAAATGGAAATTTAAGGTCATCAAACAAGCTCAGGCAATCAAGGCTAGGATTCCGCCTGCCATCCCGGAACCAATCAGATTGCAGGATTTGTTGAATTCCGCCCACTCACGCATTAAAAAAAACAAAAACAAAAGGATTATAATTATCTGTGACCAAATTTTGGAAAGTACCTATTAAAGACATACAGTAAGCAAAATCTTTTGTGCAACTTCCAAGTACATTACCAGTATGAATTGGGCTATATTGAATCTGAAACGTTGTGTTGACGCTATGACTTCTGCAGGTAATTCTGTTAACATGAAATATGTTTGTCTCGATAAGCTTGATAAGGCAGTGTATAGTTCTTTTCCAACATTTACAACTGATAATTACGGGGAAGTAATTAACTTCCTATCATAATTATAATTATATAATGGCACATAGTGACATAGTTGCACATTCACCACCAGCATTTGAGCCATACACTAAAACATTACCTTGACAGTTGTTTTACTAGGATCAATAGGATGTGAACCAGGATTTTTCTAGATAAGTCCCTGCAAAGGTTGAACTTACCGGTACCAGCAATATGCCATGCGGTGGACCAGACTTTTAACAAGAAACTATTTCAAAAAACAAAAAAATAGCGTTTCGTTTCCGGAATGGTAAGGGCAGGATAAAAGATAGAATACTATTGTCACTTGGCCTGTCATTCTTATTTCGCTTCGTGTATTGAAACTCTCGAGAAATAAAGATAGAAATGTGAACGCAAACTCTCTGAACGGTGTTCCTTGGTATCAACATGCATAATTAGCTTTTAAACGCTCAACTCAAGGCGCAATAGAACGAGACAACAGACGTATTGGCGTTTTCTGAGGGGAACACTGCCTTGCGGCTGGTTAGCCTATGCGACTTCCAGATTGCGTGACGTAGAACAACCTCACTTATCGCCCCAGCACTACGAGCTGAGTGGTAAACAGTACGTGCTGGATCGGACAAGAGTATTGGTTAGTGAGCAATGTACAAAGGCAAACGAGCCAACAAGCTTGGGGGAAGTCGCTGCGCAGACTTAACCAAACCACGCAGGAGTGACCCAATTTTAATGACGGCAAAGCGATATATCCAACCCCATCTCCAAAGGGAGGGAGAGAGGGGAAAAACTTTGACAAATTGCAAACAGCTAGTTGATTTTACTATAGAAGACAAACTGCCAAGTGAACCTTGGACGACCAACTGAAGCTTTTATTGCTAGACTCTGTCTATTAAAGTAGCCAGTTGCACAGGTTCTACTATGTAGCAGGTGGGCACTGTTTTAGTAATAATGAATGAGGCTTTAGCAGATTTAGCCAATGCAGGTGTACGTTATAATCTGAGATCTCGGAACGAAGTCTTTATGTCCTCGTTTTATCTACAACAAAACCGTTGATTTTATGACCTTGAACGAACGACTACAAAGAACGCGAGTACGGTCACGTGCCATTAATCGTATTTTACTGATAGGGCAGTAAAACCTCATTTAAAGAGAAGAACATATACTTGTTTATGTGCTCAAAACATCGAAGCATAAAGTCTTCAAATACCTATTTTACCTTCAAATACTTACCCCTGCATAAACATTTCAAATTCCGTTTTCCGTGAATCTTTTCATGATTACTTGTTACACACGAACCATGGCAATTACTAGCTTTACAATCACTGGTTCCTCGTTAATCCAATTTATTACTAAAACTTGTTTGCATTACTAATTAACACGAAAAGGGATAACTTGGGAATTTTTAACAATATATCGCTTTCATCTAACCCAAAATCATTCAGATATTCAAACCGTCCTATTCATGATCCATTTCCTTCGCCTTTGTGTTTGTCAGCATTATGATTTGCAATATTTTAGGTTTACGTGTTCACAAGTTTGTTTTTGTATCTCGTAGATGTTTAGATTTCCAATCACAAACTCTGTTTCGATTGACCACACTAACTCGCTGTGTAAATAGTTCACCCTAAATTCAAAATGGATACGTTTCGTTTCTGAGAAAACAACAACATTCTTTTACAAATCGTACCGGGTATTCCTGATTTCTGCATTAAATTTAAGTTTCATTTTGCATTTACCTGTTCATCCACGCTTTTTGGAAAAGTGCATGGTACATACACTGTACCACGTGCATAGATTTACACGCATACCTGAGGTAGATCCTTTTGTTGATGTGTTTACGAGCAAGTGATCTCCCTGGCTAGTAATACGATGAAATGTGGATGACATCGGTACGTTGTTACCCAAATACGTTCCAGTAAGTTTCCTCCTTTTTCTGCTGTTATAAAATAGACATCTCAGCCTTTTCTCTGTAATTCTGCTCAGTTGTCGGGCACGTCTATGTCGATGCTCACGCAAATCAAAACAAAAGTAAACAAACTTTTGCTTATCGAGCCCTGTATTTCTCCTTTGGAATGAAGTCTTTATTATCATTGAGAATCAAATAACTGTACAGCCTTTCAAACTACATCAAAGTTATTTTCGAAAGAGCTGATCACAGTCTCCACTGATGACATCAAATCTTGTAAAACTAGAACAGAACTATACACACAAGATGGCAGTGAACACGATCGCTAATATGGCTAGTTGAACAAAGGATATAAGCTAGACCATTACAAGAAACAAACTGTTTAACAATGAAATGGTGACAAAAAACGCAATAGACAAAAAACTTATCTCCGTAGTCAAGCGGGAGCGGGAGGCTATTTGTTCGCACTGAAAATGGTACAAGCGTGAGGCTATTTGTTCACTGAGCAAATGTTTTTACTTTGTCTTCAGAATATTCCAATATGGCGTCCATTTGTTTGTAGAGTTATTTTCTTTGTCGCAGTCATCTTTAGAATAGTTCTCAATAAGGTACCCGCTGCTCATTAAAGAATTAGTATTTTGACTTGTATCACTTTCAATAGTTGCGTCCATTTCAGTTCGAGTATATTCTTCTTTCGTTCAGTTCGCGGGACGACCCGTTTCGAAGCTGACGCTCGACATCTTTTAGTGTGGGTCTACCACGAAAAGCGTATGCCTTTCTTTGTATGTGTGAAGAAATCGATTAAGCCAACGCAACGTCGACCTTCGGTAATCCAAACAACGCATCACACTGCTCTTCGTGTTCTTGGATTATGTGGTTTACTTTAAATAACCAAAGTAAACAGCGCCATGTGGTTTCTATTGTGCATTACCCAATCAAAACTCCGCCACGTGCTTTCTATTATGCATTGCCCAATCAAACACCGCCACGTTTTACTATTGTGCATTTGCTGCACAGGAAAAAAAAAACTAAAATCTAACGTATTTTATAATTCAAGCCCCTACGGGCCCGAGTAATAAACACAAATGGACAACTAACTCAGGCCATCAGGGAGATCCTTAAAGAGCCCATAACCAAATTATTCTCAGTTAGTCATCTGAATCTACACATATCTCATAGACGTTTCGCGAAAAAAAAATTAGGATTTTCCCAAAACGCGATTTGAAAATGAAATTAGAAAACGTTCAAATTTGCCGGCATTTTGGCTCACCATTCGCCTTAGTCTTCTATCGATTCTTCCCGGTCACAATACTGCTGTGACGTAGATTAAGGAACACGTGACTTCAAGTGAAAAAGGAATAGCGATATAAACAGTATAGTAAGGAATAATTCCCTTGAAAATGCCTAAAAGATGCGTGACCACTCGATGTAACAACACAGCTGATCCTAAAAAAATAATAAGTATACGTAGGAATCCTTCGACTCGCAAAACGCAATACCTCAAAAAAGAAGGAAAAATGGCTGCAGATTTTGTCTTGGTAAAAAGAAGCCCGGTAAAACTTCTTCACTGTTCCAGATTCACTTCAAAGAGTATGACTTTCAGTATTGTATGGACAGAAAAACGAAAAGATCGTTGAAGGCGGCTGAGATTCGCTTACAGGAACAGACATAAGCGTTGACTTTAATTCCCTCGCGAGACCTTCCTTATCCTCTTGTTCTTTTCTGTAATTTTGTAGCCATTCCTCGTCTGCTAATGGTTCTTCCACGTAGGGTTCCGTGTAGTTCTGGGTTTCAGTGCTAGCGCTGGCTGACTCGTCGAGACCGGCAACTACTCGCCTCAAAGTCTTTTTTTTTTAATCGCCAGTTTATTCACTTCCAGATTCAGAGGCACTTTCCTTGATGATAAATATAGGCATGATTGATTTTTTGTTTAATGAAAAATACCAAAAACGATCGCTGAGCGATACCTTGACGTTGATTAGTAAGAAAAGATAAGACCCACGCCAACAAGCATTCCTTAATCTACGTCACAGCGAGCCCGTGAGGTCCTGACCAGCGGAAGGGGTGTACCAAATAAAAGTAGGATTAAAAAAATCGTAGAAAATTCGCCTCTCGCTGGAATTGAAAAATTTTTTCGCCAAAGTTCATTTTTTAATATGGACTTTCAAATAGGAAAATAAAACTTTTTAGGTTATGGGCACTTTAAGGAGAGCTGCAATCTGGAAACCGAGAACTGAAAATACAAGTGATGGGCTCTAGAGTGATGTGTACACACCGCAATATTTCGGACGATGTAGATTTTACGCCAAATTGTTCTTCTTCGTTAAATAACCTACCTACAACTGCCGATAAAGAAGATCAGAGAATACTCTATATTGTGTGCGCTTTTGCCGCTTTGAATCGGAACTGTAGGAGTAATTAAAATACGCTCACAACCAATGACGTTAAAATCCTCAACTCGATCCCAGGCATTTGCCTCATATTTTCCTTAAAAGTACGCGAGGTTTCTTTGCATTTAGATATGTTATCGGAACAGAAATTAAATTGCTTTTGTACAGAAATGCTGCTTAGACCATTACAGTTAAGATTTAAAAAAAGTAATAATAATAATTGGTGGTGAAGTCTCGAGTCATGTGCACTTCAAAAGTAACTAGTGGGCTATAATTATAAAAACTTTAGTTTACCATCTTCGAAGCAGGACTTATTTAAACTCACCTCTATCGATGACGATGCAAAAGATGAACTCAACTGTAGCGCGGCAGAAATTTTTGTTTGATTCTTACAGGCGTTTGCGGTTGTTTTGTAAAGCCTTTGGCTAAGATTCTTGTTTATTCATCCTGAATTCTAATCACAACCGTTTGCGAACTGCGGTCTAACACAAAGCGCTAGTCTCAATGCAAGTTCTATCATTTCCCTAGCCAAACGCGAGCCCGAGTCAACCACGAGCCACGAGCCAACCTCGAGTCAAGCCCAAATGCTTTCATTTTTTTTCATTTCTGAGTTTCATGTTCATCTGTTACTACGCTTGAAGCAGCTTAGTTCTTCTGCTTCTCAAAGATGAAGGAGTTTCACCAATTGTTACAAAACGTACTTACTGTAGGTGTGATAGAACCCAAAACCTTGGCTGCCACTGATAATATCTCCATTCACAACTTTCCCCATAAAACCCGTACACAAGGAAGAAATATTTTGCACATGATTACTCTGATAAAATTGTGTTCTACCGAAAAACATGTCCTCCATCAATTTGGCCGCGGAGAGAATGGGTTGGGATCTAGTATTTCTTGTATGGGTAACTTGTGTATGAAACACAAGATGGCGCTCGAGTGGCACGAAATGCTATAAATATTTTTATTCCACATCAATTTTCACAGTGTGTCGTTGAAATGGAACTTCTGCATCAGTTGGGTGTAATTAACAAAGGTCGGAATCCGTGAGGAAAATTAATGGATATCGAGGTATGCAGGAATTAAACTTAAGCTTAACTCTTGCAATCGGCATTGAAAAAATAATGACATATTGTACAAAACTGGTGAGTATATTTCTACAAACTTTTAAATGCGTTTCTGTGGCCATGAAACTCAAAAATGAAAAAAAAATGAAAACATTTGGGCTTGACTCGAGGTTGGCTCGTGGCTCGTGGTTGACTCGGGCTCGCGTTTGGCTAGGGAAATGATAAAACTCGTCTCAATGCTCTTGAAGTGTTAAAGTATTCAAAATAATGACGACTTTAAAATTACTCACCATTTTCGGCGATTCCTGAGTCAGTCTTCAAGATAGGCGAGCATAGCAATTAGAGCAAGACCAAGGAACGAAATCTGCAGTAATCACATTAATATTACACTAATAACACTAATAAAGGAAGAGAAATACACTTCCGTTCTTCTTGGAATGATCCGTGCCTCATGAATAACTCTTATTTGCCTCAATGTCATAGAAACATTATACACTTATACCCCATTCACACCAACAAGGCATGTTTAATTAAACTGGGTTTAACAAAATAAAAATAAGTCACAGAAAAATGTAGGACTGGCTTTTTCATGAGATTCAGGTTTGTTTCAACACATGCTTTGACCTGTGCTAAATTCGTAGTCGACAAAAGTCAGTAAACACTATTTAAAAAGAAAACACTTTGAAACCGTGTTTAACTAAACATGTTTAAAACATTAAGGTTTGGTGTGAATGGGGCATTAGTTTCCGTTTCTTTGTCACAGTGTGAAACTAATCTAAAAGATTTAGCTTGAATTAAACTTAAAAATAAATAAATAAAAGCAAAACGCACGCATTTCAATCTTTAAATCGATTTCTAAGATAAGTGACCCGGCTTTTTTTGGCAAGTTTAGCAAAGAGAAGAACATTTTTTGAGCCAACTTGATCTCGAGAAACAATCTGAATATAATACCTTCAGTTGTTTCAAAGTTCGGATATAATTGATTGTTCCTAATTATAAACCGTTCTATGGAGCAACTTAACTTACCTTTCCAAAATAACTTTAAAGATTGTGTTAAAACAATACAGAGATTACAGCAGGGCGAGAAGGCAGCAGTTTGGAATATGTGACGGCAAAGGTGAAGGCGCGGAAAGTGATTTGTTAACTTGAAGTTTTGAATATATAGCGGAAGTCGTTCCATTCTTAGCTCCGTGATATCACGTTGTTTTGACATCTGCATTAACTCAAATAAACGGAAAATGAAATTAATTCCGGTAAAGATTTTTAAAAGAAAAGTCTCCGGCTTTAAGAATACCCGACCGTGACTTAGATATGATCCTTACTGCCGGTAAGCATGCACATCTAACTAAACTAGCATGCTTATTTATTCTGCTCTTAGAGCTTTATGACAGGGGAAGTATCGAAAACGAAGCACTTGAAAACGAAGAACAGCACGACGCACCCAAAAGGTCGAAAACGAACTAAGCACCCTAAGAAGAAAACGAAGCCGAATCGCAACTCGAAAACGAAGCATCCCAAGTCGAAAACAATGCACTCTATTTTCCATTAGAAGATCGCTTTCAACAGAGGCAAAAACAAAATTTGTTAATGTCGGATCTGAAAAAAAAAACTTTTTACAAAAGATCGTTTTTCTGCTGTTTCTTACTACATCTTTGAGTTGAGAAAGTTGAGTGCACAACGACAAATGCAGAAATCCATTATGTTCTTTAAATCCTTAAATGGTCTTACACCAGAGTCTTTAAACAATGTATTTATTAATGGATCTGACGTTACTAATTACTCACTGAGGGACTCCGAGATCAAATTTGCTTTTTCAATTTTTGGAAAACAGTTATAGCTACAGCGGTGCGGTGCATTGGCATCGGTGTAAGGGAAAAATTTTGTTTGTGGGTGGGGGGAGGGGGGAATAATTTGCCCTGGTGAAAATTTTTCGTCAAAGATGCAGTTAGATGCTTTAGTTGCCGTTGCCGTCACTTTATTTGCCGTTGCCGTGAGAGCATGGCTGATCAAACACTCCAACAAGAATTTCCGATTCCTAAGTCACGACCCCCATTCGCTTCACAACCCCGATGTTGTCTACAAAATCCCCTGTCACTGTGCATTGACTGAGCTAGCTAGCCTACTGTATTTTGCAAAACGAAACAAGACAAAACTTTTAAACCTGTAAAAGTGACAATATCAAGTATCACAACAGTTGCATTCTTCTGTGCGATAACCCAATTCAAATAAATAATAAAACACGGACCGATTGATTGATTGAAAGTGCAGAACTTGAAAATCAAAATTTTAAACTCTTCGTAGAATGTGACGATATTTAACTTAATTATTCGCATTCGCTAACACTTTTCTTAGATACAACTCGATGCATTGGTATTTTTTTTGACGAAGAGTTTGAACCAGAAGGTCAGAAGTTCACCGTATCTGCATTGGCGAAGCGAGTGCTGATCACGTGACAGACACTTGCGTGACTGCTTTACTTCTTTCGTTATCAAGGTGATGGAGCGAGAACTTTTCACTGCGTTTTGCAAAATACTTATATCTGAAATTTGCGAAACAGAGTCCTTGTAACCTTTTGGCTCAAACTAGTGGCTCACTAATCTTCACTGCATCGAGTTGCCTTTTTTTTAAGAAAAATGTGTTACGAATGCGAAGCTTAAGAAAGAAGTTAAATATCGTAACAGTATTTTGCAAAATGCAGATCTTCGAATTTACAATTTCTGCACTTTCGGTGTTTTATTCTACGTTTAGGTTATCTCACAGAGAAGTCTGACTGTTGCGATTCTTGAAATTTTCATTTCTACAGGTTTAAATGTTTCGTTTAGTTTCGCAGAATACGGTATTTGCAGCTTACAGTCAATGAATGATCACGATCAACTACTCAAATCATTTATAATTGGAGAGTCAGTTGCTTCTCAGGAAACCGATAATAACATAATAAACTCTACTGTTCACAAATAAATGAATAGTCTCGTGATATAATCAAGTGCTGTTGATATACATACCTTACGAGCACCTGGGACACGGGAAGACAAAATTTCCGCCATCTTGTGTTTCTTGTGCCCTAGTCCCTCTCTTTGACCTTCCAAAATCTTGAATTCAGGATTTTGGCTTCCAAAATCTTGATCGAATTCAGGATTTTGGAAACTTAACTCTAACTCTAGGACATAACTCTATGAAAATAACTCTGAGAATAGCTGTCCCCTAGTTTTCGGCAAGCCGATCATTCATTTTCTCCTACAACGCCTCGATGTCATGTTTTTCCGTAGCCTACGACCGCCGGAAATACGTCTGCGTTCGCAGGCCGCCATTTGTGAAGTAATGTTTAAAAAACGAGCAGCAGTGTTTTATCGTGGTTTAAAAACACGAGGCGTAGCCGAGTGTTTTTAAACATTCCACGAAGAGCGTGTCCCTCTGGACTCAAAACAATGGTTCAAATTGTCAGGGGTGAATATTAGCATACAAGAAAAACAAGCTATGCCTTATTAGTATTCTTTATATAAAGAATACTAACGAGGAGTGTTTTATCAAGATATCAAGCTCATACACGTGACGTTTTATCGGTGTTTTGATAGGCTGTTAGGTTCATTAATTATTAATGAGTTTTTGAAAGCCTGCCATACACATATCCTTTATTGACGACATCACAATCAGTTTAGACTCATTTATTTTTTGGAACGCTTCATTTTTATTTTTCATTTGCTTTTCTTTACAGAAATGTACCAAATGAATTGGACAAATCAGCTAACATTGGCAGATCTGAACTTTGCTTTACATTCAGAATCGTTTCAGGATTATCGATCGTAACTGGATTGAGAATTTCCAACCGTGTTCTCTTGCAATAAAAAAATAAGTTCATCCTCTAAAATCAATCTATGATCGTAGCTCTGAAAAAGCATATCTCTTGTCTTTCTTAAAGAAGTCATGATTCAGTATTGAAAACATCCTCGGAGACCCAGGGGCAGATCGCGGAGGCAAGGGGAAGTTCTAAACCGGCAAAAGAAAATGGGGACGAAGAAAAGCATAGTATGGCCAGAAGAGCCCCCTCGCAAGTTCGGCGATTACGAGATAAAGCTAGCCATTCATCGAATGGCACAAAAGCGGGACGACAGTTTGGTGATCATCAAAATCGATGATGTGGATCGTAAATCTACCTCCAGAACTGATCTCTAATAGCTTTATCGACTGCACTAGTCCCTTGGAACGACCCTTCTGGGAGGCAAATATTTAAAGTACTCAAACTCTTCCGACCTCGATCCACGAGTGAGTGGATCAGCGACAATAATAACGAGATTATAGTAAGACCAGCCTTTCTGAGAAATTGGAGCATTGAGACCCAGATATCAACGGTGTAACGTAAATATTTCTGACCGTTGTTGTTGGAAACACAAGTGTCTCTAAGTCACAAAATGCCGGAGTGCATCTTTGAACGTTCCTTGCGATTTGGTGAGGGCAAGGTTTGCGTATGTTCCCTGAATATGACGGATACCTTGGAATTGCACTTCACAATGAACAACTGTTAGGCAAGCGACCGTAGACGGTATACGTTGGATCAACCTAGCAAAACAAAGCGGAAAACAAAATCAGGAGCCGATGCAACGATAAGGTTGTTTTCATTTTGCGTGCTAACGATTTCCCCTGGTCAAGTTGCTTTTTCAGGCCCAATGGCTATTTGCATTGGAGAATTTCTATTTAACAAGCTAAGATATCGACCCGAAAAGAAACGTAATATGAACTCGATTGCGAGATCATTCTAAAATG
The DNA here is from genome assembly GCA_949126865.1 of Montipora capitata. Lineage (NCBI taxonomy): Eukaryota > Metazoa > Cnidaria > Anthozoa > Scleractinia > Acroporidae > Montipora > Montipora capitata. The sequence goes on along the minus strand of OX421452.1, from coordinate 41,024,661 downwards.
CAAGACAAAAAAAACAAAGGTCCTCGAGCGCATCAAATTGCTAACAGATGAAGTTTGCTACAAAATTAATGATGACCCCATGCAAAGTAAAGTTGGTCTGTTTGGACACGGCCATATCCCCAATCGTGCTTAGACCGGAGGGGACCTCAAATAAACTGGAGTTGCGCGTAAAATTAAAAAATTAACGCTGCCTCATATATAAGGAGACCAATCTGGGGTAGCTAGGGCTTTTTCACCACTAAAACATTCCTTTCTACTCACAAGTAAAACCAGTAACCAGTTAATAAAGACAGGAACCCATGACCAGAAGCCAATTTTACTCCAATACTACATTGTAGGTCTGTATTAAGGCTGCTCGAAAGGGTTTCAACACTTAGAAGACTCTCTGTTTAGATCGAACAACGCTAGAACACTGTATCACATAACAGCAATGTTATGGTACCATATGAAACACCGATTATTTCCAAACAAGATGTGATCATTATTGCGATGTAATAAGTTACCTTGGCAACGGGAAAGCACAGCAAAACACCCCATATTTTGGATTTAGTTGCTCATATCTCAAAAACGAACTCGGTGACTCCCTTTTTTAATTGCTTAAAAGCGATTAGAAGGCCACGGTAAAACTTTCAGCAAGGTTTAAAAAAATTCTGTCCAGAGGATTCAGATCTACCTTAAAAAAATCACAAAATTAAGGTGGCTCTAAATCCACTCGCCAGAATTTTTTTAAAACTTCGCAGAGAGTTTCATTATGCCCTTCTGATAACTTTTCAGAAATAAATAATGGAGGTCACCCTGTTCGTTTTTGACATATAAGCAACTAAAGATAAAATAAAGGGTGTTTTTACAGGGCTTCCCCGTTGCCACATTGACATATTACGTCACAATAATGACTGTATCTTGTTTAGCAATAATTCGTGTTTCATTTGGTACCACAATATTGCCAATACATAATACAACGTTGTGGTGCCGATCCTTCTAATAAGAGCATCATTTGGAAGCGATGAAACTGGTTCGAGCCTCCTTAAAGGCCTGGCCAAACGCTCGCAACATTTCAACGCAACATCTTGCAACATTGTTGGGCACAACATGTTGCATACGTTTGGCCACCCTGTTGCGATATGTTGCAACATGTTGGATGATGTTGGATCAAATTTGAAAATGGTTAAATTTTTCACTCGTTTGGCCACGTTCAAGCAAAATTGTTGCACTAGGGCATGCGCGTTAGGTCCACTTGTTGCGCGCCAGTGGCCTGGGGCACAAAAACATCGACATTTTGCGTTGAAAATGTTGAAAATGTTGCGTGCGTTTGGCCAGCCCGTTCAACACATGTCGCAACATCATGCAACAATATGTCGCTTCCCCCTTTCAACCGTATTGAATCATGCTGAATCAAAGTTGAGTCGATGTTGCATGAATTTAAAAGCGTTTAAACTTTGCTTCAACAACCATTCAACATTTCTTTTGTTTTCGCGAATGTTGAATGAACTTGAAGGCGTTTGCCCCACTCTTCAACACAAGGGAGCTTCAGCAACGACGACAGAGACGGAAACGAGAACGTCACAAATTTCCATATTTAGTCAATCTAAAAAAAAATAACTCGGTTGGTAAAAACGCCGTTCCACAAATACAATGAAGTTGTAGGCTCCTTGTTATGGGCTTGAGACAATGATATGTACTAAACAAAAATCTACATTTTACATTTTTTAATGTATTGTAAAAGGAAAGCAGTAATTCATCAAAAGTAACAACTAAACTATGGAATTTCTAACTCGCACCCAAATGATAAGAAAGCCCCCGTGAAAGGGACAATGGGGGCATACCGATCACCCCCCCCCCCTCTCCTTCCTCCACCCCCACCTCCTCCTACCGCGGGAGATCAAGGTCCCTGCAATTTACTAACCGATACGTGGGAATACATTCATCTAGTCGAGCGTTAACAATGCTTATGCTTATTATGCTTGTTTTTCGGTTCATTAACCAAAAAGTAGTCGAATCTGCGCATTTTCGACACTTAAGACGACGTATTTCTGCAAATTGCTCTCAACAGCGTCAAATCACAAAACATGGGTACAGGACACGGCACGCTTGTCGTGCGCGGACCATTTGAGTGAAAAATGCCTGCAAAAACGAAGGAGACTGTTTTGGGGACATTATGTTGTGTTATGGTCTTTGTGGCGTGGATTGAAGCAAAGGCATTAACACAACATGCGCTCTGCCTTCGCGAATGTCGACTAGCTCAAGGAGAAGGCCTGCAAAGAGAACCACAGGTAAATTGCCGGTGATTGTACATGTGTGTCATTTGGCAGCAAAAATTGGTATTGACGAGCGTATGTACGGCTACTTTACTAAAAGCCTAAAGACCAGGGCTTGCATATTAAGTTAAAACCAGAGACCTCAAAAGGTTAAGAATGGCATTCAGAAAGGAATGCACAGTTTTTCGAATCGATCACGTAAAAGTAAAGTAAAATGCCCAGACAAATGTAAAAAGATACCGTATTGCTCATGTAACGTGTTTACTAACAAACTTGCAATTTTTGTTTAGCCAGACTTAGTGATTACGTTTCCAAAATTAGTCTAGTTTGCACTTAAATAAGTACCTTTCCGCGGGTAAAACAAATATGAAAAATCGTTGAAAAGATAGTCCGCAAAATTGGTGGGAACGAAGATCGCTTTGCCTTGTAGTATCAGAATGTTAGAAATTTCTCTTTTATTCATGATCAACTAATTCCATTTACTGATTTATTATGATGAAACATCTGTTTCAATATTAACATTTGCATGAGTGCGAACAGCAATTTCCACATTACAAAAATACTTTTAAATGTTTCAGATTGGACCAATTCAATTTTCCATTTTAATTTTTAAGGAGATTAAATTCTCTTTCTAAGATTTCGATGACTTATGCCGATCTTTCTAAACGAACCCCTGAGGCAAAACGCAGATTAATATTCAAAGCACTTCTCTTTGTAGAACAAGCCAATGGTCCCTAAAACCTTAGTTTCTAAATTTCAATAGCTCGGAAACTGGCCGGAATCGAGGTTTCAAGCCAATATAATTGACTGTTGGCTTCCGTAACTACTGCAGTTTATTAGTTATCATTTCAATTATTACAAACGGCCGAGAATAACCGGCCCTCTCTAGGACTTATAGAGAGGCAGAATTCCCTTCTTCCACCAAGGTTAAAGCAAAATCTTCATTCTTGAACGTTTCGATAGGGACGGCCATCTGAAAAAGCAATAAAGGCATGAAACTGTCCTGTTGGAAAGAAAAAAAAACATTGTTTTTTGTAATGATAGGAAACGAAAGTTCAATGTCTATGCCTCATTAATAGGTTAACCAGAAGAATTTGAAGAAGTTGACAACGGAACTCTATTTGTATTGCCTCTAAGGGCCTATTCATTGAAGCCGACGATTGTTTTCGTCAAAAAAAAAAAATCATTTTCTCATTTTCAGCGGCGATCTCGGAGAAAACGGCTGGAAGATTGTTTTAGCGGAGCGCGAGCCAAACATCTTCAGCTATCCTAGCCACTCCGAAATTCAGCGCTGCGGGCTCCCTTAATTTGGCTACACGCTTTTTCAAGCTACCATAGTGATTGGAACGAAATCGTTAGTAGTTACGCTAGTAGTAAAAGTACTTCGCATTCAGTAAAATAATATGTTTCTCAATTCTTACTGGATTTCCATGAATGTTCCAACCTTAATTTTGTTTTCATTCCCGGCCTGTTTGCCAAATCGTTTGGCTCAAGGCCACAAAAATGCAAGTACGAAACTGCATATAAGTTAATTCAAAACCAAGATAATTTATCCCGACGTTCATTTTACTGCTATGTTCGGGAAACGTCATTACTAAAGGTGTTCAGTTTTTTGTTTCTTTGCAAAAGAATTCTTGTTTTCTTTCCATGATCAATGAGGCTTGCAAGCATAAAGTTATTGGAGCAAATAGAATTATAAAGAGGGTTAGAAATGTCACTGTGAAAAGCCCAATTGCAAACAAACGCATAAAAAAACTATAGACTTGCACAATACAACAGTCGAAGAAACTTAGGCTGTATGATAGGGAAACTTACCAAGCCGTTTCTTTTTAATTTTTTTTTCCTACCTTTTTTTTTTTTTTTCTCGGCACAAACTTGTTTGTTTTTCCCATGTTCAACGGGGCATACAAGCATTTAAATGACCAGTCATAGTGGAGCAAAATAAAATTCGCGTCGAGCCAAATTCCTTTTTTTACCTTACACCTAAGCAACTGACTAAACTTGCACTCAGTAAAACAATCCGAAAGAAACCGAGAGTTTTTTGTAGTTCCGTCATTGTATTTCCCCGCAGCTCATGATCTATCATGAGCTGGGAATGTCATTTTAATTGTTTTGTCATAATTAACCCACACATAGAGAGGAAGTTGTAATTTACACAGATATTGAAGGAATGCATTCACTCATCAGAACTATTTAATAGCATTTATCTATTTATGAAGTAAGAATTAACTTTTCAAGCTATTTAGTTAGGCATATATCTAACGTTAGAATGGTAGAATACATACGACACCAGCTAAGACATTGTTTTTGTGCGTTCTGATTGGTTTTAATCAATATTACTTTTTTTTTTTTTATCAAAGTCGAAGTGATCAGAAAAAAGTGAAATTCCTGTTAGCGTGACCTTAAGTTTTCGACTTGGGAAGGAAAACTAACTTTTTCCGTTCGTTTGTTGTTCATCCTGCACGGTATGTAATAAAATGATACTATTCAGTACCTCAGTATCAATGAATAATTGTTAAATGAATGTGAACTAGAACTACATATATAAAATGTTAATTATGGATATAGATTACCAATGAAACATGATACAAAATGCAAAATGAATCCTCCGAGTACAAAAAAAACTGAAAATGCTTTGGTTTCATTTTCCAGATAAATCATGACGTGTTCACTTCATGCCATCATAAATGCCTCCTTGGAAGAAAACGTGCGTATTTTGAAATTGATGGAATATTTTTTCATAAATCTTCAACAAATTCTTTTACAGACCGACTAATTATTTTGCGCCTTCACAAAGGTGTCATTTAAAATTTACTGGTATCGAACAGGGAAATGATAAGGTTTGCTATCTTGTGTAAAAACTGGGTATTATGTATACAAACGTTTTGACCCCCCCCCCCCCCCCCCCTCCCACCCCCTTCCACATGTATCCTGATATTTTCGAAAACGGAGACTTTTTCCTCCGTTAAATTGCCTCCTGTTCACACAAATATGGCGTTTTCGGTCTCCGAAAAGGAAGGTTTTTCAAAACGCCCTCCGTTCTTCGAAAATATTCGGATACGTGAGGACGGCGCCTTAAAATTCTACAACAGAACATTTAACTAAGCATGACGTCAAAATGGGCCTAGACAGGTTTCATCCCCAAAAACCAAGATATACACTCAGTATTAGTGTTCTAACGTAATCTTGTTAGAATCAAACATTATTCTTCGGAAAACAATGAGAACACGCCAACAGGGCACTATTTTGGCCGCATGACTCAAGATAACGCCGATAGACCTGCAGAGATTTTGGAGACCCGACCCTACGTATGGTGCCAGGGGTTTCGGGATGAAAAAGGAAGTGCCGGGTTATGGTCTGTCAGTACACTATTTTCTAAATACATATTAACATCCATCCTTAGACATTTTTGCACCTTCTGTGATCTTCACAAGTGATGATCGGCATCATTAACTCAAAAAATTCCCTCTTATACAATTATGATCAAAGTAGCGGTCACAGAATCCGGCTTCCACCACTTTAATTGTCTCGGAATCGATTCCCGGATTTGACGTCGCATGAGGGCTGCCCCTGTTCGTAAACTTCTCAGTTCCGAGGAGTGGAAGTTTTTCTCTATTGCAGTCTTCGTTGCAGTTTTTCCTTCAACTAAAAAATCATAATTTTTACCCTTTATAATATTATTAATATATTTTAATTATAATTATAATAATGATTAGTAATTATAATTATAATTTAACACCATAATATATTATTGATTTGATGAAGAAAATTACGGTAGAATCATATTTAAGACAACGTTTCGCTGTCCTCATGACAACATAATCAGGTCAAAATATAATATTTAACAGATAACAAGTATATTAATTTTCAAGTTCAAGTTCAAAGTCCCTAAAACTTGAACTTGAACATTAATATTCTTGTTATCTGTTAAATATTATATTTTGACCTGATGATGGTGTCATGAGGACACCGAAACGTTGTATTAAATATGATTCTACCTGCAATTTTCATCATCAAATCGATAACATTATCATGCCTGATAATATTATTATTATTGTTATTATTATATTATCAATATAATATAATATATTATTACTATAATATATTTTTTTAACATTTATAATATGATTTTTAGTCTCCTTGAACTCAAAGTGATTGTTATTGTTTCATTTAATTTTGGCAGCTCATCGCCTCAAGAATGTAAAAGCCAGGAATCGTCGCCAAATTAACACAATTCAACGGGCCTCTGGTAAGTTTGCGAAATTCTTTCATTTCACACCACTGACAGAACTCCAAAAGCTCTCAAAATACATTGGGTCGGTGAATAAAATATCGGAAGGTCGGAAGGGTAACATCCAGGAGGATGACGACGACTACAGCAACTGAAAAGCAACAGAACAATTATTTTGGATAACCAAAATAACCATGTTGTACGAGCAGCACGCATATTAAAACACTTTTTTGCAGAACTCTCCAAGGAGACAACTTGTGGTACTGAACCAAGTATCAATGTTTCAACGACATAGAGTGCAATGGAATCGTTTACTCTCTATGTTTAAATCCCTTGGTTCTAACCGAATCATAGGGTAGTTCGCCCATATTATACAACGTTAACTAGGTGGTCCCAAAATATTTTTAAGATAACGAAACTGAAGTACTCTCACCACTGCGCCACCCCTTCTAAAACTATAAACGCTTTGCTTTTGCTAGCGCTTGCGCACAAATCATCAGAAAGTAGGTGAATTAAATTATGAGAACGTACAGATATTCTCGTCTCCAGAGCCTCGGATCTTATGTCTGATGATCTGATGCTCTGGGAAAATCTATGTAGGAGATCATGCGGCGTAGGGTTCTTATATCCAAAAATTGGCTATTTGAATCTTACGGTGCCTGCATGCTCACTCCCGTGCTAACATGAATGCACCAATCAAAGACGCTTTTCATTGTTCTTCACGAAAACCAACGAGAAGACACCTTGTTTCGGGGTTCCCCAGAGCTCTTCTCTGCCTCAGTTATGCGCAAAAGAGAGGAGCTCTGGGGTCGAGATGGAACATACTGATTAAGAGAATTATATTTATTCACTTAATTGAAGTATTTTTGAAGTCTTTGCCCCATTATGTTGTAAAATTAAGCTGTAAAATTAAGCTTTTTCAAAGTTCCACCTGCATGCAGCAGAATTGCATCAGAATTTTGTTTGAACAGAGACCTTTATGTGGATCCATTTCCCACCAGTTTTCTTTTGGAAATACTCTGTCATTACACACTGTCAAAACATTGAAATTCCTGTGAAGCTTAAGGTTAGGGTTTTATATACCTTGAAGCAATAAATGAGCTGGTATCGTTCGAAGTTGTACCTCTTCTCCAAAATTCCATTCTACACTGCCATTAAAGCACCTGCAGAAGAGGAAACGATGCCCTGAAACAAAGAATAAATCTGTTGTCTTCGTGCCAATCTCAACACTACCCAACTCGTTTACAAAGGTACCCGGGCACGTTCATTATCAATGGATCTTTAGCACAGCTTTGGGTTCCTTCGTTTCTGCCTTCACCGTTAACATGGTGATGGAGATGTGGAACAAAGAGCTCCGTCTTTTTCAAGTTGAAATAATAACTTTTTCAAGCGTATTTGTGGTTACCTTGCAGTGTGCCCTGTACCAGAACCGTCCATGGAATGGCATCCGACACGTACAAGTATTAAAGCAGCCATTTTCCAATATGGAAACTCCGACGACTGGTTTCTCAATGTAACGTGGCCACCCATGAATGGTACGTGATTTATCTCTACAAACGCTATGCAAACTAGATTGAAACTTGATGCTTGCAAGGAACAATTGCAAAATTCAGTTAAAGTGCTACTACGACCAAAAAATCGATTCTATTTTTCTTTGGATTTTAAAGCTATGTTAACTAAACACTAAGTGACCCAAGGTTTAAGCCCTGATTTCAAAGAGACACATGCTTACTTTGACTGGAATTTTCCTATTTAATGGTCCGCTATTAATAACTTGAAGTCTTAACTTCAGGGAGCTGGATCGAGGAAAAAATGACGTCAAAGAGTTTAAGAATGCAGTGTGTGTGTGCGGGGCTGAATTGAAAAGCAGCATGGGAGTTTCGGGCTTTCAGAATTTTAAACTCGAGTTTTGCATAAATTATATAGTTAGCTGCATTTAGTATAATATCCTCACTGCATACTCATTACCTCATCGTATAAGGTTAAGTTATGGGAAGATTTCGCGACTGCTGAGGCAATAGGCATGCAACGAGGATAAAGCGTAGGGTGCTGTCAACCGCCACCAGGGGTGGTGAGTGGGTCGCGACAGTTGGCCGTCGTCCCGGAGTACGGTTAAAATGACCACGTTTCAGGCAGGGCTATAAAATATATACTCTAAGACCGCAAAGCATCAACACCGCAATAAGCGTGCGCGGAAACGGGGGAATTCGAACGCATAATGAAAACTTCTGCCTTGAGCTAATTAATTATGCAGTGAGAATAGGGTGATAATCATTTTCTTGGTTAATATGGTCATGGAAGACTTTTAAACTCGTGTTTTGCATATATAATAAGCCGCATTTACACGCTGAAAGTTAAAGCTAGTGAGTAAATGACGTCACTTTTCCCTGGATCAAGCCTTCTGAAGTCCGATCGGTCAGTTTTGAACACTAAAATTGAACAGCCTTTGGATAAAAACCAAATCTCAAAATTTTACCATTCAGGTGTTAAAACAAACACATTTTCAAAATCTGAAGAAAAAAAGAAAGCGATATATATTTTAAATCTTTGTAGACTTACACGAGGCAAATCAAATCTATTTGCTGAAAAGCCAGGCTAGCCAGTCTTTATTTGTCGCATAAAAGTTCGGCAGTAATCAACACCAGGAAGTAAAAATTGAGATGAAATGATGTCACGCAAAAATTCCTCGTGTGGGCACTTGCTCAGTAATACCGTTTTTATGTGAGTCGCTATTTCTGGCGCATAAAAAAAAAAGATATGGAAATATCTCCATCGCATTCCAATAACACAGGAGTAAATATGTTAACCAAAGCTACTCAAACATTGAAGCTGCCAAATAAGATCAAGTTGTTCGCGGCGCGTGCGAGGCGTGCACAATGGCACCGACATTAACAGAAAAGTAGTTCAGTCCTATTGCCGAACTGAATTGTTTTTGTTTACGAGAAAATAAACCATAAAACGGCCATTTACCTCCAGTCATTTTACGAGTTCAAGGTACATTACGGAGGGAAAAGACTACCCTTTCAATTGGAGTTCCAAGTCCGTGAAACCCAGCTGAGGTCATGAAATGTCTTCAACAGGGACGGCAGTGGTACAAACAAGCATCAATTTCATTACGATCAAGACTAGCTGAGTCGAAAGCTCAATTTGTATTCCTTATCATTGTAGTTTCAACAACTTCATTATCAGTTTATATCAAGCACGAAGAGGTTATCGCTACAGAACTACCAGCCAAACCCCCTCCTCAGTCCACCCTTTTAATCAGGACGCAAAAGAATTATTTCAGTAACAATTCTGCGTAACTTTTAGATTCGATAGGTACCTGGAATAACATTGTCTTTCGACTGAAAGTGGATACTAATGACTTCGGCAGCGATATGGACTGTTACATACTACCAAAAGTAAGTGGATAAGTATTTAGAACGTTCCAAATCATTCAACATAACATCAACATTCCGAAACGGTCAGCCTCAGTGCCTCATCAGCAACGAAAAAGGAGTAGTCGCAATCACGTGACCTTCGTTTTTTGAACAAAAAAGAAAAGTTTGCTTTAAAAGGGACAACCAAAAGGTAAAGCATGCAGATTTAATTCGTTGTTATCATAGGCCTGGCTCGCTCTAGCTTTATCATTGCGTGACCATAAAAATTTCAAAACCTCAAAGAGACCATTTGTCGACTGACGAAATTTTGTGCAAAACCCGCAAGAATTTTATTTGTCTAACGTTCCTAAATTTCTTTTTTTTTTTAATTTCAGAACCAAACTTCTTTCGTTGCACATCTCACTGCGTTGAACTATAAATATGATAACGATATTGCTATACAGGTAAATTATGGTTTTTCATTTTCTTTTCATTTTCCTTGCCAATGTACTCTTTGGAAGCATAACAATATAAGTTAGACATGATTTTACCTTTTAACCTCGGCAGAAGCTCATGACCTTGAAGCGTTTAATTCTGGTTCACAGCCCGTGTTTTTTGTCCTTATTTGGATGTAAAGTAGCTCTCCATTTTCCCGCGCGTGCGGCATCGATCTTATTCTTGTCCATATTTGGGCATAAAATTGGTGTCCTAAAATCCCCAGCTTTGTTCCAAGGAAAAGAGTAGTAAGTTAATTACACGCTCAAGGTCACGTGCTTCTGATCTTGGATATAGTGCATCTCTCTATTTCGTCTACAACCCACTCTTCAAATATGCATTAATTCAATCACCGAGCAACACATGAACCCAACAAAATGACCTGCTCCCAACTGTGAGGTTTCATAGCTCAGTTGGTAGAGCATTGCACCGGCATCACAGAGGTCACCGGTTCGCATCCAGTGAAGCCACCTGAATTTTGTCTATAAGAGACAACTTGCTTAAATCGTCTTTTCTCTTTCGATTTTATTGGTAGCATATTTGGGAAACGCCATGGCAACGCTGGCACATTTTAATGATGGTCTGATTAATATTAGGCAGTTCAAGAAACGTGAACGGCTACGGCAACAGCACGCGACAAGAATTTAATTGGCTAAAAGAGGAAAATAACGTGTGGTACGCATTTCAGCACATATTTTTGGCGGTACTCTGCATGACAACAACGTGAAACTGACCAAATTTGAGGTTTTGACGAAGTACAAATGTGAACCTTTCATCGTCTAGTTATATCTTGAAACCGCCCTATTTTTAGGATACTTCGTCCACACTCTCGCGATATGAACGAAGTGGAATAATCGCCAAAGACTTACGACAGAGCAAAGCAGGTTATATTTTGACGTAACGACCGTGGTTTTTGCTGACGTCACACGTCGATCTTAAAGTTCCTTGTTCATGAAAATTATATGGTGAACCATTGTTTTTAAATCTCGCACACAGCCTCAATATTCAATACGTATTCTATACTTTTCCTCAGAAAAACTAATCTCTTCACTTTTTCTTCCTGTTGCCAGAATTAATTTTTTAGGGCTTAATTTAAGCACAATATTAGGGCGCTTTCCATTTGACAGAACTGACCAGCCATACAGACCGGGCATTTGGAAGGACTAACTCTAGAAAGCCTTCAAATTATATCACGAGCGTGATATATGCTCCTCCAGAAGAATGTGAGGGATTATCACGCAAGTGTTCCTTCCAATTGATGCATTTTCTTTGCAATCCGTTTTTATTTTCCAAATAATGGCAGCAGTTTCACTAGCAACCTTTGTGGCTTCTGACAAAAGGAAAGCGCCGCCCCTTGGACTGCAGTTACTGAGCAGAATATTGAGATGTGATATCTTCCGACTTTCAAAACAATTTCGACTCGGCAATTTTGTGTACACTGCATATATTTCTCCGAACATTCTTGAAATCGCTTGCATCAATTTTCACTCAATGGAGTTCGTTACTTTATTGATGAAAGAAAACTGGATATGCAGTTTTGTTCCCGCACTCTACTAACGCCGAGCATTGCGATCTTCTACGCACGAGCCTTAATTGGTGAACTGGAGTAAGATCACGAATCAGTTTTTTGTTGTTTCCTTTCTGTACTCATAGATTCACAGCCTTCCTTTCAATAGCAGCGAGGGAGAGCTTTATATGGTTTACGGTAAGTAAATAAATGGTTGCCTTGCAGTTAAAACGGGTGGAGGTTTGAAACTCCTTCCCCTCAAAAATCCGATCTCGAAACGTACAGCAACGAATCGGGAAGCGCACTACATCCACACAAGGTCACTTTCAGAGCGGGACCAGACTCACTTTTAGACGGGTTATTTTAATACGTTTCAGCTCGCATGAATGGTAATTCCAATCCAATCCCAAGCGTGGCAAGGTACCATTAATTATGTGTATGTCTGGTTTCGCGGGTAAATCCTTCTAAAATAACTCTTTGAACTCGAAACGCCGTGCAGCAGGTATGACGTAATTGTTTAGTCTTCTAATAAAGCACTCCTAGAGTCGACGCTAGCATGACTAGGAGCAAACAATTCACATAGTTTACTAAGCCCATGTCACTGCATTTTTACAGACGGATCTATTTTTAGAATACCTTTCCCTCAAGAAACAAAGGTAGTTCCGGACACTCATGGGTTTGTCATCCTAGACTGTATCCCATGCATCTTTTATCTTTTTCATGAATCCTTTTCTTTGACTTCGTTCACGTTCTTCGATCGCGATCTTCATTTCATTTGTCCAGTTGAAGGTACGAGTGCTTGCATTCTCCCTTGCGTTAACGTTCTCTGGTTCTCTGGTTCCGGTTCAACATCTAAACTTACCTCTCTCTTGAATCTTGCGGCATTAGCTCTTAGGTTCTGCTTTGAAACATTGCTTTTATTGGGGTATTGATGATCCCACCTCCTTTTCAACCTTCCATGAATCGTTTACCATTTTGGCTTTTTTTAACATCTGCATCAACCAAACACCTCTTCTCATCAACTGAATATATCGACACGTGGTGTCTTATTAAAGTTTGAGTTCCTCCACTTGGGACAGCCTAGTGACATGTATGTCCTGCCACATTGTTTCCCTGAAGTGCTCCACTGTTGTTGTTGTTGTTGGGGTTGTTGTTATTCGGTTGACACAGGATCCCATGTCTATGAGCACACAACTTCATTGTATTTGTGGAACGGCGCTTTTGTGTCATATTTAGATTGATTTTCCCGCGAACCCAGACCTTTCCAGCTAATCACAAGTCTTGCATGTGAACTTATTGCCCATGGGATTTAGAACGTGTCCCTCGTGCGAGCTAAATCGTCCAAAAATAGCCTGATCTGTAAAAATGCCGTTACATAGACCTGGTATTGGAGTTGTAGTCACCTGGTTATGGTTTCCTAGTTGACATTGATTTTGATCTATTCCTCCCATAGAACGGTTAAATTTACCCACAGGGGTTCAGTCCATCCAGCGTTGCCCGGCTCACTGGATAAGGCTATATAGTGGTAGGGGCACCACTTTTACCAGATCCCGCCATTGGTGACCTCATAATGCAGCGACCATTCACCGATATCGGCACGGTGCTTTCGAGTTGCGGATACATCTATTCGTGTATAGCCTCCACTAGGTGGTCTACTAACCATACTCTTTTATGCAAGTGAAGTGTGGGGGATTGATTGCAATGGGAAATTAGAAAAGGACCCAGCAGAATTCGTTCGAAATAAATTCCTAAAGTGGTTGCTGGGAGTTAACAAATACTGCAACAACAATGCGTGCAGGGCTGAAACAGGACGGTTCCCAATGACAATTGATGCTCAATGTAGGAACTTTAAGTTCTGGTTAACCTTAACCAAAAATGAATACAAATTATCCCAAATAGCATACAATGACATTAAATGGAAGGACAATAAGGCTTTCTGGAGCAAAAAAATCAAAGGCTCATTGGAACATATAGTATAAGGAGACCTCTGGATGAAAGCACACTATGTAGACATAGGAATTGTAAACATTATCAGGCAACGACTCAAGGATATCGAACTAAAGATGGCCAAGTGAAATAAAAAAAACGACACCAGAAAAGATGCTAACCAAAGCAACAAAATGAGAACCTACCGGTTATTCAAAACGATAGACAATTACAAATGTGAAGACTACCTAAATCAGGTCACCAATACACGACACAGATTAGCCCTAACAAAACGTCGACGTATCAACCACAAATTAGCCATAGAGACAGGACGTTATTCGAGACCGCTCAAGAAACCTGCAGAAAGAATTTGCCCAATTTGTAAAATAGAAATGGAGGACGAATACCATTTTCTAAATATATGCCCTGCTTACCAGGAAAAACGATGTTTGTTACTAGACTATTTGGAAAAAGAATATAGAATAAAAATAAGCAGAATGCCACCTAATAAAATATTCATGTTTCTGATAAATCCCCCGAGCGGAAATGTTAAAATACAAAAACTAATAGCAAAACATATATTCGAATACTTTGAAAAGAGGAAAGGGTAAGACGGATATACCTTCGGCTGGTTTGTGATCACAATTGTCCTTCTCCTAGGATGACTGCTGGTCAAAGCTAACGAGCTCACCCTGCCCACAGCACTTGCTATTTAAAGGCGCCAGAATCTCCCCTTTCGCCCCTTTTCCTGTCAGTTCCAAAGGAATTCGCCACGAGAAGGCCAGGAGCTGGACGTTAACTGCCGGGGGTCTGTCTGTGCGCATGCCATGGGAGTATGTTGTAAGCAGACAGAGAATGGCTCAGTTTCCTCTACCACTCCGGCGATTAGAGCTCTGTTGAAATGGAGTACAAAGCCACGACAGTGCAGTTATACTCCACGGTAACGAAGACCCCGCACTGGGAACGGTACGGGAGTTTGAAGAGCAAGCGGCGAGGACGGGGCGTAGGTCCATTTTTAAAGAAGTGATAAAGTGCGCGGAGGAGTTTGGGTTAGAATTGGATTTGGAACACGTGCAAAAGATCAGGACGGACGTTCGGGAGTGTCAAATTGAGAAGTTAGAGGATGAGGTCAGAAATCAACCATGGCAAGGGCCTCTAGTGACTACCAGGCGGGAGGATGAGAATCTGAGTACGTACGGGTGTTACTGGTGGCTCACAGAGTGGAATAACTGCCCATCACACATCATCGCTGGACTCGTTGAGCTATACAAGTAGCTCTTACCAACGCGAGTATACATGAGTCAGAAGACCAACACAAGCGCGGAAGGTGAGGTGAGGTGCAGATTATGTGTCAAGGCCCCAGAGAATGTGGTTCACATCTAGTCAGGATGTAGTGCGCTGGCCCAGAGCAAGTATCTCTCTAGGCACGACGCAGGGCTGAAGGTACTGTTTTAAGAGCTGTTGCGTGATGAGGGACTTATAGACGAGATACAACCCTGGTACACACCCGACAAGCCCAAGCCTGTGTATGAGTCAGAGAACGTCAAAGCTTATTGGGATGTCCCTATGTATGCCTATCAACAAGAGGTTAGATGCTATGCACGTACTGTAAATCATAAGTGCAAGAGAGTTGTGACTTTGGAAATGAGCTGCCCGTGGGTTAACAATCGGAAAAGAAAGGATAAGGAGAAGACCCTTAAGTATGGACCCCTTTCTTTGGGAACTGAGGCAGCAGTTCCTAGGCTACGAGGTGAAGCAATATAACATCATAATGGATGCCTTCGCGATCGGTGGTTGGTCACGACAGCTGGATGTCACGATGCGCTAGCTCGTGCGAGGCAGAAGCACAGACGTACTGCGAAAGATGCAGAGAGCAGTGCTCTTGGGCACCTTGAATTTCGCCCGGACTTTCAAGGTTGCAGTCTAAATTAGAAATAGATATAAAAAAGGACCATACACACAACATAGCTTTTAAGGATTATTTAATGTACATATACAGATATATATATAGACCTTGTAATGTAATTTAATATATATTGGGACCGCTTGATATAGTGGTACTCATCACTCTCATCCTCCCGCCTGATAGTCTCGCCTCCCGCCTGATAGTCAAGCGGCCCTGGACAAGAGCGGGTACCAATATACATTGAAATTCCAACCAAGAGCGAGTAGAGGAGGGACTGGCAGGACAAGGAAAATAAATATCAACTGGTTCAACCCGCCTTACGATGCACAGGTCAAAACCAACTTAGGAAAGCAGTTCTTACGAATTGTAGACGAATCTTTTCCCAAGGGCCACGCTCTTAGACCAATTTCCAACCGTAACACATTAAAACTATCATATAGTTGCATGCCCAAAGTCAAAAGCATAATTGACGCGCACAACAAGCACGTGCTAAAAACGCTAGAACCTGAAGTAATTAGGAACCAATTCCTAACAAAGGGTATAATATATCAGGCAGCAATAACCTCAAGCGAGGGAAATGAGTATTACGTAGGGCTAACTGACACTGATTCCAAGGCTAGATTTCCCAACCATAAGCATTCCTTTAAGAATGTGATGCACAGCAACCAGACAGAGCTAAGTAAATATGTGTGGTGGCTGAAAAATGCTAAAGTAAATTACAACATCACGATTTTGGGAAGGGTGCGCGAGTATTCTAACAGCACCAAAAGATGCAATTAATGTACACTCGAGAAATACTATTTAATTTGCCATCCGGAGCTCGCAACGCTCAACAAACGGTCAGAACTAGCAAGCAGCTTTCGGCATGCAAACAAATTCCTTCTAAAGAAATTGTAATTCAAAATAGTAATTAAAAACTGCAATTCACAATTACGCGCATGAGCAGCAGTACAAACCACCATGTAGAAATGGTAATCATTGTAAGATCCTGAAGAGTGGGACATGGTCCTACGAAACAAATTTGTCGATTACAGAATGTAGTCCATTTATCTTTACTTGTATACGTAGTTCTAGCTCCACTAGCTATTGAGCACTCTGCGAGGGCTTATTGGCATGCTGCTTTCAGTATATATGTATATATAATTTATTAATTTATTTATTTCTACTCTACGGCTCACAGGTTACGGTTTGCGCCCTGTGTAGCTTGATTAGATGTAGCATACGGTTGAATCCTCTGCTATACTAAAAAAAACTAGTGAAATAAATAAATTAATAATAATAATAATAATAATAATAATAATTATTATTATTATTATTATTATTATTATTATTATTATTATTATTATTATTATATAATATAGAGCGAGTGTCGTAAAACCAAAACCAAAGTAATTACTTTGGTCAATCAAAAAGGACTGAGACAACCCAAAAAACAAATCAAAACTCGAAGTAATTACACGTAACCGACACAAAGCGCGGGAAAATGTGCAAGCGCGAGCCACGATTGGTTTTGGTTTCACTTCTGATTGGTTGAAAAAAGGGCGCGAGAACTTTGAACCAATCACTGAGTGAAGTAATCATAAACCAAAGTAATTATCTAATTACTTTCGACACTCAATTGAAAACCGCTCTAATAATAATAATAATTATAATTATAATTAATAATAATAATAATAATAATAATAATAATTATTATTATTATTATTATTATTATTATTATTATTATTATTATTATTATTATTATTATTATTATAATTATTATTATTATTATTATTATTATTATTATTATTATTATTATTATTACTGTTGTTGCTGTTGTTGTTGTTGTTGTTATATGTCAATTTTTTTTATTTTTTAAATCTGTATTTGATAGCCCCTAGAGATCCGACAAGATCAAGTCCACCAGGTCCAGCTGATCCCAAGCCTGGTAAGTTTGGTCTAGTAGTTATCGTTAACTTCTCAACCTCGCATATTGCGTTTCTCGCCTTGTAACTGAGATTTCCACCAATTCAAACGTTTAGGATTGATCACCATTTAATTAATCAATTATTCCATTCACGTTTGTTGGGTTGCAAACTCGGCCCTACGGGTTTCGTTTGCTATTTACCACCTTGTACCCAAGGCCCCATGACATTACGCACTTATTCGGTCGAACCCAATAATTTCCGTCTAGCCCTGCCAAACTCAATTGATAAGCATTTTATAATAACTGCCACAGCGTGTGGTAGCTCAAAAATGACGAAATACACTACATAGAAAACGTGGAAACCTACAACTATTTTATTCGTTCCGAATGACCTTTTCCTGTTTTCCTCTGACACCACATTGGGACACATGGATGGCGTTACAGTTTGGAAGTGAATGTTGAAGTGATGCTATGATCAAAACGTCACTTA
This sequence comes from Montipora capitata, assembly GCA_949126865.1. Classification (NCBI taxonomy): domain Eukaryota; kingdom Metazoa; phylum Cnidaria; class Anthozoa; order Scleractinia; family Acroporidae; genus Montipora; species Montipora capitata. The sequence goes on along the minus strand of OX421452.1, from coordinate 41,006,586 downwards.
CTTTTTTCTTCATATTTTGAAAGTGTGTTTGCTTATCACCCACCTAGCAAAATTTTAAACTTTGATTTTTATACAAAGGCTGTTTCCGCCATTATTCACGTTCAAAACTGACCGACTGGACCTCAGAGGATTGGATGTAGGGAAAAATAATGTCATCTACCCAATAGCTTAAAATTTCGACGTGTAAACGCAGCCACGGTTTATTATGTATACAAAACACGAGTTTAAAAATCTAAAAGCCCGAAACTCTCGTGCTGCGTACAAACGCATTGCATTCTCAAACTGGTGAATCTTTGACGTCATTTTCTCCTCCATCCAGCTCTCTCAAGATTTTGAAGTTAGTAATGGCGGACCATTAAATAGGAAAATTCCAGTTGAAATAATTAAGCGCCTTTTTGAAATTAAGGCTTAAAACTTGGGTCACTTAGTGTTTAGTTAACATAGCTTTGAAATCCAAAGGAAAAAAAAATTTGTTTTTCTTTTAATCATAGTACCACTTTAAAGTCGTGGGCCTTACTTGTATCTGGTGTCGCCTTTTTGCCTATTAAAGCCACACGTGGGCTTGCCCTTTAATTTGTAATCGAGCTTTTCAGTCTTGCTACTTGACCTAAAAAGAATTAGGTCTCCAATGTCGACGGAGGGATGAACCAACATCGTTTTTGCATCTCTAGGTATCATCAAAGCTGTGGCAATATCGATTGCAACCGTCACGGTGATTGGTTCAGTTTTATGTATTTACAAAGTCTACAGAATCTGCAAAAAACCAAGGACTGAAGCAGGTTGAGTATCATCGTTGATTTATGTTTAGCGTCAAAATTGAACTGTTAAGCCTGGTTTCCACTAGCTACGAAAGCACAAGCGTAAGCACAAGCGCAAGTATAAGTAGCTTATGCTAGTGAAAACGAACGTCGACACAAGCATCAACCACGGCATTCGCCATTTTGTTGAAATGATCATCTACATCTATAATTTTAATCCACAAAGGTTTCTCATACGCGCGGATTGGTCAGCTCTCTTGTCACAGCTTAAAAGTGATAAATTATACAATAAATACGATAGACCTGTTAAATAAATATTAGAAAGAATGAGGGTCATTCCAGGCCGATAGCCGCCCCTGAAACCACATGTTTAAAAGCATCTAGTGAAGCAGCTTCAATAATACCGTTGCTTAAGTTATTCCATACCTTTACGGTTCTAGACACCAAACTATGCTTGAAAACATTGCTAGAAGCTTGTAGTCCGTTGAATAAACTTATTAGGATGGAACTGCCTTGTAACTCTGCTTCTGAGTCACATGGGCTGGTATGGGGAGCCTGATCACATTATTTATGGCGTTCCACATAACAATTAACTTTGTATTTAATCGACGCCTCTGAACTGTGGTCTTATCTCTCCTTTCGTTTTAATGTTTTAACGTTTCGTATTAATGTCAGGGTCATTAAGGCATCTACTGACCTCCTCGCAGCTGCTCTCTGCAATATCTGTAATCTCTCCTTTTCCACTGGAAGTGTTCCTGACAAATTAAAAATTAGCAAAGTTCTCCCAATTTACAAGAGTGATGACAAAACAAACTTAACCAATTACAGACCTATCTCAATCTTGCCTTTCTTCTCTAAAATTCTTGAAAATATTACGTATCATCGCCTTATGAGCTACCTTATTAAACCTGACATTATAATTTAATAATCACCAATATGGTTTCAGAAGTAAACACTCAACATTTATGGCCATCCTCGAGCTTACAAACCAGATACATTGTATTTGAAGCTTTTGAAATATCGGTGTCTTCATTGATCTCAGGAGGAACTTGACACGGTTAACCGTTCCATCCTATGAGACAAATTGCATTTTTATGGTATACAAGGTTTTTCTTTGTCTTGGTTCCACGATTATCTGAATTCTAGATCCCAGTTTGTTGAAATAGCCAACTGTAGATCTTCCCTCCAAACTATTAAATGTGGAGTCCCTCAGGGCTCTGTGCTGGGGCCACTCCTTTTCCTCATATATATGTTACAGGTTGAAATAAAATTCAGGTTGATTTAATTTCAACCTAGGTTGATTTTTTTCAACCTAGGTCAATTTTTTTCAACCTAGGTTATTATGAACTGTCTAAAAAAGGGGTTTCTCCTTTTTTGGGGATGTAATTTAAAAAAATGGGGCATGGATTTTTAGGGGGGGGGGATAAAAAAAATAGCTTTCTCCATCTTTTCCTTACCTTCCGTCCTTCCTCCACTTACTGTCTCTCCCTTACCTGCCCCCTTATGGTCCTTCCTTACTACCAACATTCCATACCGCTCCAAGGATTCGAACCCTCGCACCACTGGGCATACGAGATTTCTTTTCCTTCGTATGAACCGCTAAGCCATCGAATCAGCAACTGAGCCTTCACGACAACCACCATTTCGTACATGCGTAAATGACATAAAATAAGACTTAGAAAAATTTCAACTCATCCACAAAGCTAAAAGGTCGCCGATGGAACTTCGTGAACAAGTTAAAGGGTGGCAAAATTTATCTGAAGAAGAATGAAACCGCTCTGATTCTCCAGTGCAACGGAAGCAAAAATTGTTTGAAAGAGCTGAGATCTTGATTCTGAAGGACAAATGGTCAAATATTGTGCTAATTAAGTTTATTTAAGCCCCGTTTACACGAGCAATTTTTATGTGACAACTTTTATGTGACAATTTTTATTTGCTCGTGTAGACGAGGGAAACTGGCCAATTTTTATGTGACAAATACACTTGCTGAAAAGCTGGCGTGTTAGCTTTTATGTGACAAATAAAAATTGTCATACACGGAAAATTGCTCGTGTAGACGACTCGTCACATAAAATGTGGCAAATATTGGTGGTCCCCAATCTTCCACTGAGAACGCGATCAAAATGGCGGCCTCCAACGTCGACCAGCGCTGCTTCCAGTAGAGGAATTTATTGGCCAGATCGAGTAATGACTTTGTTGCTAGAGGCCGTCAGAGAAAAGGAGAGTCTCTGGAACACCAAAAGCGAGGCATACAAGAACCGAAACGTGAAAAAAGTACAGTACGAGGAAGTACTGCAGTTGATAAAAGAGGAATTGCCAGACGTTGATTTCGTGCCTCGCCTTTAGGTGTCCAAAGTCATTACTGGCGCACTAAACTTCAAACTGTTGTTGGTTTTCGGAATCTCTAGGAGAAAAGAAATAAAAAAGCCACAAATACAGAGCAGGGGAATGGTTAATAATTTGAAAAAGTGGATGAACCAGACATTGAAGGAGACGGCAGTGTCTGACACTTGCAGACTAACTCTAAATCACAGTTATTGAAAGCTAACCGCTAAAAAATGGGTCCTGAGACTTAAATACTGTTTATGAGCACTATTTGAAATGGGTGCTTAGACTTAAATACTGCTTATCAGCGCTATTTGTAGGGAGCCAGCAGTCTACCTTTTGCAGATATCATACACCAGAAAGGGAAGAAGAAAAAGAAGAAGTTCAAACTTCAGGATTATATAGCACTGAAAATTAATAGAACGGAAATGGTAACGCCCCTTCATCCAAATGTGCTACTTGCCAAAATTGTAGAACTTGGAGGGGGATTTGTCAAAATAATCACAAAATTTGGATTTATCACTACAAACAGACTCAGCAAAATTGAAAAAAAGAATTAAAATTCAAAAGAAATAACACTTACAAAGAGCCTACAAAATGGCTTCTGATCAATAGATTACAAAACCCTTTTTCCTGACCTTTTAAAGTTTTGTTTTTACTTGCTTTTGATTATTACGAATTCCATATAAGCAAATTAAACGATATAGCAAATAACTAAGCAAATTAAAAATCAACAATGAATCACGTATGTTTCGGTTCTTTTATTCCTTAGAAGATAATTTAATATTGTTTCCCCCTGCCCTCTAAAGGAGATTCATCAATGAGCAATGTCCTTCTAAAAAGCCCTTAGAAAAAAAAGCAGAATTGGTTATCAGGCACAGTATGCCTAACCCCAACCTTAATGCTAACCATTTAAAATCAATGCTTAGACTAAATAACAACCAAAGGCGTTTTTACAGATTGACTCATGAAAAACGTACGTTAACATATTCCCTTCCTTCCAGCACCGATTTACTTACCAATATACACGTACTTGCGAACAATTGATTAAATTTTCGTTCATGTTTCGTATTTTCAATTTCAACCCAGGTTAAAATTAAATTTACCTAGATTGAAATCATTTCAACCTGAATTTCAAATTTACCTGTAACATATACATTAACGATATCTTTGCATCTTGTACCCTATTTTCCCCATTCATCCTCTTTGCTGATGACTTCACCCCCTTTCTTCAACATAATAATATATCTGAACTATTTAGCATTGTTAATCGTGAACTTTCCCTTGTTGCTACATGGTTCAAGGCTAATAAGTTAACTTTACATCCTGATAAAACTGAATTTATTATAATTCATCCTTTTAGAAAGAAGATCAATTCTAATAATCTCACCATCTGCATTCATAATAGTACCATACAAAGAGTTGAACATACTAAGTTTCTTAGGGTCATTATCCATCAAAATCCCTTCAGTATGGAAACCACGCATAAAAGTAGTTTTGTCTAAAATCACTAAATCTATTGGCATAATCATAAAATTGAGACAATTTTTTTCCAATACTCTATGCACCTTGTTCTAATAGTTCCCTGTCTCCAATACTGCTCGATTATCTGGGCCTCCACTTACTCATCACATCTCCAACCTCTCGTCTGCCTTAGCCGGAAGAAAAAGGTTTTAGAATCATTAATTATTCACCCCCACGTACTCACACTTACTCTCTTTTCAAAAAGTTCAGGTTACTTAATATATTTCACATTTTCAAGTATCAGGTCGCTTGCTTCATATCTCTGCATATGAAAAAGGTTGTCCTTTTCCCACTTTCTTCTCTCTTTAATCCCAATGTCGACTATCATCACTATTCTACTCGTCAAAGAAATAACTTGCATATTCACTCCTTGAAATATTCTTACTCCATCCGTGTTCAAGGTCCTAAAATTTGGAACTCCTATAGTAAACTCAAAGATTACTATTTGTCAATTCAGTTTTTCTTCCTTCATTCAATTATCTTACATGTATTATGCTTACTTATATCACAATTTTCCTTCCTTTCTTATTATTTTCCTTTCTTATTATGTTGTATCTTCTTTTATGAATGTTGGCTGAGGATTTTGGAAACTTAACTCTAACTCTACGTCATACCTCTAAGAAAATAACTCTAAGAATAGCTGTCCCCTATATCAATCTTGCATGTGAAGCTTTCCGTGCACGAAGTCCGTGGTTCACTTCGTAATTGAAAGGGAAGTTCACAAATCAATTCCACTTGTTGGTTTTTCCATTAACTGGGTAATGGTATAGCCATAGCCTTTTTCTTTTTCTCTCATTTACTTTGTAGTATATTCACATTTATCAAATCAATAACAAAAAAACAAACTCTTAATAAACTCCAATCCTGAGAGATCTGGAGTATGATGACAATTTTTTTCGACGGATTGACTTAAGTATGCCAATCAGTAGCTTCAGATCTTTAGGGTCGGGGGAGAAAATAATTTGAAAGGAAGTGGGAATGAGCCCGCCATCCCACCCACAAATGCAACATGTTGACTTGTTGTTCGAGGAGAGCAGACATATTTTTTTGTTTACTAGATTACTCATTGATTGAAGGCGGATAAGTTCCTTCACGAATCAGCGGGAAGCTCAATTCGTTATTATTATTATTAATTATTAATTTTATTATTATTATTATTATTATTATTATTATTATTATTATTTCTTTTTTATTGCTGTTTGCCTAAGAGCAAAGAACAAACTCTTCTTCGGGTTAACTTGGCAGTAAACACAAAAATTGAAGGTTATTACTTTTTGACAAAGTATAGAATTCGACACCGTTTTTGGACCATTTTTTTTTTTTGGAGGGGGGGGGGGGGGGGGAGGGTCGCGATCTGGTTGCGCATGCGTATTCCCTGTCTCGTAGAAGGCAGCCTAAGTAGGTATCTCTTTCTGCAGAGGCAATCGCGATGGGCACAAAACCATGGAAGACTACAGGGCAGATTAACATGGAAATAAGTATTATAGAATTGTGTGCGCGATCGACCCGAAACGCAATGCAATATCCGGTTATCGTATGACTCCGTAAAACACATCATAATTTTATAATTCTCCCAGTTTTGTTGAGAAAACGTATTAAATATTTTTAAATACCATCGTACAGACTTGCAAAGCATCTGTTTACTGTGTTTTGATTTGAGTCAATGCCGTTAACAACAGGTTTTAATGTAAACAACTATCTACGATCGCGCTTCATCCTATCATTGTGTTACGGAATATGGACAGGAGACTTCGGAATACGGAATTGAAAGTGAATATTGACCAAGATATCGTAACATTAAAAAAAAACCCACTGAAATACTGTGAACTGGAAGTCGGCTAAAAATCGCTCGAACAAAGTGTAGGCTACCCGTAGCCTCTTCTTCCTTAAGTTCGTGCTAGCAACAGTTACCAAGTAAGTTTACAAAAGTGGAAAATTCAACCGAGCAAGGGCCACGTGAGTTTTTCGGTTTCGAGACTTGTGGCAGACAGCCTTTTGCCTCAACATATTAGTTTCCTCACATTGTTTCTCCTGATTTTGTGTTACTAGATTACGAGTACGACGCGTTCATTGTATTCAGCTACCCCGACAGGGAGTGGATGAAGAAGATTGTTCATCTTCTGGAAGGACATCACATTAAGTACTGTGTACACCACAAAGACTTTGAACCCGGTAGACCGTTCGTAGAAGAAATGGCGAGATGTATTAACAACAGTCAAAAAGTCCTGGTCTTATTTTCAAAAAAATTCTTGAAAAGCAAGTTCGGCGATTACGAGATGAAGCTAGCCATTCATCGAATGGCACAAAAGCGGGACGACAGTTTGGTGATCATCAAAATCGATGATGTGGATCGTAATAATCTACCTCCAGAACTGATCTCTAATAGCTTTATCGACTGCACGAGTCCCTTGGAACGACCCTTCTGGGAGTTAAAGGTACTGAAACTCTTCCGCCCTCGATCCACGAGTGAGTGGATCAGCGACAATAATAACGAGATTACAGTAAGACCAGCCTTTCTGAGAAATTGGAGCATTGAGACCCAGATATCAACAGTGTAACGTAAATATTTCTGACCGTTGTTGTTGGAAACACAAGCGGCTCGATGTCACAAAATGCCGGAGTGCATTTTTGAACGTTCCTTGCGATTTGGTGAGGGCAAGGTTTGCGTATGTTCCCTGAATATGACGGATACCTTGGAATTGCACTTCACAATGAACAACTGTTAGGCAAGCGACCGTAGACGGTATACGTTGGATCAAGCTAGTAAAACAAAGCGGAAAACAAAATCAGGAGCCGATGCAACGATAAGGTTGTTTTTAATTTGTGTGCTAACGATTTCCCCTGGTCAAGTTGCTCTTTTCACGC
>OX421452.1:40994114-40996614 GCA_949126865.1 Montipora capitata | reverse complement strand
GTTGCATGAGTTTAAAAGCGTTTAAACTTTGCTTCAACAACCATTCAACATTTCTTTTGTTTTCGCGAATGTTGAATGAACTTGAAGGCGTTTGCCCCACTCTTCAACACAAGGGAGCTTCAGTAACAACGACAGAGACGGAAACGAGAACGTCACAAATTTGCATATTTAGTCAATCTAAAAAAAAATAACTCGGTTGGTAAAAACGCCGTTCCACAAATACAATGAAGTTGTACGCTCCTTGTTATGGGCTTGAGACAATGATATGTACTAAACAAAAATCTACATTTTACATTTTTTAATGTATTGTAAAAGGAAAGCAGTAATTCATCAAAAGTAACAACTAAACTATGGAATTTCTAACTCGCCCCCAAATGATAAGAAAACCCCCGTGAAAGGGACAATGAGGGCATACCGATCACCCCCCCCCCCCCCTCTCCTTCCTCCACCCCCACCTCCTCCTACCGCGGGAGATCAAGGTCCCTGCAATTTACTAACCGATACGTGGGAATACATTCATCTAGTCGAGCGTTAACAATGCTTATGCTTATTATGCTTGTTTTTCGGTTCATTAACCAAAAAGTAGTCGAATCTGCGCATTTTCGACACTTAAGACGACGTATTTCTGCAAATTGCTCTCAACAGCGTCAAATCACAAAACATGAGTACAGGACACGGCACGCTTGTCGTGCGCGAACCATTTGAGTGAAAAATGCCTGCAAAAACGAAGGAGACTGTTTTGGGGACATTATGTTGTTTTATGGTCTTTGTGGCGTGGATTGAAGCAAAGGCATTAACACAACATGCGCTCTGCCTTCGCGAATGTCGACTAGCTCAAGGAGAAGGCCTGCAAAGAGAATCACAGGTAAATTGCCGGTGGTGCCCTTATTGAATATTGTACATGTGTGTCATTTGGCAGCAAAAATTGGTATTGACGAGCGTATGTACGGCTACTTTACTAAAAGCCTAAAGACCAGGGCTTGCATATTAAGTTAAAACCAGAGACCTCAAAAGGTTAAGAATGGCATTCAGAAAGGAATGCACAGTTTTTCGAATCGATCACGTAAAAGTAAAGTAAAATGCCCAGACAAATGTAAAAAGATACCGTATTGCTCATGTAACGTGTTTACTAACAAACTTGCAATTTTTGTTTAGCCAGACTTAGTGATTACGTTTCCAAAATTAGTCTAGTTTGCACTTAAATAAGTACCTTTCCGCGGGTAAAACAAATATGAAAAATCGTTGAAAAGATAGTCCGCAAAATTGGTGGGAACGAAGATCGCTTTGCCTTGCAGTATCAGAATGTTAGAAATTTCTCTTTTATTCATGATCAACTAATTCCATTTACTGATTTATTATGATGAAACATCTGTTTCAATATTAACATTTGCATGAGTGCGAACAGCAATTTCCACATTACAAAAATACTTTTAAATGTTTCAGATTGGACCAATTCAATTTTCCATTTTAATTTTTAAGGAGATTAAATTCTCTTTCTAAGATTTCGATGACTTATGCCGATCTTTCTAAACGAACCCCTGAGGCAAAACGCAGATTAACATTCAAAGCACTTCTCTTTGTAGAACAAGCCAATGGTCCCTAAAACCTTAGTTTCTAAATTTCAATAGCTCGGAAACTGGCCGGAATCGAGGTTTCAAGCCAATATAATTGACTGTTGGCTTCCGTAACTACTGCAGTTTATTAGTTATCATTTCAATTATTACAAACGGCCGAGAATAACCGGCCCTCTCTAGGACTTATAGAGAGGCAGAATTCCCTTCTTCCGCCAAGGTTAAAGCAAAATCTTCATTCTTGAACGTTTCGATAGGGACGGCCATCTGAAAAAGCAATAAAGGCACGAAACTGTCCTGTTGGAAAGAAAAAAAAACATTGTTTTTTGTAATGATAGGAAACGAAAGTTCAATGTCTATGCCTCATTAATAGGTTAACCAGAAGAATTTGAAGAGGTTGACAACGGAACTCTATTTGTATTGCCTCTAAGGGCCTATTCATTGAAGCCGACGATTGTTTTCGTCAAAAAAAAAAAATCATGTTCTCATTTTCAGCGGCGATCTCGGAGAAAACGGCTGGAAGATTGTTTTAGCGGAGCGCGAGCCAAACATCTTCAGCTATCCTAGCCACTCCGAAATTCAGCGCTGCGGGCTCCCTTAATTTGGCTACACGCTTTTTCAAGCTACCATAGTGATTGGAACGAAATCGTTAGTAGTTACGCTAGTAGTAAAAGTACTTCGCATTCAGTAAAATAATATGTTTCTCAATTCTTACTGGATTTCCATGAATGTTCCAACCTTAATTTTGTTTTCATTCCCGGCCTGTTTGCCAAATCGTTTGGCTCAAGGCCACAAAAATGCAAGTACGAAACTGCATATAAGTTAATTCAAAACCAAGATAATTTATCCCGACGTTCATTTTACTGCTATGTTCGGGAAACGTCATTACTAAAGGTGTTCAGTTTTTTGTTTCTTTGCAAAAAAATTCT
>OX421452.1:40981614-40984114 GCA_949126865.1 Montipora capitata | reverse complement strand
TCTTAGCAAAATAGCAATTTTGGTCAGATTACTATTTTGCGAAATGGATCAAAAATTTCTGGGCAGGTACGACCCTAACCATTTACCAATGCTAACATTAGGCCTAAAAACTTTTGTTTAGGCCTAAGGTTAGCTTAAAGAATGTTTAGGATTCTTTCTGTATTTCTGTTTCTTTTAGTTTCGTTTCACAAATTAGTGTAAGCCCCAACAAAGTTCATCTCATGTATCCAACAGGGGACTCCAAAATTAGCCAGTCCCAACATGAACAATATATATAAGCATTAACATATTTCATAACAATAAAATACCAGTGATAAATGAACAGATATTGTTATTGTTCTCTTTGGGTAATGTAATCATTGTTAGTAATGACAAAATGAAACAATTTGTAACTGATACCCAATCTAAACATTGTCACAAAGTGAACACATCCCCTTTCTCACAAAATCTTCCTTTCTGAGGTTAAAAAGCTCATTAACATGCTATGAGACACTTTAAAGCAAAAAAAAAAAAAAATCATAAATAGCGGTCCATAGAATAGACCGGGTCTATGGACCCGGTCCAAAAGGGAGGTCTATGTTTTGTCCTTTCCCTTAAACAGGTGACACAGCTAATTAGGAATAGGATGTTTTGCAACAGGTTGATGGAATGGAAATAACGTAGGCGTTATGTCTATTCTTTTAGCATGCAGCGTGACATCAGATAAACTGGTTTCAAGTGAAAGCAGCCGGTGAGGCAAACGCGTGTGAAACAACACAGAAAACATGTGAAAAACTATTCTTGTAATAAGTCTTAATTTCGGTACATATAAGTGAAAACCGGTATCCAGCTGCAAAGCTTCCAGATTAATTAACAGTGTTATGAATGCTGCGGCCGGTGACTTCCAGCTCTTGGTAGCTAACAAGAAGATCGTGAAACTATCAATTGATTAAAACAAGAAATAGACATCGGCGGATGTTCGTACAATGAACAGCTGAGGCAGAAAGAAACTAAGAAATTCGGCCATTCATAACATACCGCTGCTGGAATTTCTGTACTGGCGATTTCGTCATGCGGTCAACAGGCAAGATTAGAGTAAATATGTCATTCATAACATTCCAGAAGGCTGAATCCAGCATTTTCACATTTTAGCTGCATCGCATTGCGTCATTTGCCCTATCGTGGAACTTGGGCGTTGAATTAGCAAACGAAATAAAATGAATCACACTGAAGCTCCAACATAGAACCCATCATTTGGTTGCTCCACTGTAGGCTATAAACTCGGATTTTCATCAAATTCGGTAGGACGAGAGGATGTTTCAAGTCTCTCGCTATCGGAAATCTTCTCCTTCGATGCTGTGTTGATTTATTTGTCACAGAGGGAGGTCAAATGTATTGCTCAAAGGGGTGTAGTACATTGCTTTTTAACCAATGAAATCACCGCCTTGTAATTCTATTGTCCATTTGCTGCACAGAAAACTAAATTCTGCCCAGATTATAACTCGGATACCTTTCAGGTATTCCGAGTAACAAGGCTACCATTAATTATGGAGGGAAAATCATTTCCTTTATCACTCTAAAATAACTCTCTGAACTCGAAACGCCGTGCAACAGATATTATGCAATTGTTTACTCTTACAGCCAAGGACTCTTGCAGACGCTAAATAATCAAACAAACAAACAAAAGTGCTAGTGTACAGTCAGTTATATGTGACCTGAAGAACCGCCAGGGCGGTGGTGTAACGCAATTGGCGTCAAAGCAAAGAAAAGGGATACGACTATTTTCCTTTCAAAGCATATCATTAAGAGGGTAAACGCTTATACGGGAAACCACCTATGATGCCTCCATACTAAACAATAAGTCTGAATTAATATGATCACAAAATGCCTCCAAGAAAACAAGCTCTTCGCTACCAATAAAAGCGTCATTCTGAACACGGCAAGGATTCTTAGGAAGGTCCTAGAAGTTTGAGGAGACTTGTTGTCACCAAGCTTCCTGGAGTACTGAAGTTCCATTGGACATCCAATGTGCGAAAACAAGATAATAATAATAATAATTAAAACAATAATAATAATAGTAATAATAATAACAATAATTTCTTTTGACTTTGATAGCCCCAAGAAATATGACAACGCCATCCGCAACGTCTGGTAAGTGTAAAGTCTCGTACTTATCATTGATGTTATTGGGCAAGATCCGGACTCAACTGTTTTTTTAAAGAAAAAATTATTATCATTATTATTATTATTTATTCAATATGAAAATAATAATAATAATAACAATAATAATAACAACATGATGATGATGATGTCAAATCTTTATTTCTTTATATGTCTTTGATAGCCTCCAAACATATGACAACGCCAAGTCTACCAGGTGCAGTTGATACCACGTCAAGTAAGTTTAGTCTCGTAGTTATCGTTAATTTTTCAACCCTAGACAATGATCACAATTGGGCGAGATCGGGAGTCAACATATGATTTAAAGAAAATATATTATTATTATTTATTACTTATTATT
>OX421452.1:40951614-40976614 GCA_949126865.1 Montipora capitata | reverse complement strand
AACGTGCAAGAGAAGCTTTCAATGCAGGCAGGAGAAGGGGAGCCTTTATGTCCCATACATGGCCTAGAAGTCAACCCTTTTCCGAGTAGATTTATTTGTAGAACGCCTCCTTTGGGAGATTCCGCACAGCGTCTAGGGAAATATGAAACTTTTCGCGGGAAAAACCTGTTCCGAAAAATAAATTTACTCGGAAAAGGATTGATTCAAGGAATTAGTAGAGATTGAAGCTTCTCTTGATGAACTCCTTGTGCAGGACATCCCGGGACCCGGGTTCCCTCAGTGAAAGAGAAGCTCTCGTAACCTGCTATTGCTTGTTATAATTGTAAGCAGCCTATATTGTTTTTAAGTCTAAGTCATTATTGTTTAGTCTTTTGGTTTTGGCTTCGGTGTGGAACCATTCACATTATACGTTACGAGAGCTGCTGCATGACTCCACAAGTTCCATCTTTTTCTTTTTCCATTCAATGGGCAATGGTATAGCCTTTTGCTCTTTCTTTTATCCACATATTTATCAAATGAACAATTTAGCAAACTCTTAATTAACTACAATTCTGGGAGGTACAGAATGACTATTGTTTTTGCGGATGGATTAACTTAAATATGCAAATATAGTTTCAGAGCATTAGGGTCTGTGGAGAAAAAAAAATGAAAGCAAGTGGGAATGAGAGTCCCACCCCCACCAAGAAATACAACCTATGGACTAAGTGTGCGTTGTTTGAGGAGAGCAGCGATATTTTCTTTGTTTACTTGTTTATTCATTCATTGAAGGCGGGTCAGCTTATAGCTTTAGCAAGTGAAAAACGAGCAATCCTTCACGAAGAAGCGGGTTGCTGATTCCCTAAGATCAGTGAACAAACTCTTCCTCATTTTGCCCCAGTGTCTAGCTGTGAAAGCGCAGTGGACACAAAAATTGAAAGATATTGCTTTCTGGTTAGCAACAGATAACGAGCAAGTTCACAAAAGTGGATAATTAGCGAGGGCAATTGAGCTTTTACGGTTTCGCGACTTGCAGCAGACTGACATTTACCTCAACATAATATTAGCGCCCTCACATGTTTCACTTCAAATTTTGTGTCACTAGGTTATGAGTACGCCGCGTTCATTGTATTCAGCTCCCTTGACTGGAGATGGATGAGGAGGATTCTCAATCTTCTGGAAAAACATCATATTAAGTGCTGCGTACATTACAAAGACTTTCGACCCGGTATACCGTTCGTAGAAGAAATGGCGAGATGTGTAAACGACAGTCAAAAAGTCCTGGTCTTATATTCAAAACATTTCTTGACAACCCCGTTCGGCGATTACGAGATGAAACTAGCCATTCATCGGATGGTAGAAAGGCGGGACAACTGTTTGGTCATCATCAAAATCGGTGATGTGGATCATGATAATTTACCTCCAGAAATTAGCAAGAATAACTTTATCGACTGCACCAGCCTTTTGGAACGACCCCATTGGAAAACAAGGGTACTCAACCTCTTCCCAACTCGATCCACGATTGATTCGATCAGCGACATCACAGAAAGACCAACCTTGGTGAGAACTATGAGCACTGGTAGCAGTGCGACTCAGATATCAACAGTGTAACGCGAATATTTCTTACTGCTGCTGCTGGAAACACACGCGGCTAAAGTCAAAAAATGAGTGCATTTTTTGAACGTTCCTTGCTTTTCGGGGACGGCCAAGTTTGAGAATATATGGATATAGCGGATACCTTAGAAATGCACTTTATAAAGAACAAGTTTTAGGCGAGCAACCGTAGACGGTATACGTTGGATCAAGCTAGTGGTCTGATCTTTGTAATGTAGAAACCAAAGAAAACAAGAACAGGAACCGATTAAAAAAACGGTTATTTTAATTTTGTTTGCTTCATTTCCGGCACTGGTAAAGCTGCTTTTTTAACGCTCACTGGGTAGTTACGTTGATTGCAAATATTCTAAAATTTAAATGTAAAAGACATTTGGAAAAACACAGGTCCGCCAGCACATCAATGCCAACAGGTGAAGTTTGGTACATGCCAATCACCCGACTCAAACTTAGACTGTTTAGACACATCTGTCGCATTCTGGTCCCGAACATTATCTTCCTTCTAATAAAATCGCTTGCTCTGAATCCTTTCCGAATAGCTAGCTTGCTTGTGAAGATATATTTGGGCAAATGGAACTAACGGTGGATACCCAAAGTTCACATGTATTTCCGTGATCTACGTCAACACATCATCCATGCGCAGAACCATTTTTAAGCCTATCAGATTCACCGCTTTACATGAAAAGCTTTCCTCCACACTGCCATTTCAGTACAGGTCAGAAGCCCACTGACCCATGCCAGAATTGTCGATCTCCATCAACTCAATTTAGAGTACGGGTCCCGCCAAATTATGAACAATTAGATTGGACCGGATGACAACAACGCCTCTAGTTGGTCGGTAACCGAGAGCCGCACGAGGTATTGCTCCGGCAATGCAAAATTAGACAACGCGCAGGGAATACAATACCGCCACGTTTTCCCCGCTAATCTAGCAGAAGCCGTTTTAAAAATAGATAATACTGAAACAGAAAACTGATGAGACGTCTGAGTTATGGACATGTTTATAACTGGGTACAAGCAGTATACTGCAGCTGGTAACCCTGCCTGCCATGGACTCTTTCTTTTCTAACATGATTTTGAAGATTTATATTATCTAATTGACGTCCGTCGGTCATTCGTGCTGGTGGTGAAAACAGAATATTTGCAATTTGAGATTAGAGTTGCCTCTTGCTACAGGTTTTTTTTTTATCGTTCACGCAGTTGCGTCCGAATATTCATGCAAACATAAGAGGATTATTAGTCGCATTTTGTGTAGTAAACTAGCATTTAGCAGAACACACAATGGCGGGTTTCAACCACTTTATTACCAAGGCATCATGGGTAAAGCCGCACCCAAATACTAATATGTTACACTGCTTTTTCCCACAAATGGGATAGAAAACACAACAGTACTGCGACATAAACAGTAATCTGAGCTACATATTAAGTAGGTCCACTGGTTTCTTGATTCTAGACGATCGCCTCAAAACAACTGGTGATGACATGCCCTCAGCCCCTTGGTCAAAACTAGGCTCAGATATAACATCTGCAGCACTAACGTTTGGCTGGCATATATCATCAGAAACTCTATCACTATCTATAGAACTGGGAGCGATTGCTGATATGACTCAGGAAGAAGTAGTTCAACCTCACTAGTCTCATTTGGTTCTTTATCTTGAGCCTTAATTAAATGATCAGCATGCACAAATCTGGTCTTATATCCCGTCTTGACCAGATAGTTTCTAGGTCCACAAACCGTTACCACCCTTCCCAGGATCCACTTTTCACTATTTCCATTAGATTGCGTGTTTCTTACTCGAACTGTGTTGTTTTCAGAAAATTGCCTCTCCCTATGATGTTTTAAATCCTTACACTCTTTCTGCTTTTCCTGTTTGGTCTCTATCGCTTGGGCTAATGTCGGTTTTACCAAGCTTAGTCGGGTACGCAAACGACGTTTCATTAACAGCTCGGCTGGACTGATACCTGTGGTGCTGTGTGGGATTGTACGATATCTTAAAAGGAAATCAGCTAACCTGTGCTTTAGAGACCGAGCCCTGTTGCTATCTAAAACCTGCTTCACCAGAGCTTCCTTAATCACCCTTACCGATCTCTCAGCTGCACCCTTAGATTGAGGATGGTATGGTGGAACTAGAATATGCTTGACCCCGTTTTTGCTCATAAACTCGGAAAATTCGTTAGAAATAAACTGAGGTCGATTATCAGAAACCACTTCTTCTGGCAAGCCATGCTGGGCGAATATAAGACGTAGTTCATCCACGGTACGCTCTGTGGTAGTTGACGTCATGTTTTACCTCCAGCCATTTTGAATTGCTATCAACCACTACTAGGAAATGGTCAGATCCCTTCTGACAAAAATCGAGGTGAATAGGTTGGAAAGGACGTGTCAGCCACTTCCACGGTATTAAGGAAACACTAGGAGGAGAACGTCTTACGTTCTGGCAAACCATGCATAATTTCACTGCTCTCTCAATTTCGTCATCCATTTTGTTCCATCATACACATGTGCGGGCAATAGCCTTCATTGCACAAATACCAGGATGCTCCCAATGCAATTCCTATAAGATTTTCTCTCTGAGCACATGTGGAATGATTACCCTAGAGCCCCAAAGAACGCAGTTCTGTTCACAAGAAAGCTTCCACCTACGATTGTAATAGGGTTTGAGTTCTTCCTCGTCGCATTTTTCGCGCCATCCCGACAGGACGAAATCAAGTACTCGACTCTGTAACTGGTCCGATCGGGTGGCTTTCCCGATATCTTTGGCTGTTACTGGGAAGTCCCCATCGATAGCACTTACACTGTAGATTTCACTTTCGCCCCCAATCTTGGAGTCTTCATGGGGTAATCGGGAGAGCGCATCACAGTTACTATGTTGCTCCGACCTTCTGTATTCAATACAATAATCATAAGCAGAGTGAACAATGGCCCATCGTTGCATGCGGGCAGCTGCCAACGTGGGAATTGCAGCCTTAGGGCCCAAAATAGCTAACAAAGGCTGGTGATTGGTTATTATAACATGAACTTTCGTCCGTACAAAAACTGATGAATTTTTTTCTACTCCATACACAATAGACAGAGCTTCTCGTTCTATATATTTGTGCATAGTTTCTCTCGCTGGGGGTTAGGGTACGGGAGGCATAGGCTACTGGCCTCTCCCGCCCGTCATCATCCATGACATGACTTAGTACAGCTCCTAGGCCATAACTTGATGCATCACAGGCCAGCCGTAACTCCCTATTCAAGTCATAGTGAACTAATAGTGAATCGCTAGTAAGACTTTCCTTACAGCCCTCGAAAGCTGTTTGACATTCCTTTGTCCAATCCCACGGAACATTCTTTTGCAAAAGCTTAGGCAACGGTGCTAATGTTGTGGCTAGACCTGGCAGGAAAGAATGATAATATTGTACCATGCCTAGGAAAGACCCTAATTAGACAAACTTGAAAAACACGGGGTGATTGAGAAAACTGACAAGTCAAGTTGGGCGAGCCCAATTGTGGTAGTGCCGAAGTCCGATAACAAAGTGAAAATCTGCGGTGATTACAAAGCGACTATCAATCAGGCTGTGGAGGACGAGCCATCTGTTTTACCCACCACTCAGGATTTGCATGTTTCCCTTGTTGGTTCAAGGGTATTTAGCAAACTTGACCTATCCCACGCATACGCACATCTGAATGTTGACGAAGAAAGTCAAGAATACTTGACTATAAACACCCACAAAGGTCTGTATTCCTACAAGAAACTACCCTATGGTGTAAAATCATCCCCAAAAATATTTCAGGCCAAAATGGACCAAATCCTCCAGGGAATCGGGAAATGTGTATGTAAGCAGGATGATATATTGGTGGGAGGCAATGATTAGCAAGAGAATCTTAAAGTACTCGCAGAGGTTTTGGACAGGCTGCAGAAATACAATTTGCATCTAAAACTGTCAAAATGCGAGTTCTTAAAACCTGAAGTGGTTTACCTAGGTCTAAAAATAAACGCAGTAGGTCTCCAACCAATGGGAGAGAAAAGAAATGCAGTAAGGAAAGCACCAGGACCTCGGAACGTGAAAGAATTAGCTCTTTTTCTACTTGTTCCTTCAATGCATAAGGAACTCGACGGGCGTTTACAAAAATTGGCTTTACATCCCCTTTTATAGTGATATGTGCCCCAAGCCCCGTCATGCTTGCATAAGTGTCGCTGAACAAATCATTATATTTTGACAGAAGAGCTTGTAGTTGACTCTCGGAACCGACCTTGTTTTTACTGGGGGCACTAAAAATCTCACTCCATGCCAATTTGATTTGACTCAGCCAATTTTTGCCAAGTAGAGTAGGCTTTCCGCTGTAATTAACTTCTATTACTACTACTACTGGTAGTGAATAGTGATTGTTCTTATAAACATCACACTGCATTTCACCTGATACATCAAGCCGTTCACCTGTGTCTGTCCAAAGCACTACCTTAATTTGATGCTGTTAAGGGTATGTCTGCAAACTTCTCTTGATATAAACTGTGTGGCATTATGGAATAGTCTGCAGCAGTATCTACCACCATTTTACAAGATTTCCCATTGATTACCATGTCTAACGAGTAACCTTGGGAATTTGGGCTGTTTGTGTCAAGTGAGTACAGGGAATAGACTCCTAATTCATCCTCCGGCTACCTGATTCAGGTCTGTGCAAATTGTGCACTGTCCCTTTCTTGGTTTCATTTTTGTTTCGACAAACAGATGCTAAATGATCAATCTTAGAACACCGATAGCATTTTGCAGACTTGAATTTACATGACTGACCTGAATGTTTACCCCCACACATAAAACATTGTTCATTGTTCTTAATGTCCTTTGTTGTCAACTGGTTCACTTGCGAACCCTCGCTTGTCGTAGGGTGTATCCGGAACTCCTAAGTGTTTCTCTCAGCCATCTCCATAGCTTTGGCAATCCTACAAGCCTTCGCGAACGTCAAATCCTCTGTGTTCAGCAGTTTATTTTGTATCTTCGGGTTACTGAGTCCGCAGACTAATCGATTACTTAGAGCTCTATCCAAGAACTCACCATAATTACAATGAATGGTCAACTTCTTTAACGCCAGCACATAATCCCCGATCGATTCTCCAGACTTTTGATTTCGGTTGCCAAAATGGAAACTCTGTGCAATTTCTAAGGGTTTTGGATTGTAATGTTTCTCCAAAGCACTCACAATCTCAGTGAACGGAGTATCTTTGGGCTTCACAGGTGCCAATAAATTACTTAGAGTTGAATATACCTCCGCTCCCACCTCTGTGAGGAATATTGCGCGTTTCCTCTCGGCCACCACTCGATTAGCTTGAGTGCTGCCCTCTCCTGTTGTTTCTACGATGTCATTGGCCGTGAAGAACATTTCTATCCTTTCCACATAGGAACAGAATGTTTCACGCTCGGCGATGAACTCGCCCAGTGCACACGCCCGAAACGTCCACTTGCACCAGTGCTGGTCATTCTGTAAGCTACAACACACACAGTGTTGTCCGGAGATCTTGCACTGATGATTGTCGGCTAATCCAATCCCGTCTTCGTCGCCATAATGTAGTAAACTAGCATTTAGCATAACACACAAGATGGCGGGTTTCAACCACTTTATTACCAAGGCATCATGGGTAAAGCCGCACCCAAATACATATGTTACATTTTGGTAGTAGATTAACAAAGTTTTTAATTCCTGGAAAAGACCGCTGTTTTACTATTCACTTTGTTATTTACTCTAGTTAGCCTTTTTCATTCAAGGCAATTCTTATAAATGTTGTGTAAAAAAACGATCCGTGTAATAAAATGCTGCTTTTTTATAGTATAAAATCTTTAAAAAGCAGCTTCTTCACTTAAAAATGCTGTTTTTTTTACAAGTATATAATTTTAAGAAAGCTGGTTTCTAATGTTAAAATGATACACTTTTACAATTAAGGTCAATTAAATATTTGTAAAGAAGATGTTTTTTTTTACAGAAATATCTGTTAGTAGAAAGAAACAGCTTTGACAAGTACAGCAGCCGTAAATCTCAAGCAAACCGGCTTTTACGACAGTTACTGTTAATACATGGCATCAAGGAGTGTAAACCATAGCTTTAGAGTGGAACAGTAAATTTATTAGTTATCTTTCTGAAACAGAAAGTGAAAGCTGAGACTAGCTCTTCCTATTGAAATACCGTGGCACTGTGATCTTTTGTAGCCTATGTTAGCCATACCCATATCCTTTATTGACGACATCACAATTAGTTTAATCTCAGTGTAAATATTCGAGACAACATTTGGTTCAGGCCACAGTTTGTGACGGCATGCAAAAAATTTATAATTCAGTTTTGTAACCACACGGTCCGAGTGATACAACTTTCCAACAACTTATGCCAGTGTCCCGAATATTTTGTTGGCTTGTCAATAAATAATACTTGTACGACTAGCACGTGCTAACAAAATATTCAATGACTGGCATAAGTCGTTGGAAAGTTATAGCGAATTGTAAATTTCCTGCATCTTTACAGGACGTACGTAACATGTAAGAAAACGGTGTTTCGCATAAATGCCGCACTAATCAAAGGCAAGGGAAGAAGATTTCCACGAATAAATAATACTTATACGGCTAGCACAGGCCAACAAAATATTCAGGACACTTGCATAAATCGTTGGAAAGTTATAACGCTCAGACCGTTTTTTTTACAAAACTGAATTGTAAATTTCCCGCACCTTTACAAGACCTGACATGCAAGAAAACGGTGTTTCGCATTATGCTGCACTTATTATAGGCAAGGGAAAGTGATTTCTACTCATAAATAATACCTTTTTTTTTTTTTTAATTTGAGCTAAGGAAAAGCGGCTCAATTCCCGGGTCTGGCACAAATATCTATTGTCTTGCCCCGTGTTGCCCGCCGTTTACGTCATATGAAAATGTAAATTTAACACATTTTCAACAGACTTAAGATATGAACTATCACTTTGCAGAGCCTCAGATAGGATCCCTCCAAAAATTTTGAAATAGAAAAAAAAAAAACGACCTATAAGACGACTTATAATTTGTACGAAGAGACCTTTCACTCCTAATATAGTTTTTTAATCATTTGAGACGACTTGTGTACTTACGAGTCATGACTCATCACGATGACTTATAAATCCACTCATAATTCGTCATAGCAACTTATATAAGTTGATTCACAACTCCCAAAAGTAAAAAGTCGATTTACAAGTCGCCATGAGGAGTTATAAGTCGACTTACAAGTGGCTATGACGAATTATGAATTCATTTATAAGTCGTTATGATGAGTTATATCAGTTGACTTGTAAGTACAGCGACTAAAACTGTCGTCAAAGTCGTTTTGGGCGCCGAGTTGTAAGTCAAATTCTTTTGATGGATGTCCCAACGGCGTCCCGCATGTCACAGTACAAGATAAGATAAGAGTACAAGATAAGTGTTTTAGGGGTCACCTTTAGGTCTAAAGAACGTTCGAGGTTCTTGGAAAGTTCAAACTTTTTCCGGGGAAAATGGCTTGTTTGAACTTCTCTCTTGTTGCCATGGAAGCCGTCACAGCAGCAACAAATGGAACATATCTGTTTCTAGAGTTTGGAAGGTGTTGCACCGTGAAAGAAGCCATGTAATTCACACCTAGAAAGGAGAAATGTTCGATATGATCGGTGTTTTTTTATTTGTATATCTGTTTCTCATGATTATTCACTAAAACGCCACCGAACGTGACCAATTATAATAACATGCATATGTCAGAAGCGCCTAACCGAGTCAATGAACACTGACAATTTGTGAGCAATTTGCATTGTAATCAGTGCTTCCTTGAGGCATATAATATGTTCAAGAGATCCTTCGCAATCGGAAAATCAACACCATCATATGAATCGAGCGATGAAATTGCTTCATTTTACTTAGCTAAAGCTTGCAGATGATGTATTGCTAATGTCTGCCAGAAGGGGACAGTCCGCCGGGATTCTCACGTCTGCCCTCTTCGTTTTAATCCTTTGTGTTTTTTTGGCAAAATCGGTCCAAAATCAAAGAAAGACGAGATCAGAAGGATGTGTTCGGATATGCATGGATCCATTCCAACGTTTAAAACAAAAAGTAAGTAAAGATCCTGTGTTTCCCGTTATCATTCACGAGTTGCTCTTTTTTGCGAAATCATTATTAGACAGGCAAAGCAGACAAGCGGAATCTAATTGCCAATAGATAGAGTTTTGATTTGGTTCAATAATTTAATTCAACTGCGAAGTTACAAGCGACGTAAAATGATTCACGGCTTTGGCGCTTATCGAAAAAAGTGCCTTATATCATAAGCGAAGTTAAGCCGACAGAAAACCCGGGAGAAAAGTTAATCACTTTGTCACAAGGCAATTCAAAAAATGCATTTACTTGAATTCCGCAGAGCCAGAATTTTGCATTATTGCATATCAAACGCAACAATTACAGCAGTTTCCTCTAAAGTCGACAAGAATGAACAAACAAAACAATCGCCTCAGAATACTACGTGTACCGGCTACCCGCATCGAAGATAGCACGCGTGACTTAGAGAAAAGTGCGCTAACAATTGATGCAATATTACGTGATGTCATTCAGTTTGTCATGAAGGCTATTCCAAAGAGATCGAAAATGGCATCCCGGAACATCACTGTCGAAGGAATCAAATTAACTTTAACTTGTAATGAAGTTCGTGAAAATGCCTACCTTTGCTTAATTCAAAACTGTGAAAAAGTGCTGTTATTGAGAATTTAATGGAACATACTAATTATGTATCAGTTATTGTATTGGTGCGTCGATATATCATGACGACGGAGGGCGATACATTAGTTAAGTGATTTCTGTCTACGAAAATTTTTGCCAGTGCTTGGGGACTTTAAGAAGCAATACAATCTTAACAGCCCCGAGGCTTTCATTCCGTTTTTGTAATTACTTATCCGTAAAGGAAACCAGTGGAGACTCGATGCCGCTGGGAGGTGGTCTAAGCTTCGGCATAATTGCTTTCCAAAGGCAGATCATAATAACATTCTTCAACTGATTGTTCATGAAAAGGAATTTTTTGGCCACTAGTAGTTACAGTAGTTAGATTGACAATTAATCATTCTTTTAAGAACTAAATTAGAGGCTAACACAAGGTTACTAGCCATATTTCAAAGGATTGAAAATTACTGCCAAGAAAGATAACTCTTTACATCATGAATAAAACAAAATAACTTACGTACATCAAATGTCGTGCCTTAACAGCATCCTTTTGCTTTAAACAAATCGACAATATTAACTATTTTTACGAAGTAATTTAATTCTTGTTTTTCGCAAAATAGAAATCGATGTCCAGCCGTCAGAAAAACATGTACCTCTACAGCTTTGAATATTCTCGATAGAATCCTCAGAAAACAAAGCTTAAAAACAAGGTGATTAATGCTGTCCTGAAAACAAAGCTGGGCTAAGGTATTTTAGGTATTCAACGACATCGGTTATCAAATCAACGACATCGGTTTTCAAAGTGCAAGACAAACTCAAGATTGTCGATGTTTGGAAGTGCAGATAAATTTATGTGATGTAAAGAGCCGATCCTTACCATTCACAAAAAAAAATGTTACTGACGCATCATCCGTGTCGTTCGACTCTGTTTTAGTTCAGTCGCGAAATTTGTGGTGGGTCCTTAATTACACTGGGCCATCGTCTCCTCAGTTCTCGAGAATGTCTCAGACGACATCATTTTAAAGTTAAAGCGATATTCCACTGTTTGTTTAACGTTTCTGTGGTTAAACAAGCTTGGAAGAACTTCAATATTTCAACTACCCTTGTGATTTGACTTCAAAGTTCTAAAAATATTTATAACAATTCACCGCAAGTCACGTATCATGGCGGCTCTATTTGAACGCATGTGATTCAAATATAGAAAAAGCCAGTCGGATAATATTCCATTAATCTTAAACTAAGACGAAAACATCATGGTTTTAATCAAATGATCGTGCAAAATATGTTCAAAACATTCATTATTATTATCAGAAGGCTGATGCCGTTGCTGATATAACAAGCGCTCTGATTGGCTGAGAGCGATGTTATTATTCTACGGTATTGCCCATGGGCCGATTACGAATTATTCAAACAATAGTTACTATGAATGAAACACAAAATCAAAAGCAATTCTTACGCCAAGAGAGCACTTTATTGATTCCAAAGAACGTGGACGAAACTTAGCCTTACCAAACTGCAATCATTTTTCTCGAAAATAAATATACTTTTTGACACGTCAGTGCGGTTTCAAACGATGAGTGAACTGATAAGCGCTCGCATTATCGAATGTGAAGTGATCGTTTCCGAATCAGTCGAGTATAAAGCTACATAACAAACAAGATATTAACCTCGAACGTTCGGTGTTTCCGAAAAATCTCAAGCCTCGGCCTTACTGTGTTGACCTCCCTATCACTTGGTCAATACTGCAAGGCCTCAGTTTCAGATTTCCCCGTTAAGACCTCATTCCAGGTTAATTAAGAAGTCATAAATGTATTCTGTAAATATTATTACAGTAAATATAAAGTCCTACAGTAGTACATAAAAAAACGATGCAAGTTAATCACGTAGAATATAAAAGGTACATAGCTTGCACTTAAAATCATAGAAGGGTTGTTTCAGGCGCTGCGGAAGCGGAAACAATTGAAGTCCCCGCTAAATTGACGTCAAATTTAAATTCCTTTCAAAAACCACAGTGCTCCAAAACACGACAAGCTGGTCTTTTAAACATGACTTCAAAGATCACAAAAGCAAAACGGTTGTTTAGTTTGATGACTTAAGACATCTCCGTTTTCAAGACATTAGCGAGTTTAAGAAACAACAACGGCTACGGCTGCGACAACGCCACAAAACAATATCATTGGTTAAAAAGAGGAAAAATAATCGTCCTGTGCGCATTTTATGGCTGTACCTGCATAACAACGTCACGTGAAATCACCAGAGTTGAAGTTTTAATGACAACGTGAGCGTACAAATGTGAATCTTTCATTTTATATTTTAACTCTGAAACCGCTCGTATAAATTCAATTTTAGGATAGTTCGCCCACATTGTGCGAAGTGAACGAGATGCAATAACCGCGAAAGACTTCCGATGGTGCAAAGTTACATTTTGTTTGAAGTGACGGTTTCGTCGGCGTCGCCCTAGTACATCTTAAAGTTCACATTGAGGGAATTCAGTTGTGGCACCCGAGAGAAGCTAGGAAGGTTTCGGGGCCTTCGAAAAGAATCGCAAGATCCAACATTTGGCTATAAGCTCGATTTCCGCCACTTTCTCGATTCCGGCCATTGTTCCTCCCCTTCCACTCCTTTCCCGAAACAGCAGCTGCTAATCGAGCCTTAGGGCGAGTTTTATTTATCCCCAATTCTGGAATAAGAATGGTTGGTACGGAATGCTAGGAATAATTTGGATTGTCTGCATAAAAAAAAGCATGTCGAAATACGCGGTCCTGGCGCGAGTAAACATTGCCTAACAAATATGGCGTCGGCAATTATTTGTCAAATTGCCTTTTTTCTTGTACGAAACATCGCTGAAAAAAACCTCGTACTTTTCGTACAATGAAATTAGAAGCAATGTTTCATTGTGGCAAAAAGTGTAACCTGACTTTTTCTCCGGTAGAGACGTATTTGAATCCGCAGCGCTCATCTCGCCGGCCGCCATCTTATATTTTCATTCGCAACATTTTGTTCATTCTGCCCCTGGGAGGAGAATGGAAAGAATGGCGTTCTGTCCATTCCGGAATGGACATATTAGAGACTACTCGTAGTCTAATCGAGCCTGGCATTTGGCGTGAGAAGATTTTCATTCTTGCCGTTTCGCAGACTCCGCGGTGACTCCTTTGTAGGCGAAGCGTGAAACCAGAGTTAATAGAATCGTCAATCGTTCACTCATTCGTTCGAATGACACTGTGGAGAGCGGATTGTTCAGGCAACAGACAGGGAATAAAACACAGACTGATTTTAGAAGTACGCACTAGGACCACACTATAAACCATGGAGAGGAAAACAGGATGACAATGAGAATTACCATGATTTGTTTGAAGAAACATACGTGATACCTCTTGCTGTGACAGCAAATTGAGAACACAGAAGCGCGTTTTTGTTCAAGTAAGACGAAAATAAGACAACACAAAATAAGACAAAATATATGAGGAAAAAAGCTGTTTACATGGGGTTCGGCGGTTGATTGAAGAGCTGTGAAACCCACCAAGTATTAGAACTACGACAACTACGGTTATGAAACAACTTTCAAATCGCAAAATCGTCATCTTTCTCAAAGCAGACTCATCCTCCAGAACGTTCCAGAACGCCGATCTCGTCATCAAGTCTATTTCTTCCACGGGCAACTTAAGACAAAAATTCTAGAAACTGAGGGGCTGTGTCAGAGTAGCGCACTTCATTTTGTGTCGTTTTACCATTTACTCGCCCCCTCCCACTACACAACTTAACGGACTCATAAACTACTTTTAAACAGCACACACCAAAGCTTCGTGACAAAAAATGTCTGTCAAGCATACATGAGTAAAGTTAGGAACAAAAGAGATCAACTTTGAAAAACTGTTAAGCTGAATAGTTTTCAAAAACCCTAATTACAATCCATTTTAATCTTCTTCAATTTTGCCAATCCTTGCCTCCTTTTGTATTTGCTTTTTTACTCAAACCTTCCTTCAATGTTCTAAGTAATAATTTTTATGTTTCGCTTGATTTGGTTGCCAGTTTCCAGTCGCCGAATTTGGCTAAATTTTGTGCCATAGCCCTTAAGTGTGCGACAACTGTAATTCAAATCCTGGCATTTTTTTTGTGATAGATTACCGGAAATCTACATTTTGAATTCGGCAAAAACGTAATTTGGCAGAGAAATGCTAACTTCATTGTTCTCTTTCTTTTTTTTCGCATCGCAGGTAACAAGATTCTCCTCGTGTTATCATAAATGCTTGTACAAGACTAATGGAGGTGATTTTAAAAGACCGTAGCAATATCCATTTCTTTCAATGGCGTTTTCAGTCCTCTGTACCGCTTACACATTGATTTATCTGAGTCCCAATCTCGAATAACACCAGTTGCAGCTGTGCATTGAATTGAGTGTGAAAAGCAATTCAGCGATCATTGCGATAAGTGATTGGCTTAAAACTGGTTTCCGCACACCACGTTTTCAACCAATGAAAACCAACTGCAAGATGTACTCACGTCAAATATTTTCCCGCTGTTTGAGCAGCATACAAGAAATTGCCTCAGATTACTATCCCTCCCCCCCCCCCCCCCCCCCGTAACACTTTTTTGTTAGAAAATTACTACGTTACTTGCATTTAGACACTGATCATAATCGAAAAACACTCAATGTTAGTCCCTCCTTCTCTATTTATTTTTTGGTCATTGATGCAGGACCTAAAATTGAGCACGATTTTAAGCCGTTTATTAATTATAATTTTTTTGTGTGCTCTAATTAATTCAATGATCGTGGGAAACGCCTTTGCGAGGCCAGTTCGACTATCTATCAAGAATGCGAAAATAAAACTCGCTGTAGATTGCTTTTCTTCACTAGTCCATTTCTCTCTGTCCTTTCCAGCAATAGCTCAGCAAGGTTTGTTCAGGAAAATTATTAATCACCGAAGGCGGAAGGCACTTCCTCCCAATTACAGTAAGTTGATCAAATCTGGATGGTATCACCATGCACAATACGAGATGAGTAGGAGTAGGAATGAAGATAAAAGTGAAACGGTAGCTTAAGTGTTAATACCGAGCCCCTCGTAGGCTAAGAAATCTGGCGGTTTTCAGTGTCGGATTTGAGTTTCAATATTTACTTCATGGATACGAAAGTTCAGTAATATAAGACTGATTCAGCCGACTATAAATATCGCATGCGAGAAGACATAATGTTTTGTTCAGATGTCCCACAGAGCTGGCACTTTCAGTTTTCTCCTTTTTCAACCAAAGACAAAACTATCGGTTTTCTTATGACGTCAAATCCTCTATGTTGGTGTCCAAACTACGTTATCGTCCGAATCATTCGCGAGTTGAACTCTCTTCTCACAACTTTTTCTTATGCAAAACTTTTGTTGTGTTTTTGTTCAACTAGATAAATTAATGACGAAAAATTATTTATTTTACGACACTCATTTGATGAATTACTCAATTACAGGTTGCCCAGACTCGTCACCGAGTCAAACTGATAACTGGAGGCCTGGGAAAATAAACGTCACCTTTGGTCGGTATGACGATACCTGTTCCTGGTACGTGAATGTGTCATGGACTCCCATGAAAGGTTAGTACCTGTCTTCAACAATTTTCAGCTTGTTAAATCAAGCCTCTTGGCAGGTAAAGTGCTTAAGATGTGACAAATCTCCGCATTCTCTAGCAATGTTGTCGCTTCAATAATGTGGAAAGTTTTGCGCGATAAATTGTCTAGTAAACTGAGCACCGCCGAAATGACAATGAACGAGTCTTCTCTGATCTGATCTGCTTTCAGACACGTATGGAAAATGGAATGCTACGCTGGTCTCTTTTATTGTATCTTCCTCTGAACCTTCCTTTATGAAGCCAGTTAACTGTTCCGTGCTTCCGAAGGTAAGGTGGACAAGTCATGCCGCGACCTTCAAACATTGCTTTTTAATAATTCATCTTAATGTTTTTCCCTTGCTCATTTGGTTTTGTTTATCATTATAGAACCAGACGTTTCTCCAAATAAACCTCTCTTCCTATCACTGCATTTTTTCAGGATCTATTTTCGTGCGCGTAAGTGGAAAGCTCTTTTCTCAAGTCAATGTTGTGGTAGGCTGTTCCAGGCTCTCAAGTTGTTGGGACGAGCGAAAACATGGTCTGGATCGAGGACAGAGTACTCCCCAGCCTGATGCTTTCTCGCGACGCTTTTTCGAATCCCTCAATCCGGGCCATCTTTTTGCTCGTCCCCACAAACTAAGAGCCTGGAACAGGCTAATGTTTTGGCGGAGGTAACGGTCCTGGGAAAGTTCTTTGGCTAAACCACTACACTCCCATCTCATTTTGAGTCAATCGTATTTGTCACGCAATCTCTTTATTGCGTGACAAAAGGCGTGCGGCTCAAATCATAGAAGGACAACACTCTTTTTTTAAAGAAACGTTCAGACCAAGAGTAACCAAAAATCTAAGAATATACCAAGAACATACCCAGGCTGAGAGTCAGTTACGAAAGTCTTTTGCTCATTTGCTCAGTTTGGTTTTTGTGGTACTGCCTTTATAAGTGCACTACACACTATGTCATCGGGGCTGTCTGTCTGAGTGAGTGAGTGAGTGAATGTAATATTTGTAGGCTTGCAGCGCGTGCATGATTTACGAACCTAATGTACGGTTTTCAACGCTGCTGTTTGTTTGCGGCCCACTTGTCGCCTTTTTCCTTTCTTAATTTTCTTAATGAAAAGAGAATGAAAACTCTTTGAGTACGTTATTTTCAAATTAAATTCTTAAATACCTTAAATCAAAATCACTATTTTCACGTCTACGGAGATCGTCACGCAAGCTCACATTCCACAGATTCTGCAGGTCAAATAAACAAGAAAAAAATTCACAAGTCGACCATAATATTTTCTTTCTCAAAGACCAGGTCAACTTCTCTGCCTGCATTGAAAAAACAATCATCAGTAATTTCCTCGCAACGGAAAGAAAAACAGTGAAAAACTATTTTTATCTTTATCATCGCAATAGATCAGCAAAAATTGTAGATTTCGTAAGCTTGTTTATGTTGAAATTCCCACAGTGCTGAGCCCAAACATTTTTCCCAGAGATAGAAGATGAGCTCTTCTGAATTATACGAAACATTAAAAAATCGCAACTTAGTTTTCACATATGTTGAAATCTTTTAGCCATCGAGTGTAAGTGTGCGTTCGGCAACGAAAATTTCCGTTTCGTAAACGATCGTTGCCATTTCTCAGAAAGGTCGTTGCCATTTGAAACGGTCGACTACACACTTCACTTCAAAGAAAATTAAAAGAAACAAACTAAGAAAATATATTAACAAAAATTAAGACAAAAAAGGAAAAAAAAACATTTATAAAAGAAAAACTGGAGGAAAAAAAGAGTCCGAAAATTTTAAGACTCGAACTCGGGTTCTTAGCCCTCACCCTAAACAGAACCCTAACCCGAACCCTAACTCATATGACCAGCGAGACACAACCCAAAGAAAGCGCAACCTTAGACCTACGGAGTGTAATTCAGAGCTAAAAAATGGCATCGACCGTTTCAAATGGCAACGACCGTTCTGAGAAATGGCAACGACCGTTTACGAAAGGGAAATAACCTTCGGCAACACTACTTTAATTTTGTTGATTTGTAAATATGTAGATTATATCGGCTAGTCAGTGTCTGTTGATTTCACTAATAGCCTCTTTCTTCTCTTGTAATTTATTCACGCAATTTTTCGCTCCATTTTTCTTTTTAAAAAAATTATACCTGTATGTAAAATAAAGAAGCGGAAGCCGCCTGTGTGTTAGGTGAGAGGGAAAACAAAGCTGAAAAGCCTTTTTAAATCCTCATGTCATTTAACAACCGCACCGGAAAATAACTTGGTGAAACACGAAAATAAACAGGTTTGTGTTGGAAGCATGCTTGAATTTCAATAAATGAGCCCCAAAATCGGCAAGAATTTGTGACGCTGATGAATAATAAAGCAGTTTCTATTTCCAAAACGATGTAATTACCTGGTGATAAATGACCACGTCTAGGAGAGTAAATTATTGACCTTGCAGAAAGCATAGTCAACCTCAAGAGTTTTACGATTGTGATCTTTGTGTCGAATTCGCAAACTTCTTGTCGACTTTTATCACACTTGAAAGCAAAAAAATAATAAGCAACAAAACAACGATCTCCTGTCTTGCCGTCGTTTAAGCCTGGTATTAGGGAGCTTAAGCAACGACAACGGCGACGGCAACGAGAACGTCACAAATTTGCATATTTAGTGGGTAAAAACAATAGCTTTGCACGCCCTGCACGTGCGTTTTTCACTTTTGTCCGTTTTGCTGCCGTTGTCAGCAAAACAACAACGTGAAATAGCCAAGTTTTTGGTGTTATGAAGAATGTCAGCACTTGAGGATAAATTTTCATTTTCTCTCCTAACATGGAGTGCCGTTCCGACTGGTGTCATCTTTAAGGAATTACCACACCCATATTAAAAACGTTGAAATAGTCACGAAGCGATTAAAATAACAAAAATTTATATTTTGAGATGACGTTTTCGTTGCCGTCGCCGTTGTCGTTGCTTAAGCTCCCTATTTACTAGCGACGAAAGCACAAGCGCAAGCACAAGCATAAGTAACTTATGCTTGTGAAAACGACCGTCGACATATGCAATAGAAAACAACCACGGCATCCGCCATTTTGTTCAAATGCTCAGACGAGGAGAATCTGGAACGAGTGCTTTAGTTGGCCAGACGTAGCAAATTTCCTCGTGCTTATGCTGCGTTTCGTTTTCACACGACGCAAGCGAACGCAAGCACAAGCCCAAGCACAAGGACAAAAAAGATATCGTTATGCTTGTGCTTGTTGGCGTGAACCCCGTTTTTACGGTGAAATAAGCGCTCTTATGCTTTGCACTTGTGCTTGCGTCTCTAGTTAAAACCGGGCTTTTGCCACGACAGGGAAGGTATCTTGATCACTGGCGGCCGCTGAAATCGATGTCACTTTCGATTTTTGCGATTTACTTGTGCAGCCAAAAAAACAATTGAAAAATTGAACGTAGCAAAAATCTCCCAAAATGTTTTTCGCTGATGGTAATTTTTTATTTTCGCGGCACTAAATTTGTGTTGTTTTCATGTCGCATATTTTGTTGCTGATGGCAATTTGTTTTAATTCTCGATCGACGCTTCCTAAAAACTTCTTTGTACTCTTCCTTAAAACTGTGTATGGATATTTATTTACTTTTGCATCAATAGTTGTTTTGCATAAAGCAGGATAACAAAATCTATCCCATGCTTAGTTCGCATTTTTGAGCGTTAAAATATAATTTTCGGTCATATGTTTCTGGCAGCAAGTCGTATATGTTGACGTCTCCCATCCAGATACTAAACCCACCGGACAGGGATTAAATTCAGTGAACTTTTGCCATGGAAACTGTCAGACGCTCAGAGTACACGCTTAAATTTAATTTACTGTGAAAAAGAAGTTGAACTTCTTGTCAGACCCAAAGCCAATGTTTCTCGATTTCGATTTATTTTCTTCAATCTTTCTGGGTTTATTATTTTACACATTACGTCCTGGAAAACAAAACGCAGCTCAGTTGACAGTTATAGAATAAAGCACTGTGTCAAGTCACTGCACTATCACACGTACGCAATGCGTACCTATTTTTATAACCAGTATAAACTAGTGTGTCTAACAGATACTAATGCTGCAGAACATTCTGTTTCTACTGATTCATGTACACTTTCTTTTATAAGAACCTTCTTTTTCCGGCCTAGGCTGAATTATTATTCTTATTTTTCTGCCAAGTTTAGGCTGAAAATATTCTTGTTTTATTCTTAAATGACGTTTCCATTTTAGAATGTATTGGAGTATCAATTACAAGTGTTCGATGTCTAGATCTGTATCGCGTTACATTGTGAACTTGCTCTCCATCGCTTTTCGTTGCAGTCAGCGAGGACAAGATGTCACGTCAGACGACACTTTTGGCTTTAAAAATTCATTTCTCTCAGGCACGAAAGTACCCAATTTTGTTTCAAATACGTTTAGAGAAAGAAATAATTTTATACGGTTAAGTTGAAAACGTGTAATGTCAATTAATTGTACTGCATTTACATATTTTCAACACAAAATTATATCGTTATTTCAGCCTCGGGCTTAGTCTTAAAATATTCTTATAAATTCGCAACTTGAAATCAGTCTCAAGATTCTTATAAAATACATTATTCGTATTAAATTAAAAAAAAGAGTGTTCCATTGGTAAGCAAAGCAACGGCTGCATCGAAGTGAGCCTCATTTCCGTGCACCATTGCCTTAGGGTAAGGCACAAGGTATTTTCCCTTGTGGTAGTCGAACTGTGAACTAAAGCTATAAAGCCCCGTTCAAACGGTCATGATAGTTGATGATAGTTGATGATAGTTTCAACTATCATTCACTATCATTGACTATCATGTTTGCGATCAAACGGTCCATGATAGTTCATGATAGTTGACGAAATCGCGCAATGTGCTGGCGTAGCTAGCTAAGCAGTTAGGCAAATAAATAAAACATTTGGCCATGAACATGATGCAATTCACTTTGAATTACCTCCAGTTCTTTCTTTGCTTTTCCAGTTACATCCCGATTGTGGTAGTCATCGCAAAAAATGTTCCACAAACATGGCCGTGCCTCGTACTCATCTATTAGGTTGCATATCAAACTACTAATCCACTTCTCGTTGTCTGGTTTTTTAGCTTTTTTAGCTTTTCTCACTTTCTCGCTTTCAGCGTCACTGTCGTCCGAATATTCGTCCAAATTATTGTTTTGTTGTTCCTCACAGGACGATGGCAAACTTGCGGTAGCCATATTGCATTGAGCCCGCCTTGGTTACCCCCGCTGACCGAAAAACTATCATGCACTATCATCCGCTCGGTCAAACGGAAAAAACTATCATGAACTATCATGTCGAATTTGAACATGTCCAAACTGCATGATAGTTGATGATAGTTGATGATAGTGAATGATAGTTCGTGTTCAAACGTGCGTGATAGTTGAAACTATCATCAACTATCATCAACTATCATGACCGTTTGAACGGGCCTTAAGATTGAATACACTGGAGGCGAAGTCATTCTTCCCTGCGATGTTCGGAAGTTTGATGGATGAAAGCTTAAATGCAGTTTGGCGATTATTTGGCAGAATTGTGAAAATGGGTGTAAGAAAGTATGGAAGTTGACTATTATGCTTCTGATCAATGAAACATTTAGAGGCAGAACTGCGCGCAATACGATTTATATGAGGGACATAATCTAGATCAAAGTTGGAACTGTTGTGATTACATCATGATGTGTTGTTTCATCGAGTATTTACGGAACCTCGAGCTGAAAAGCAATCTCCAGAGTGTTTGGCGGCGTTCTGTTCCAATGCATTGCATTGTGGTAAAAGCTTGTGAATGGCGCAGTGCATTCTGGCTAATTATGATGCATTCTGGGAAACCTTCTCACGAATCCAGAATATGTTGCTGCTCGCTCGTTCCGCAGCAATAGGGACTTTAAGGAGTTTAAGCAAAGACGACGGCTACGGCAACGAAAACTTATCGCTATCGCAAGTATATCGCAATTATTCCGTCTTGTTCGCCTTGTACAATACAGGCGAACTATCCTGTTACTGGATGGACACGAACGGTTTTAAAGTAAAAAAAAATGACCGTGCCATCGTTATATGCTCACGTTGTCGCCAAACCGTAAAATTTGGTGATTTCACGTTGCTGTTTTGTGGAGTACGGCAAAGAAATGCACGGAAATTCGTACTGCACGTGCAGCACGAGTATTTTTCCTTTTTTAACCAATCATATTCTTTCTTTGTGGCGTTGCCGTAGCCGTAGCCGTCGTCTTTGCTTAGACTCCCTTTTAAGATCTACGACGCGGTCGTCCACGAGAACGCCACCAAACAATATCATTGGTTAAAAGAGGTAAAATAATCGTGCTGCACGTGCGCATGCATTTTAGCACATGATCGAGCGGTTCTCTGCACAACAACGACGTGAAATCACCAAATTTGAGGTTTTGACGACAATGCGAGCGTTTTAATGTGAATCTTTCATTCGCTATATTTTTGCTCTGAAACCGACTGTACCAATTTATTGTTAGGATACTTCGCCCACACTGTACGACGCGAACGAGATAACGAACCGCGAGAAACTTACGATAGTGCAAAGTTATATTTTGAGGTGACGTTTTCGTCCACGTCGCCGTCGTAGATCTTAAACTCCTTAATGTGGAGCAACGACAACGGGGACGGCAACAAGAACGTCAAAAATTTGCATATTAAGTGGGCAAAAACATTAGCTTTGCAAGCACTGCACGTGCGTTTTTCATTTTTGTCCATTTCTTTGCTGTGGTCAGCAAAACAACTACGTGAAATGACCAAACTTCAGATTTTATGAGGAACGTCAGCACTTAAGGATAAATGTCCATTTTCTACCCTAAACTATGTACCGTTCCAATGAGTGTCATTTTTGAGGAACTACAACACCATTGTCATATTAAAAACGTTGAAATAGACACGAAGTGATTAAAATAACGCGAACTTATATTTCGAGATGACGTTCTCGTTACCGTCGCCTTTGTTGTTGCTTTATTAAGCTCCCTAATAACGGTAAAAAAATTGTAAAACCTGTAGTCTAACGGGACAATTAACTCAATTTTTTTAGGGACGTTTTTTAGCGTTAACAATGTGTGTTTTTTTATTGCATGATACACTGACTCTAAAGATCAATTCAGTTTGTAGTCGAACACAAAAGTCAAAAGATATGAAAACGAACCCCAAAATTAGACATTCTCACAAAAAAGAGTGCATTAGCAATCAATTATTTGCAGTAATACTTTGATATCTTTTTTACTTTATCAAGATTCTCGGCCTACCATACAAAGGAGACGCATCAGAACCACTAATTGAGTACAAACCAGATATACGTAAGTATGTATAGATCAGGCCCCAGTTGTTCAAACGATGGATAGCGCTATCCGCCGGATAAATCACTATCCAGTGGATAAGTCATAGCGAAACCAATTGCACTATCCAATGGATAGTGATTTATCCGGTGGATAGCCCTATCCATCGTTTGAACAACTGGGGCCAGGATCCCAGGATGAGATTTTTCATTAAAATAAAAAATTAAAATAAAAAATCAGATAACGGAATCTGAATTTCAAAGAAGTGCTGAAATATACACTTTGACTTCAAAGAGAGAAACGTGAGAAACATTTGTACCATCGCTGTTCAGAAAGACCATTTCTTTTAGCGTTGACACTTTAAGATTATTTCTTTTTTACGTTTCGGTATGGGGCTGCTGTCAGCTTTTGTATGACTCTAGTTATGTTACGATGTATACTTTTCCCTGTCGGATAGTTGTGAGTTGTTTATCATTCGCAGGTATCTCCTTTTCAGAGTCTTGAACGCCATTCTGTGTAACAAAACACGCTCACTCTCTGTCGGAAGAAATAAACGAAATGTCCGGATTCAGCTCAGTCATGTAAACCTGTGCCAGTTTTGTTTCTTTGATGCTACAATGTGACTGGACAAATATGATTTTTCTTGGCCGAAAAGTAAGATTCTTTTCCGTAGTCCTTCGTGTCTACAATACGATTGTTGCTGGCTATCTGGTGGATGGTAAATTATAAAAAGGGCTTGCACGTTGCCAGTAAATGGTCTCACTGGCTTTTTTCTTGAGATTTTGAAAGTGCGTCCGCTTAACACCCGACTGGCAAAGTTTTGAGCTTTGATTTTTATCCAAAAGCTGTTTATTTGGTTATAAGTTTTGGTCCGCCATTACACACGTTAAAAACTGACCGATTGGACCTCAGAACCAGGTTGGTTCTAGGGAAAAGTGACGCTATTCACTCAGTAGCTTAAAATTTCAGTTTGTAAATGCAGCTAACTATATATGCAAAACTCGAGTTTAAAATTCTGAAAGCCCGGAACTCCGATGCTGCACATTAATTTAGCCGCGCACAAACCTATTGCATTTTAAACTAGTAAGTTTTTTACGTCATTTCTACTAGAACGAGCTCTCTCGAGAGTTAAAGTTAGTTATGGCGGGCCATTAAAAAGGAAAATTCCCGTTGAAATAAACAGGTGTCTTTTTGAAACCAGGGCTAAGGACTTGGGTCACTTAGTGTTTAGTTCAAATAGTTTTGAAATCTAAAGTGTGGTTATTGAGAATGACATGCACAAACGTTACAAGGAGTTCATTATCCCTCTCCGTTTTCTCTTAGCTCATTTAGCGCAAAGGCTAATTTCTCCGACAGAGACAGGTATGTTAACTTTTAATTCTTCCATGACCATATTAACCAAGAAAATGATTATCGCCCTTAATGCAGCCAAGTATATAATTTATGCAAAACTCGAGTTCAAAATTCTGAAAGCCCGAAACTCCCATGCTGCACATTAATTCAGCCGCGCACACACCTATTGCATTTTTGAATTAGTAAGTTTTTGACGTCATTTCTACTAGGTCGAGTTCTCTCGTAATTTTAAAGTTAGTTATGGCGGGCCATTAATGCACCGATCAACTCGAAACTTCAACATCTTCCCCCTTCCCGGGCAAACCCCGGGCATTTGAACTTTTTTGGACTGGATCGTTCAAATTCCCCCCCCCCCAACGGGCCAAAATGGTGTTCAAATGCCCTACCCTATCGTCAGATTTGTCTGTCATACCCCACTAAAGAACAATCGTTGTCGGCTCCTGTCGTCTTTAATGAAGCTTGTGTATGAGCGTGCTATCACGTTTCGTATTCCTTTTTATTAT
>OX421452.1:40941614-40946614 GCA_949126865.1 Montipora capitata | reverse complement strand
ACAGCGGTGTTGAAACGGTTATGTTACAGTATGTGTGAAATGTTTCGTGCAAGTTGCACGAAACATTTCACAGTGTAACAGCGCCTTTCAGTTGAAATGCCACTATTAAAAATAATCACTCTCCTATCCGCATTTCAAAATATAGAATTTCACATATTCTCCGTTATCACACCAACTCGTCTCTCATCTGAGTGTATGTTCTTTTTTCTATGTTCATACTTCACTAAGAACTCTTTAAAGCCCGCTCAGCTCTATACTGACATATCCTCTATCGAATTTGTTCTAGAATCAGACGTCCATGACTTTAGATTCCTCTAACGGATGGGAATATCCAGACTATATCTCCCTTAACGTAAGTTAGCAAACGTTTGGCTGTGAACAGACTCTGCAGAATGGTGATTGCCTGAGGAAGATAGGAGGGAGGTTCTCATGTATTCGTAGCCAAAGTGAACGATCCGTATCGTATACTTTTAACTCGTTAAAAGTAGTAAAATGTCACAGTATTTTGGCGATGAAAGAACCGATCTTTAGTTGATCACGAATAGTTTCGTTTTAAACTCATTTTTCACAATAATTTGTCAGTTTTGACGGCTCATGCTCCGATCAACTCGAAACTTCAACATCCCTCCTCCTCCTCCGTCCCCCCCCCCCCCCTCCCGCCCCTCCGGGCAAAGCCCCTGCATTTGAACTTTTAAAGATTGGATCGTTCAAATACCCGCCCCTTCTGGCCAAAATGGTGTTCAAATGCCCTTCCCTATCGTCGGATTTCTCTGTCATACCCTACTTAAGAACAATCCTCGTCGGCTCCTGCCATATTTAATAAAGACCTTTTGAAGACCTTTTTTGTAAGCCAAACGCTCACAAATACTACATCTCTTCCTTTAAACTCTTCCATCTCGTCCAAACAGTTGTTTTATAGCTGTTAGCGACTTCGGCGACCGAAAAAAAATCATTTGAAACCTGACACTTCCGGTTCAATTTTCCTCACCCCACGCACGCAAAGGTTTGCCCGGGGGGTAGGGGGTGTTGAAGTTTCGATTGGATCGAGCGCATTATAACTCAACGCTGACACCTAAAACGTAAAAGCTAGAAGCTGTGTTTAGCTTAAGAAGCCGTTGTAATTACTACAAAATGGAGGAAACAAATGACATGAAAAAAAAAAACATTTTGAATTAGGTTTAGAAAACCTCTTACTGTATCGTTTGGATGTTTTCTTGGTTGTCACTGTTGAAGTGGGTGACTCAACAAAAGCATCTTTCTATTTCAACGTGAAGAAGATGCTCGGGAAACGGAGCCTTAAACTTATTTTGAATTGAAGTTGTCGTGGTATTCAAACTTTGATCCAGTATATAATACCCTGCTTGGCAGAAGGTTTCCTTGATTTGCCTCTCTAACGAGACGAAAAGGAAAGCTCTGAACGGATGAACTCGATGTTCTGTCACGCATGCGGGACAAGACGTCAATGCAATGTCACTTGCATCAGCAACTTTCATATAACCGCAATGCAATTTATCTTCCTCACAAAAGTTTGCATAAACTATTGTCAATCATTCACAAGTGCATTTGAAAACAATAGTTTACGCAAAATTTTGTGGGGAAAACAAAATGCATTGCAGTTATATGAAAGTAGCTGATTCTTCCACTAAAATTCAACACAGGTTATAGTGATTTTTAAACAGGTTAG
The DNA here is from genome assembly GCA_949126865.1 of Montipora capitata. NCBI lineage: Eukaryota > Metazoa > Cnidaria > Anthozoa > Scleractinia > Acroporidae > Montipora > Montipora capitata. The sequence goes on along the minus strand of OX421452.1, from coordinate 40,944,930 downwards.
AGATTAATTATTCGTCAAAAGTTCTGGACAAAATCAGGGAGTTCCGTGCAGGGGTTTACTTTCCTTCTGACTAGAGAGGGAAATCAAGGAAATGTCTGCCAAGCAGGTAATCCAGAAGCGTCAACCTTCAGACAACTCTCCCTCAATTCTGATCACAATAACTAATGACTTGGTGGGAAAACCTGAATCAATTTAAACCCTAGAGGCGACTGTTTTGAGAAAATTTTATTTTGGCGTTCTGCAACATTTAATGCTCTGATGTAATTACAGGTAACTGCATTTCCATATCGAAAAAAGGCGAGACAGATGGAAGGAATGACCACGTTTTACCCCCAAAACCCAAATTACTCAGGTTTGCTGCAATACACTTATCAAAATATCTTTAAAAGCAAATTGATATGTTTCTCTTAGTAGCAATGTGTCCAGGATTGACCAGATGCACGCTCCTCTTAGTAAGCGTCACGAAGTGTCCCTTTGTGCTTCTTCCCAACTTAAACATCACTCTTCTCAGAAAACAGACAATTAACGGCTCAAAGTGTCCCCAAATGCTGTTCCTCAAGTTGAGATAAGCAGCTGCATTTACCCTAACCTAAAAATAACGCTAACCTTTACCCTTAGCTTACTGTTGGACTGTAGGTAGCAAATGCTTAGACCTGAGGGGAAACTTCGCGTTGGATGTCAAAATTGTAGGGTCAATCCTGGATATAAGCGTAGTAGTTGGGCTGCAAGTAGTAAGGTTTGGTGTCGGGCAGGTCTTAGACTAAAGCACAGGTCACATTCCACAGGTCAAGACTAGAAGTCCCTGGTCCAATGAGGAACGACTAAGCCAAAAGCAAAAAGCTTCCCCTAAACCTGAAACAACATTGTTGTAGAGTGATTAAGGCACTTTTGGTGTTGTTTATTTGACTTTAGCAAAGCGACATGTACACTCACCTGTAGAATTTGAACTGTGTTTTAGACCCACTGTTTGGTGTCGCCTTAATAATGCTTCTCGCCCAGGGGAAGCCTTGATGGACAAGGAGGTACAAAGGATAAGCGATTGGCTACAAAAGAAAACTTGGCTGATAATAGGACTACACCGGCAGAGTTTTTCTACTGGTGCATGGCCGGTGCAGTCCCCACGTCTGAGACGAAAAATTGGAGAGATTTGGCATCGTGTTTACGTAAAACAACAACTGAAAAAGAAAACATCAGGCTTCTCCTTGTTATAAAAGTTTGTGGAGGCAGTGCGACCCAGTGGTGAGGAAGCCTGCCTTGAGATTCCGTGATTCCGAGATTCCGAGTTCCAGACCCGTTCTGACCACTCGTTAAATTTGATCCAGGTAGTCCCTGGTTCAACCTCTCGGCTGCACTTGTAAATAACCAACTGGTTTGCCTCCAGCTAGATTCAGTGTCACTGGCAGTTGAGATTCTTAACAGTTGTTGTTGATCTGTTCTGTCGTTTCGTTGATGACGGTCTTTCACTGGCCATGAAAAGCCCCCTAACTTGAGTCTCCCTTCGGAGAATTTGCGCTGTTGTTAACGGGCAAAAATGAGCTAAAAATCAAACAAGCTTCTTTGGTTTTTGGTGGAAAGCAAAGTCTACCCTAACGCCTTCCGTTTCTCGTTTGCTGTAAATGTGACGCTAGCTAAAGCTCTCTATTGAGTTGGTAAATGGTGTGCTATATTCAGTTCGTCTTAAGGGATCATTGGATTTCACTATAAACCAACCGCAGAAACCTCATAATTATACGAAGACGCAGTAGTAAGAATAGCTTGCCTTTGCTCCTTCTTTAGTTTAGTTTCGATGATCATCAAAGAATGCGGTCAATGGTTTAAACAAAATAGAGACGAAACCTAGAAGGACAGACAAACAACGTGGTCCTTTAAAATATTACATACATGTTGCCTGTTATTGTCTATGGTCGACAATGATCAACACGTTTCTTAGGACTTTACAGCTGTTTCCACAAGGCGTCTGCGTGCGAGTGTCTCGACTCCGGGCTATGCCGTCATGTACGGCTGAAGTGCTTTCATGTCACACTCAGCCGATCCTTCAAGATACTGTTTAAGTAAAGCTATTCTGATGCGTTGTTGCTCTTTGCCTTTCTGGATGTGATCAGTGAATATCAAATGAGGCCTTTTAACTTCTTTTTCGTCCATTCTAATTATGCAGATCGTGATACCATTACACCGTCTCCAACACATTCTTCACGATGTGAGTATTGAAAAAATAAATAAATAAATAAATAAATGTACAAGTAAATAAAAATAGGTCCCACACAAAATGCCTAACTAGGGAGTAAATGAATCTGTGCTATCCGCGAAAACCTTGATTAAAAAAAAACAAAAGGAGGCAAGTAGAAATCGTTTTGCTTAAACGGTGGGAAAACACTGGGTTGGTAGGAAGATGTGAAAAACACCAAGGCTTTCCTTAGCCTGCGAGCAGGCTCACTTGATAGGCAAGGGCGGTGGATCCGCAATCGCGAGCCGGCGAAGCCGGCGAGAAGAATGGGGCGAGGAAAAGTGAGCCTGCACGCGAGCTATTGAATGTCGGCATTTCACAAACATCTGATATCTATACAATAGGAGCGAAGCAAAATGTAAACAAACATGACTGAACTAAGCCGAACAATGGCATATAAACCTCGCAAAACAATCAACAGACTTGAGCGTAAACAGCTTCATTTTAATCATGTAGTGCCAGAACCACGACAGGAGGAATAAACCTACACATCGAGCTAAAGAAGCCAAAGCTCGATCAGATAACTGCAAGAAACATTAGAATGTCTCTAGACAAAAGTATATAGCTTTCTCTAAGTAAAGCTTCACTTTTCCTCGCCCCATTCTTCTCGCCGGCTTCGCCGGCTCGGGATTGCGGATCCACCGCCCTTGCCTATCAAGTGAGCCTGCTCGCAGGCTAGGCTTTCCTCAACTAGGAATAAGAGGTTATGTATTTTATTCTAATCATTTTGTACCAAGTAACTTCTATTTTTGTTTCCATTCACTATGTATAGATACTATTACATCTTCTTCATCAAGTTCTTCACGATGTGAGTATTCAAATATCGAGCTTTTCTCAAACTAATCACAAGGACGGAAGACCAACTAAATGAAACCCATAAAATTAAAAAAAAAAGAGAGACTATAAAGCCCTAAACAAAGAGCTCAAAATTTGAGGCTTCAAGAAGCAATGTGGATGAAAGTTTCAGTACTAGTGTTACTTGTCAAAAGACGAAAAACAAAAAAGAGCCTAATACCTAACCAAAACACATGAGGGACTTCAGGCAATAACGACGTGAGAAAAAACAATAGATTCGCTCGCCCGGCAAGTCTT
>OX421452.1:40929114-40936614 GCA_949126865.1 Montipora capitata | reverse complement strand
AGCGATAAATAAGTCAAGCCATTTGCCTGAAGAATTATCAAGCACCTCTCTCCAAAGAATTAAGGCCATTCCTTTGTTACGCATGATTCTTCAATGTTTCCTCGATTTTTGTTTGTGTTAGTGACACCAGATATTAAGCTCATCGTTTTTTCTTCGGTGGGAGGTGCCCTTACCATGATTTTGGCACTGTGGTTGCTTTACCGATGGTGGAAAAGAGTAAAGAATGTTCAGAACAACAAAAGTAAGTAAAATCCAGCGTTTTGACGCCGCAAAATGTAATGAGAGAATGCAGAGAAAAGAGCAGTACAAGAAAAAATAATGGGAATTAAAGGGGAGAATGACGTGAGGGCATGATCGAAAGAAGTCGATTATGATGATGATGATGATGGTGATGGTCATCATCATCATAAACGAAGATGAGGAAGGCGATGACAATCACCAAGAACAAGATACGGTTTTATTGTGCAGTATTTAAGTTTATCTGATAATATGCATGCAACAATTTCAGCGAATTGATCGACTGAGAGCACGTCAAGTAATCCCAAATTGAAGTATCAGAAAAGTGAAAACAGCGCAGATACTTGAAATTAGTGCAATTGGGGGTTTTCATCTGACGTCACGGCAGCCATGTTGGTGTACAGAACAATGCAGTAAAATGTATTTTGGGAATTTGACTCAATTATTATGCAAAAACTTGTGGAACCATTTTCTATTGTTTTGTACACCAACATGGCCGTCTCATCACGTGGATGAAAACCAAGGATAAAGGTGACATTTTTGCATGTATATCATTAATAAGTAATCGCACGATTTTTGTCTCGAGCACTTTGAAATAAATAAACGCTTGTAAAGGTTTTAAAAGACTACAAATTATCAGTAAACAAAATTTTAGTTTCTAAAGAAACTATGGTACTTCCAAGGGAGGCAGTGTGGCCCAGTGGTTAGGGCGCTTGCCTTGAGATCCGGAGATCCCGGGTTCAAGACCCGCTCTAACCACTCGTTTAATTTGATCCGGGTAGTCCCTGGTTCAACTTCCCAGCTGCACTGGTAAATAGCCAACTGGTTTGCCTCCGGCCAGTTGGGATTCTTAGCAGTTGTTTTTCCGTCGTTTCATTGTGTTTCATTGGCCCTGAAAAGCCCCATTGGGGAGCGGTCAATTAAGTATGTATGTATGTACTGCGTCGGTGGGAGAATGAAACAGAAATTGATTTTATCAAACAAGTTGATAAAGGTTGAATAACCAACGTGAAAGATTTGGAAAGCTGACGTTTCGAGCGTTAGCCCTTCGTCGGAGCGAATGACGAAGGGATAACGCTCGAAACGTCAGCTTTCCAAATCTTTCACGGTGGTTATTCGACCTTTGTCAACTCGTTTGATAAAATCAATTTCTGCTACAAATTATCAGGCTTATTTATTCCAAATTGCACTGTCTCGAAATCATGTGATTAACTATACAAATACAAAAGTGGACATAACAATTAAAAAGGGAAGGAGGAAAAATTAATTATACATAATTAAAGTGAAAATAAAAAAGGAAAAGTGCGTAGTGAAAATATAGTAGCAAATGCTTTCAAGACGGTCGCTACCACACGAATTACATGAAAGGACAAATATATAATATTATAAAGAAGTGGACTGGTAAAAAAAGGGATAATTCAGGTAAAACAAATAGTAGTAGATTGACAAATTTCCTAAGTAGATACATTGAGCGCTTTTCCTTTACATGGAAATGCTGTTTGTTTTGGTGGGACAACAAATGGAAGGTTATGGAACAGCCTTTCCCAATGAATTTTTTTTCGAAAACACAAAGAATAACTTCAGAAGCACTCTTCTTTTCTCGTTTTCACCGAAATGACCCTTTCACCACTAAACCATTCACAAATGGTGCATAATATCCCTTTTATTTGTGGAACTTCTCTTTTGGTGTAAAAGTCAACCCGGTTTTTTTCTTCCAAATGAGCAGTCTGTCTTTTTTCTGTAGTCCGTCGAGCAAAACGCGAGACACGCAGATGGCCACGCGCGCGACTCTCGCGGCTTCGCTGCTCCCGCGCACGTGCACTAACAGAAAAAGAGACTGCTCGCAGTCTAATCTAAGGAAGTCTACTTTCCCTACCGCAAGTTATTGACATTCCTTTAATTAACGGCTAATTTTAAATGATTTCGTTTTTTTCAGAATTTAAATACCACGCATTTGTAATCTACAGTATGCACGATGCTGATTTGGTCAACTCGCTTTTCTCAGTTCTCGAAAGCAACGGTCTTAAGTGTTGCATCCACTGGAGAGACTTTGTACCTGGCAAGCCTTACGTGGACAATATTGTAGAAAGCATACGCGACAGCTTTAAGATCATTGCTGTCTTATCAAGAAATTTCAATCAGAGCGAATGCTGCAATTTTGAACTTCAGCAAACTTTGGCCAGGCTCATGAACAATGGAGACGATTGCTTGATTTTAATAGTACTGGACAACGAAGTTATCTCGAATTTGCCGGGCACGATATTGCGCAGAAGCTATATTGACTTTACAAATCTTGCGGATAGATCGACGTGGAAATCTCGGTTGGTTAATATTTTAAGTACAGGAAATATTATTGAGGAAGATGACAGTAATTCTGACAGTGGGAGCAGAAGCAGTTCAACAGCCAGTGAAGGGACGGCTTTCCTTCCCTTAGAGTAATTATCCACGTCCATCCGTTTACTGAAACTGCAGGCATGCGGTCTGGAATTGTGATCCACTGGTCCATCGGCAAGAAGACTGAGCCAAAGAAAAAACAGTTGATCCTAGAGAATTCTCGGCCACTTTTTGCACTGGTTAAGGATTCCAGTTTGAGATCTCGGAAAATCCTTTTGGTCAAGTGGAACGTCACCCGGCCCAATCCACCACACGATCAGGATCACGTGAGCTTCTTGAGAATAGGACACAATAATTTAGTGAAAGGGAAAGAAACACTTCGGCCAAACCGGTCTGACAGGTTCTCCTGCTTAGGTGGTCCCAAATATCCTAGTAGGACCGAACTGAAACCGATCTTTCTATTCGAGTTCCAAACTGAAATTCCCGGAAATTTCTGCTGAAAGGAGAGCTTCCCTGGAACGAAACGGAACGTTAAGGAGTGCCACCGCAGCCAACAAGAATGGTAACACACTACTTCGTATGAGACAACTGCTTTTTCGAAGCAAAACAACCTAATGGCTGCTTCCTAAGTAACACGAACAAGCGTGTCCAGACCTCATTAACTGCACGAACCCACCTAATCAAAATTCACTATTTTTGAAATACATTTCTGGAATTAAATACCCATTTGTATTTATTTTATTGTCAAGGCCGGCCCTTTGCAGTTCTGCAAACTTTATTATTTACCACGAAGAGAATCGTAGCAGCGAAGATTTCTCTGAGGGACCTTCTACTCAAAACGCTGAACAAGCGCTCCTTTGAATGAATGGAGGCTTATATCCGGTTCTGTTGAAAAAATTAAAGTTGTTTTACTATTTGAGAAAAAATATATTTCCTTTTATTTTTACAAGGAGCTCATCTGTTTTACTAATTAATTAACGAAACGAGGACGCCGACGGCAACGACGACACTACAAAACAATAGGTTTAGGGCCTCTTTACACGAGCCCGGGTTGGACACCGACCCGGGTCAGTTCAGCGTCGAATAATACGTTTACATGAGCCCGGGATGGGTCATTCTCGGCTGACCCGGGTCAGTTCCCTTTCGCTGGATTGAAAGGGCTGGTGACTACTTGTCAGTGAGGAAAATGGCGGACGAACCATGCAATCATAACAATCATCAATTTGTGTTAACGTTTTCAGCCATTTTGGTACAGGCTGCGCATGGGCGAGAACGCTGAACCGCAAAAAAAGTGATATTCAAACAATCCCGGGTCAGATACGCCAGTGTTTACATGAAGAAATTGAAGAAATCCAACCCTTCTAGCCGGGTCAACCCGAGTCTTGAGAAGGGTTACCCGGCAAGGGGGACTGACCCGGTTTGACTACTGTTTTCATGTAAACGCTTATAAACACTTGACTGCAAAAGGGTTACCCGCCGCGGTGATTCAACCCGGGGTAAAAAGCAACCCGGGCTCGTGTAAATGGCTCTGCACGCTTTGCACGTGCGTTTTACATTTTAGTACATTTCTTTGCCGTCATCTCCTAAATGACGACGTGAAATGACCAAATTCAAGGTTCTGTGGAGGACGTTAGCACATGACGATGAATTTTCAGTTCTCTCTCTACGCTTCCAACTCACTCATACCAGTTTAATTCCTCGACAGTTCCTACACATTCTTAACGCGAAACGACATGAAATAGTTTTGTAGTGATATGAATAACGCGAACTCGCATTTTAATATGAAGTCCTCGTTGCCGTCGCCGTCCTCGTTTCGTAAGCTCCCTAATTCTGAAACAAGACGCCCTTCAGGGCGTATCCGTGGGATGCACAAACAGTTAACACAAATTGTCCAGTTACAGTGAACTACAACCACAGGTAAACTTCGGAAAATGGGGAGAGATTACCAGAAAGATAAATCTATAATTTAACTAGAGGTTTTAAGTTGTAAAAACAGAAAGAGGTTATTTCTTATTATTAATGCTACTAAATTATCCACTGGAAACAACGAGGCCCTATTAGGGGTTTTCAGGAATACAGGAGATTTAGGTAAGAAAAACTTATAGGAATATGGGAAATTTGGGGGGAGAAATTAACGGGATGCAGGATATTTAAAAAAACCGAACAGGTATTATAGTGGTACAAACCACAGGAATTAACGGGATACAGATCAGGATATTTAGGGATACGGGATACTTAGATCCCTCCCTCCCCTAATGGGGCCTTAACAATCAGCACAGCAATACTATCACAATTCGGGCGTTTAAAGTGTATATCACACGAATTTTTTTTTTTACACTTTCTCGGTAGCTCGATATGTAAGATAAACGGTTCGAGAGTTCAAATTCGTTGAAAATTCTCCTAAACATATTATTTATTTCGTTCAAACTTCCCGCGTAGGCGGCCTGAAATTTGTACCCTTGACCGCGCGGCCAATAACTCGCGTGACTTGGGCCTGTGACGTCAGGTTGTTGTACTCTCGAACGCACATTTGCACTACAGAAAAATTTGGGTCCGGACCCGTCAAAAACCGGGACGGACCCATAACTTTTGCAAAGAAATACTGGAGTTTCCGCAGGATTATAGGCGCCTGTGGCCCTGCAGAAATTCCAGTATTTCTTTGCAAAAGTTATGGGTCCGTACCGCATTATTGACGGGTCCGGGCCCAAATTTTTCTGTAGTGCAAATGCACCTTGATCATTTACCAACATGGCAGAAAAGAAGAAGCCGGTGAGGAAAGGTGGACGATATTGTGTCGCTGGAGCGCCTAATAATCGTAGTTGTACGAACACATCCTACACGCCAGGAATCTCCATGCATCAGTTCCCTGTTGATCGCATTTTGAGAGAGAAATGGGTGAAATTCGGCCAACGGCACCGGGTTGATTTCAAAGAACCCATTTCGAAACACGCTTCTTTGTGTTCGGTCCATTTTGCGCCAAGTTGTTACGAAAACTGCTTGGTATTTTCATTCGAGGGTATGGCAAACACAAAGCGAGATAGAGTCTTCATCAAGGGCTCTATTCCCACGATACACGCAGTTGTACCAGAGGCTCCTGAAGAATTAACAGCTCGTACGAAGCGTCAGGTAGGAAGTCATTAAAAAAGCTTATTTATTCTCAGTCATCTTTTTGTAATTTACGAGTGCAAGGTCAAGCGTGATCGACTAGGGTTTGTTCTATTTTGGTTATAGTTAAGACGTGATGCAGTGACAGAATAATTATGATAAGAGAGAAAAAAAGGGGAAAGTCGAGGAAATCAGAAAAGAATGAAGTCCTAAATTGATAGATGATGTTGATGATAGAGGTGGGGAAAATCCGTGCATCGGCTTGATGTTGATGTTGATGTTGATAAGAGTCCTGTTAACGCCTTCATTGCCACCAATGTCACGATCGCTGGTACTCCTCTGGCGTGTGCCACTTCTGTAACTTTGCCTGCTACCTCGGGATCTGCCAATATTAGCTGGGCAACGCTGAACAGTGCAACACCACTCTCTGCTGTCACTCCATCCTCAAGCTTATCTCCACGGCAGGGCAGCTCCAGTTGCATAGACTGCATACACAAGGAAAAAGTAAAAAACCTACAAAAACAAGTGAGGCGCTTGAAGAGAGCTGTGAAAGAACAGAAAAGGGAGATGAGGGAGCTCAGAAGTATGAGTGCATACATGTGCATACAATGTATCTTTAGTCTAAGTTTTGATTGCTTGTGCTGCTAGTATGGGCATTGTCATGCAGTGTATATTTTGTATTTAACTTCTCATCCAGTTGAGGATCAAGTACATTTATGTGTTGTCTTTAGTTTTTTAGTACATGCCAAGACTACTTTCCTTGGTGCATATCAAGTAACATGGCACTCAAATACCACATGACCATTGTTATTTCACAGAGCCAAAACATGCTGCGCAACAAGCAAACAGTAACAGTCAAACGCCCACGCAAAAGCAAGAGACCCTCCAATGTTCTCAAGAAGAGGGTGGCAACTTATGTTTGCCTCCTTATAAACGGTCTCAGGGTCTTTTTAAACGTTATGAAGTAGGAAAAAAATCACAAAATGAAATGGGCGCATTGTTTAACTCAAAATTTCCTGTTTTAATTCATGAAGTGCAATATTAATCAACTGAAGTTCAATGCTACTCTCCATCCTGGGCAATGGCATATCCCATGTGCTGTTGCATGTTAAATTTCTTCCTAATATTATGATAAACACAGGCTGTTAGAGGTCGTCTGTTGTTCCAGCCTATGTGTCCACAAAGCCACCTTGGTGGTCCATCTATATGCAACGGCTCTAATGAACCTAGAGGTAGAGATCGGATTAAATAATAATGACAACATGTACAGCTTGGAGGAGTATTTGTCATCCACCCGTTACAGCACAAGCAATCAAAACCTTTCTCAAGATGCGAACTGATCCCAGAAGAGTAAATTTTTGGAGCTCATCAATGCTGACTGTGCCTGGAATCTTGTCAATATACTTTTCCAGTCCCTTCTTAATGACCCCAAATGTACCAATGACAACTGGTATCGTCTCTGTTCCCATTTTCCACATTCTGGCAATCTCAATCTCTAAGTCTTTATACTTAGAGAGTTTCTCGGCCACCTAAACGGATGTATTTCTGTCTGATGGGACTGCCATATCTATAATCTGACATTTCTGAATTGTGTGATCTCTGATTATGATATCTGGTTTATTAGCCGCTATTTCCCTGTCAGTATGAATTGGCATATTCCACAGAACCGTTGCTTTTTCATTCTCTACAACAGTATCTTGTTTGTGTTCGTACCATTTGTCAGCTGTCTTGATATCATAGCTCTGGCACACGTTCCAATGGATGTATGATGATGCGTTATCATGCCTCTGAATGTATTCAGTTCTGGGCAGCCAGATATTACGT
>OX421452.1:40919114-40926614 GCA_949126865.1 Montipora capitata | reverse complement strand
AATCGGCATTTTAGCCTATATTTTCGATATTTTTGCAATAAAAATGACTCAACTCAATGTCTTGTTGTCTTTTCTATAGTCATCTCGCTTCTCAGCTCGATCCGAAGCTTTTTAAGCGAGTTATCGCTCTTTGGGTTTCTTCTCCTAAGAAAGAGGAAAGGCTAAACACTCGATTCGGGACTGACCCCCGCTCGAAGCGAAATAAAACCACTGAAATTAAGTGCAGTTCCTCCGCAGAATCATAGTACAGGGTTAAGCGCTCCCTTTCAGTTAAATTACAAGCCATATTCATCTCCACACTGTCTCCACAGCGCTCATCTTGCTCGTGAAGATAGGTTTTATGGAGACACCGATTTTCGAACTAAGGTCTTGTAGCTGTCTCCTTGTGCTGTCTGCAGCGCTCTGGCTAATGAAAGGGATTGAAAACATAACCGTAGGAGTGGAGTCATTGGAGTCATTGTTCCTGTCTGCATCACTCTATATGATCTGTACATAGTCCGTAACAACATTAGTAATAAAATGGTTTACAGTGGTTTCGATGAATTGTGATGGATAAAGGAGGTTTGAGAACGTTAGCTTTAAGGCCTCGCATTCGTTGATGAAATGTTTCCAGTTAGACGACAGTCTGTAGGCTCTGTTTTAAGGAGGCCCTTTTTGTAGCGTTGATCAACATGGCTATGAAAGTGTAGTAGAAGACCAGTGTTAGTTGGTTTCTTATAAACGCTGGTTTCTAGTTTAGTTCCGTTTTGTATAATATTCATGCCAAGAAAAGGGAGTGTGCTGTTAGCGGCCAATTCCATAGTGAACTTTAGCGCAGGATGTTTTGAGTTAAGGACATCTAGAAGAGCATGGGCTTCCGCGGTGTTTAAGGCATGATCGTCGAATTGGAAAAGCTGGTTCTTTACGCTGATACTCAGAAGCTCAATGAGGTCTGCTTTTCTCAGTTGGAGACTATGTGGAGATTATACGTGTTTTGTTGGCAAGGATCTGGATCGCTTCGTCGACACTGGGATATTTGTAAACAGTGCTGTGACGTCGTAGGAAACAAGGACGTCACCCTCATTGACAACCTTAAGCTTGTTCTGAATTTCCTCAGCAAACAGGAAGATGTCATTTACTGTGTGGGCGTTTGTTGCGAGAGCTTTGAGTTTCTCGTCTAGCCATTTAGCTAGTTTGAAATTATAGGTTCCAGTTGCGGACAGAATTGGGCGCATAGACAGGACCGGTTTATGGGTTTTGGGTAGGCCATAAAGATGTGCTAGCCTTGAACCTTTTGGTGAGAGGGAATCTGCCGTCTGTTTTGGTAGGATCTTGTGGACAATAGAGGTAAGTAGTTTTTCTTTTGCGAGAAGGGGATGGTAATGTGTAGGTGTACGGCCTCTGGTTTTTGGGCGTTCTTCACTGCAAGCAATAAATTTGCTGTCATCATTAATGGATGCTTCCCTTAATAGCCGCGTGTAATCCGATTTATCCATAATGACAACCCCGTCTGGTTTTGTCACTACGATGTCGTCTTTCTTCTTTAGTTCGGTCAGGGTGCGAATAAGAGTCTTTGGAGGAGCGGTGAGTTTCTTTTCAATGTAGTTTAACGCTATAGAGCGTAGAGTGGCCGAGGCCAATTCTCTGGTGCTGTCACTAAGAGGTTCGAGCTTCCAATACGCCTTTTCGAAGCTGGCTTTAATGTCTCTGGCTGGCACCTTTTGTGGGAGTGAAAATTTCAGTCCCTAGTCCTCGGCAAATGATTAGCTTCTGGAAGAACGATAATTCGTATGAAGAGATGTTGTGTAAATGTTCATCGACATCTAGTTGTTTGGATAGCAGGCGAGATATCTTCTTTGTGTGTTTTTTCATCAACTAAAATATTTACATAACATCAAGCACTGTGGAATGCGCATGTTAGATATTCAAAATCTTCAACTCTCTCTTAACCACTTTTACATTAGCATAAACGACCTCAATCTTGAGAATGATGTTTGATACATCGAAACGTCGATTAACCGTGATTTTAATTTTTCTCGTAAAATGCTTCAGCAAGCAACTCCTAATCCGATCTTTTAAAAAAAAACTGGTAATATATTTACTTCTGAGTATTTTTTTTACCTGGTGATGGAGAAAACCTTGCAGCCTTTTGATTTAACGATTTGATGGCGTCATGTGAAAACACTCTATTGATAAGCTTTATAATGCTTGGCACAATGGAACACACTATTTCGATTCGCAAAATGTTTCAGTGATACAATGGCCAGTTGAACACAGTGGCTCAATTCAAAAAAATGATTTAGAACGACTGAACAAACTGGTTCGCAAGAAAAATAGATCCATTGGAGTATTCGTTAGATGCTTGCAATGAAACACACGAGACCGGAGCAAGATCTAAAAATAACTTAAGACACTTCTCCTTACCTTTAAAGCTTCCCGTTCTCAAGGAAAAATCGTCTGTCCACTTTATCAAATACTTTCAGATTGATAGCTTATTTTGTGAGCCCGAGTTTGAGGCGCGATGGTTCCGTTTGTATCATACGGGATTCTTATCGAGCGGGTAATCTACTATCTCTGGGGTATGCACATTTGTGACTACGAAGAAAAATAAATGAAAACTTACCTGGATTATTACCGTGGTATGCATGCACCTAATGAGTTCCCTTCGGCCCGATTTTCAATCGATCCAGAAAAGAAGGAAAACCCAAGGAACGGGGGAGGGGAAGGACCTGCTCTGTCCGCGTGAGCCTGGATAGAAAAGCGGAAGCAGAAACATTTAAACGACACTGGGTTGGTACGAAGATGTGAAACACTCCATGGCTTACTTCGGCGAGGTATAAAACTCACTTGTTTATTTCATAATCATATATAATCATATACAGCCAAATTAATAAGCCCAGTTTACAGAATCGTATCAATCTGAGCAAAAAATGCGGATCGATTATGTTCGGTCCGATGGTTAAATGTTTCACATTAACTAAAATAACAAGGAAATCAATTCATAGATTCACAATCGATATTTTTTTCGTTGCTATTTTTAGTAAATAGTGGAATGTTGTGTCCAACAACTGGTTTGCCCTAGAACACTTCTAGAATAAATTCACTTCAAATTCAAGCGTGACATGTAAAGTGATTCTTAGTCGTCGGTATTCATTCATTGTTTTAGCCCCTCGAATCTTTCCATATCCATCGGGACGGGAATCACTCAATATCGCCGGTTCACGGCATCTGTAAATAGTCGGTCCTTCTCACTGTTTTGAGTCTTCGAAACCTGGTGAATTAGTGGAACTTTCTGGTAGAAACCACGCTTATCTAGCGTGAATAGTAAGTGTTTTCGGGCGTGATTGTCCGGGCAGCGAATTAGGTGACCGAAATATTTCCTTTGAACTGATTTTACGAAGCCTGCTATATGGCCATTTAAAAACAACCGATTGTCTGAATACACACGAAGCCATTCATGTAAAAAAATATTCCGTTTGGACCATTCTTTACGACGAACCATGATGCAGAAAATCTGAGGCAACGCCCTCGTCGATTGATACTGAGTATCAGGAAAATTGAAACTCCCAAGCTTGGCTTGAATACAATGCAAATAACACAGCGGACATGTGTTCAAGACGGAAAAGTTAATCCAAAACTTTTGCAAATTACTCCACAAATCATGAAGAAGAAAAATCCCACTGAATTTTGTTCGTGACTAAGGCAATCCACGGAGTTATTGCCACGAGCAATCGATCACGCAATCCAAAAATTGGACTGCAACTCACCCGAACTCACCTTTGAGAGAGTAATAAATATTGTCGTTAATTTAGTGTGAAAAGGTTCTAATGAGCAAGAATCTAATGAATTCGCGTATTTTTCTATTTGCTTATACTTGCTTTGCAAGAGAGGTCCAGGAAAGAGGAAGCAGACTGAATTTGGTTAAATCCTTACGTTGCATATTAACAGATCATTGTCAGGAGGATCGTGACTGACCAAGTTTGGGCAAATTAAATAGGATCATTTTACAACCCTTCTGGCGTACCGGACTCTGACCCAATGAAGCTTCACAAAAATAAAAATCTTTTAAAAAGCATTAGCCGCAGTGAAATGTATTAGTACCATTTTATTTTGCATCTGAAATCAACCTCTTGGCTCCATTTCGAAGAGATTATGTTCGTACTTGTTGTTGTAAGTCAGTCACTTGAAGAACCTCAGGCAAGCTTTCCTGTCAGTGAATTAACAGACAGAACATCACGCCGAAAGCAATGCTCCTACCTTCTTTCAAAACCCAAGAATCATTGAATTGGAAGCCTTTTTTCGATTCACCAGCTTGACTTTTCGGGAATCAAATTTTCAGTTAAATATCAAAATATCAAAATATCAAAAGTCTTCTGATATTAAACGGTAACACAACAGCAGAAAATTTTGATATTTGACAGTCTAATTGACAGAATGAACAATGAGTCGATGGCAACCAGAGAATTTACGGAATCAAGTTTCGTTGCGAAGGAGATATCAGTTTTAATCACAAGCAATCTGCGACAACTTCTACTTTCGCCCATGTAGAGACCAAAACGGAATCGATGTGCTGATTTGAAAGGCAACTATGTTTTCATCTTTTTCTGTTCGGCAAAAAGGCGAAAAAGTGCCACTTAGTTAAAGCAAAAGAGCACTATTTTCCGTCCCGTTTCTCATCGAGTTTTGCAGTCCTAAAAGGATCCGTCTGAAGTCAGACAGATCCGCTCTAGAACGTAAGTACAGTTTACGAATTTAGAATTGTCAGTCCCTGCTTCTTATAATTACAATCCTTTTTATTTCAAGTTGAAAAATCACAAGCCGTTTATAGCTTGGGAAGGCATTTACATCGTCAGTGAAGGGAATGATGATGTACTTCCTTGTGTGGTTGCTTATTCATCCGTAAAACCACCAACGTTGGCGTAATATTCTACCATGCAAAAAAATTTACATAGAAGCTCCGCTTGCTTCAGGAATGGCAATGGATTTTTAACTGAGTTACAAGCATTGGGAGTTCTGTGTCCTAATTGTGCTGTTTCATTCTAGGTGACGGAAGGGAGATCAAGCACTATTAACGCGTAATAATTTATATTTACTAACACATGACGTCCGAGAATCATTTTGTTTTCACACGCTTATTCTTGTCCCAGGAATCATTTCAAAGCAAGAAAAGGCATCTACAGTTTATCATTGCACGTATCAAAATAGCGACCTTTCGTGAATTCATCTGAATCGGATATCGTGCTTCAATGATTATTTTGCACTCTTAAAACTTTGTCAGTCAAATGAAACGATGACATTTTAAGACAGGCATGAGGATGTCAGGACATTTATTTCTTTTCTTACTGAAGGACAATTCTATGATTGCAATGGCAGCAGATGGCAGTCAGGAGAGATTTCTCACAAGAAAATTCCTGCCATTTACTGCGATTTTCGTACTGGTAGGTCACTTTGTTGTGATCATTGTGCTATTTGCAATTTTACAGTTAAATAACGAAAGCAAAGAGGTAAGAAGTGCATGTATGTATTACATGTATGTAACTTATTGCACGCGAGCATAAGTCATCGTATTGAAATAATTTGCATGTAACCATACAGACAGTCATTGGCAAGCAGCTGTCACAGTGGAAGTGAGAGTGTTTCAGGATTGTTCACCGACTCGGACCCCCTACTTTCACATGTGAACTGACCTACCTTATCATCACTTATTTTCAAGAGACTTAATTTTCGCGATTTAAAAAAATTTGCAAAATTAAAGTCCCGCGAAAAAAAGGTTGGCGTGAAAATTAAAGACGCGAAATTTCGTGACCTTTATAAAAACCTTTCACTTGAACGCGTGTGCTTATTCCTCATCATCTGACTCATCTTGCTGAATTAGCTCCTAAAACACTTCCTCGGTGAGTGTGACCCAGTGGTTTAGGGCAGTGGGCAGTGGTTAGGGCGCTAGCCTTGAGATCCGGGTATCCCGGGTTCAAGACACGCCCTGGCCACTGGTTGAATTTGTTCCTGGTAGACCCTGGTTCAACTTTCAGCTGCACTTGAAAATAGCCAACTGGCTTGCCTCAAGCCAGTTGGGATTCTTAACAGTTATTGTTGAATGTTCTGTTCTGTCGTGATTGTGTTTCATTGGCCATAAAAAGCCCCTATGGGTAGTGGTCAATTGAGTATGTATCGTATCGTATTGTAGCCGAGTACAGTCTTCAAATTTGCCATCAGCATCTGGCTCCCTCTTCATGATGGCTTCATTCCTTTCAAAAGCGCCGATCTCCTGCAATCAATTTCACTGGAATTTCCAGTCCACCTTGCACAAAACGATGTTTAACAAACAAGCACCAGTTACTTGATTCGCAAAATTCAATTACCTTGAAAAATGGTTTAATCTCAAAATCCAACCTTTGTCAGTTAGTATTCAATGTATGGTGGGCTCATGCATTCATTGTGGTTTGGTGTTTACTTTCGCTGTTTCATGGTTTAGTAATGTCCCATGCAATAGGTGCACACACATGACTTTATTTCAAACAGCACACCTTTTACCTTCCAGATCCATGCTTGCATGTTCAATCATGAATATGAAAGAAAGGAAGAAGATAATTCAATAATGGCATATAATGGCGAGTTGAGCAAATCTTTAGAGGTTTGATCAAATAATTTGTACTCAGGAGTCATTAGCCACTTTAACAACATCGCCTCTACAATCTGTCCAGTGTAATCGGCTAGCATTATCTTCCTTCCCTTCGACTTTGTCCAGTCTTTGTAAAAGGTATTACTATGGCTTCAGGATGCATAATACTGTCATATAATATATATATATATATATATATATATATATATACATATATATACAATGTGCCCTCCCGGTTGTCACCATAATGGCATATATATATATACAATGTGCCCTCCCGGTTGTCACCATAATGGCATATATAATATATATATATTTCATTTCTCTAATTTCTAATATTGCAGACAGCAAGCATTGTAAAGATTGGTTTTGGTGTTGGAATGATAGTCTATGAAAAAACACCTATGGCAATTTCACATTTACCACTCCAAAGAGCACCTATCATTCTCCTTGTGGCTGGAATTATAGGCATTCCTCTTGGATGTGTTGGACTCTACTGGTGGATCAAGAAGCGTACCTTCGATGAAATGGGAAAACCACTAATATGGGTATTTGTGATTGGAATTAGTTAGCTGGATAAGTTTTGAACTGGATACAACATTGAGTTGGTTGATTTGGTCTACCGGCAAGTAAAATTCATCTGGCGTTAGCCAGAGTAAATTCTACATGTATAACTCACTCTCAGGTGTGGTTCGAAAGGTTAAATATCTAGTTTTTTAGTATAATACTAAAACAGTGGATAGCATTGAACACGCGCACTGACTGGTTACTCAAACTCCAGATATCCTTTGCTTATTAATTCACCTTTGACCAATTTCGTGCAGAATTTGGGCCCAAAAATGTTGTTATCTTTGCAGAAATAAATGAGTTAAAATCATATTTTTGTGCTGTATTTATCTCAC
>OX421452.1:40904114-40911614 GCA_949126865.1 Montipora capitata | reverse complement strand
TGCATTTGATGGAATGTCAAGCGTTAAAATCGCTGAAAAGGTAGGATTATTTTCAAAGCCTTCACCACGTGTTCCTTCGATCTCACAGGATTGTGTTTTCCCTCAAAATATTCGCTTGTTTTCGCTTTCGTTCAAACATATTTACCTTGATTACATGTCCAGTGAATAGTTTTATCCTCTGTGATGAATTTTCCGTCGAAAAATCGGTTATTTGGGCACAGGTAGCCCAAGCTCGGTATACTATTTGTAGCCTTTGTATGGGAAAGTTAACATTATTTGGAATTTACCTGCCTAAAATCGCTGTGTGGTCCCGGAGTTGAGCTGATGTGATAGGAAATTTATCCTGCTTTAAGGCTGTGGTGTTTTTATGGCGATTCGGACTGTTGCTTTGTGATACGAGAGCAATTTGTGGGACGAGGTCGCCGCGAGTCACCAGCCTTTCTTCTCTTTATTGGGGAAAATGACAACTAATTATAACGGCATCTTAAAAATTCGAAAGCCACAAACCGGGTGACCCGAAAACACTGACCCCCGGTCCATGGACCGCCTTACGGACCGGTCCACGGACTATCTCTATGGACCCCCTCTACGGACCACCCCAAAAAACACAGAATTAAAAATAAATAACAACTGAAAATTTGTTTATACCGGTTGTCTGGATAGACCACTCTTGCCGTTGAAATCTAGCCATTACGCTCCGCAAATCAGACTAAGGTTCAGGTGTTGCCTTTTCCTTCGCTGTTGACTGGAGGCTTCGAAACTAAGTTCTTCCGCCATTTTGTTCAGGACTGAGAGATCGAGAAGCCTGGGGCAAGTTCACTAACCTGCGGGAGAATGATCCGAACAAAATGGCAGAGGGAAAGAAAGAAAATACAAATAGAGCTTACTTATTATCAATCTTTTTCGAAGGATTCCGGTCCACAGCGAAGGAAGGGGCGATATGTGATTAAGGTGGCATGTACCTCAAAAATTGTTCTTTTTTCACAAGCTTTTCAACAAAATGCAACCTGCACACTTTGAATACAGACCACGAGACAAGTCTATTTTGATAATTGTTTACCAATTATGTTGCTATGGTAACCAAGAGGGTGGGACTGAACCTGCTGGGGGGTGTCCTTGCTATAACAGCCCTAACTCCAAAAGTTTTCAACAAAATTCAATAAAATTTTCAGGGAATAATGTTTAAAGGCAATATAATACAAGGAACTAAAAAACCTATCATACAGCACAAGTATAAGAAACACCATGATTTTAATTATAAGAGAATATAAAATATGTGAAAATTCCAAAATGAAAATTTTGATATCAAGAGCCCTTTGGACCAAATTGGCTAATTTTAGTTCATTGTATGCAGAACTATATTCACTATTTTCACTGAAAAAATGAAACAAATATGTCAAATTCCCAAAAATATATCAGTTTCAGCAGATACGCAAAATTCTTAATTTTGAGAAAAAGGCTTTTAAAGTTGATCTTTTCATTTCACAAGATTTCTAGAAAGGAATGAATTGCTTAAAATGTCTAAAAATACCCAGAGGCATAGTTCACACCCTCTGCCTCCTTTGTTTTGTCATCTTTTCTCTTTTTTAAGCCTCTGAGCACTTTTCTTCTCTTCTTTGTGTTATCAAGGCTTTTCCTCTGAGATAGGTGAACATGTGCTTGATCCTCCTGTTTGCAACCAGTTTCAGTAAACATTCCTGGAGGAATGCCAAGAGCATCAAAAAGCTTCAACACAACAGAACAGCCAATATTGAAGTGAGCAACAGCATCATACAAGCCCATTTCAAGAATCTCTCGGCCAACATACACTTCCTTAGGGACGCGCTGCCAGACCATACCATTCAAAGCCTCATTCTGGTTTTGAGTTTTTCCATGCAAACATTTTTCCAGCAAGCTGTTTTCACTTAGTCTAACATACTCTGGTTTGAGTTTGGCAATAACTTCCCAGGGAAGTCCAGGACCATGCTTATAGAGACTTGTCCTTTTGGCTTTATCTCGTTGGTACTTGCACCAACTTGTGCTGCCAATGGGGCAGTGGTCATGCAATGGGCGGGACTCGCTGGAGGCACAATGCATAAAACTGGCATGGATGGCTTTTTTCATCCCTGTCAAGTTCCCCACATTGGCACGAATAGCAATACCATAATAATTCTGGAGCTTGTCAATTGTTGAATCAGTTAGTTTGCCCCTGCCTCCCAGTCCTGGGTTTTCATGCTTCAACTTGCGAAGTGTTGTGCCCAACATTTTTTGCACATGCCCGATGCACTCTTTCTTTTCAACTGTAATTCCTGAAGCTTGGTACACATCCTTTACTCTACTAAAACTTTTTCTATCACCATCTTCGTAATATTCTGTATAACGCAAGTTATGCAGTTCCACAGAGCGCCTAAATATACGGTTGACACTTTGTGGTTCCATGGCTGTGCAGAACCTTTAAAATTGGCTTTGCAGGTGGTATGGTCTGCCTGCCATCTCCGATATTCCTCACTGTTCTTGTCTAAATGTTCATGTAGCTCACACTTCTTACATGCTTGGCTAAGGGCTTCAACATCAAGCACCTTTCCTGTATCAATAGAGATGGCAGTAACACATCCATTCCTTGATGAAAACCCTCGTTTCTGCCATGTACCATCAAAAGAAACACCACAGTCAACAGGTTCAGTTACAGGAGGGTCATTTTGCCCCTTTAGAATTCTTTTTTCCTCAGCTGCTTTGCTCATACTTTCCTTTGCAATGGACTGCAAACAAGTGGTAATGACCTTCGAAATCTTCGCATAATTGTTTGGAGCTGGTGGTGGGGGCATATTCATCAAACTACAAATTTTTTTAGCACGAGTGTGCCCCTTTCCAAGGGTTCTCATGCTATAAACAATGCGCCTGTTCACCTCAAAGCTCTTCCCTTGTTCTTTTGAGGTGTAAAAGGAGTAAATCCAGCCACAGTCCTCACACAGTAAACGCAAACTTGAGGCACAGCCTTTTCTATAAATTTCATCTTCCATAAACAAAAGACTCAACTCACCACATTCATGACACCTCAATAGCGAGAGCACATTGCACAACACTTCCATGTCAAAGAGTCTGAACCCTGTAATCGTTGGATCACTGCTAGAAGTAGATGTTTTCTCCGGTTTATCTACTGGTTTCTTTTCTTCGATCTTCTTTTCTTCGATATTTAGCTTTCGGTAAGATGCAGACAAACATTCTTTTGCTTCATCGTCAACTCGAGTATTCGACGAACTGATTTCGTCTTCAAGCAAAGGAGAACTGCTTTCTCCATCCACAAAGCCTCTGTTATTGTAATTCTTACTATTTGTAAATCTATTCCCATGAAAGTTTCTTTTCCTTCGCCTTTGAGAAGCAAATTTAGCTTTTGGCATTCTGTCACGATCCACGAACCAGAAAAAATGGCGGCGGTTTGCTCAAAAGACACTGGGAACGAAGTCAGAGACACAAACTAGATCCTAGTCTCCAAAGGGAAAATCGACGCGGAAAATCATGGCGAAAATTGCGATATTATGCTCGTTTCCTGACCCAAAACGACGCGTAAACAAACCTGTTGCTATAGCAACGAACCGACATTACCTTGTTTTACCCTCAATGTTGTTTTTCCAAAAAAGATATTCGAGGAAAAAACACTCCAGAAGTGAAAACAAACAATAAAAGATTTCAAATCAGTTAGAATAATTTTTTGACCAACATTCGTATTTTTGCCGTTTTTTTTTTTTTTTGAGTTAATAGACTTTGTACCCGAGCCTGAGCCTTAGTCTGTTGAATTTGCGAAGCGTTACGGTTAAGATTTCGCCAACACGAGTGACACGAGTGGTCTATCCAGACAACTGGTAAGTCAAATCTTTAGTTTTTATTTATTTTCATTTCTATAAATAAAGGATAAATAAAGGGTGGTCCGTATTCTCGGTTTTCACATGACGTCACGACCGCCATGTTGGTGCCCTAAACAAAGAAAAGGCGGCCATGTTGGTGCCCCGACCAAATCCTCCGGGAATTTAACTCTATTATTATGCAAACGCTTCCTTTTGTTTTCGTTGAAAAACATGGCTGTTGACCACGTGAGTGAAAACGAGCAATAGGGGGTCCTTAAGGGTAGTCCGTGGACCGGTCCGTGAGGCAGTCCATGGACCCAGTCCGTAGAGGGGTCCATGGACCGGGGATCAGTGTTTTCGGGTCACCCCCACAAACCCGTCTAAAACGGACACAAGTTTACCCTCCGATTGCACAGAAAAGACGAGGACAACTGTAAGTAGAGGTAAGTGACGTTTATTTCTACATTTACAGCTTACTTTAACATTTACAAGCACAAAGTTAATTTTCCCATACAAAGGCTATAAATCGTATACCGAGCTTGGGCTGCCTATGATTTGGGTGGTTTTTGGCAAACAGAGGTTAATTATTCGTAATACGAGCTGATCTTGTGAGCAGCTAGGCCCCGTTTCTCAAAAGTCCCGATAACTTTTCGGGCCCGAGAAGCCATTTGTAAAACTGCCAACCGCTTGTTTTGGAAAGCCGATCTTTTAACATGTTTCCAAGGTAGCAAAAAGAAAAATGACTGTGAAGTTTGACGACATAAATCCTCTCCGTTCTTGAGATACAAAAGGAATTCGTACACCCGAAAGTGAACCTTAAAGTTTCTGGACTTTCGAGAAACGGGCCCCTGGAAACGGAACGATTTTCGCAAATCGTAAGGGCATTTCCCGAATTCCATTCTAAACGGAAAAAGAGGTAAAGATTTTCCGGAAAATGCCTTTCCATTTGACCTCAAGCCGAGATTTCCGGATTTTTTGGCTGAATCGTAAGCACCCACGGACTCTGAACACTCTGGCTTAACACTCTGCCCAGGGCCAATTTAAGTCGCAGTGAAGGTCCATTTTTGTAACCGATGCAAACCACTATTAGGGACTTCAAATTAAGAACTACGACGGTCGACGATAACGTCACCTCAAAATATAACTTGGCTCTATCAGAATTTTTTTATTCAGTCTCATTCACGTTCTACAATATGGCGAACTATCCTAAAAATAAATTGGTACGGGCGGTATCAGGGTGAAAAGAGAGAATGAAAGATTCTCTGTTGCATGCTTACGTTGTCGTCAAAACCTCAGATTTGGTGATTTCACGGCGTCGTTATGCAGAGGACCGCAAACATACTTGCTCAAATCCGTGCTGCATGTGCACGCAGCACGGTTACTACGATGCTCAGTTGAGTATGACACTACGGAAGTTTGGTGACACAGTTTCATCGTTAAAGTTACCATTTTGTCAAGGGCAACTTGCTTCGTTTCCAAGGGTAACTTTTCGGGGTTTGACGTCATTTAACTTGTAACGGTCGCCAGTTTGAATTTAACCGTTACCATTAGTAGATCCTAAAAGTTACTCTTGGAAACGAAGGAAGTTGCCTTTGACAACATGGTAACTTTAACGCTGGAACTTTGTCACCAAACTTCCCTAGTGTCATACTCAACTGAGAATCGTAATATTTATGCTCTTCTGTAATTTTTACTAGGGGTGCTATTCTTCCGCTTTGGACGGAATGAAACTGCACCTGGAACTTGTGGCTTATGGCGGTATCATTTTTGGAATAATCGAGGTAACAGTTGCACGATTCTTTTTCATTCACGGCTACTTAATGGGTGAATTTGTTGTTTGTGTTGTATTTGAATCGTGGTGTTGCATGCATGAAAAAACTGTGTTTCTTTATAAAGATCAAGTGCCTATCTAAATTCGGACGAAGCTAATGCACCGACATCAGGATTGAATTAGAAAACAACAGACACAAATATGTGACAGAAACGGTGGACCCCAACCGTATATCGCAGCAAACGTACCTTGCGCATTTATAAGGGTGCGTTCGATTCCTTAGAAACCAAATTTGGATCAAGAACTCCAATTCATATTCCCATCCAAAAAAAATCTAAAAATAGATTTTTTTTCCCGCGGATTTGGCTAATTGAAATACTTCCCCATCATAAACTTTTATTAGACGCTCCATGAGCGTAAACTGGGTTTCCTGTGGTACGTGTTACACAAAAATAAAAGGCAATGAGTTGGGTGTTATTGAACTGCAGCGGTCACCCATACGTCTTGCCAGCAGTTGCCCTTTGGCTCACATGTTCTCACTTTGATTATTTTGTAATGTCCTGTCCCGTTTTGAGGTCTTTTACTTTTTTTAGCTTTGGTGATAAAATTCAGTTCAAAGATAACAACACACGCTCTTGAGTTAAACTCACTCAGTTCTTCTTTTTACAAACTGCAAATTGCTCTGACTGACGTTTTCCTGCATGTCATGCATGTCTTGCATCAGTTGCACTAAGCAAACGTTTATTCTACGCAATAAGGAAGGACTGAAAGTGTTGTTTCCGCTTCGTAATTCCTCTTCTTTTCAGTCTAATCTGATGCCACGTCAAATTTTTTTGGCTTAACGTTTGCACTAAAAAGTACCGTAAAAGCCGGGAGTTAACAGTAAAAGACAAGCCGGAGAGAACGCTCCGCGATTCCAAATCAACGTTCGAGGACTAAAAGAAATACCTCTGGTCGCACGACCTCAGAACCTTATTTCCATGCGTAGAGATAGCTCAGATTTCTCGTCACGGTGTTGTCGTCAAACCAGTTTTGACCGCCAAGCTGGGACTCCTTCCCGCGGGACGCAATGAAGCGCATCATTAACATTCCTGAAAATTGTGATTACAGTGATGATTGTTCATTTCAACAGCTTTAATAGTTTTGGAGCAATTTTAACGATGTTGTATTGATTTTCAGTGCGTAAGATTGATTTATTTGATAAAAGTTCTTTTCCCTCCGAGCGAATCGATGAGCAAAATAATTTAACTACAATTAAAATGGGTCTTTTCACGTTGTCAAAGCCGTTGAAGTGCGTGAAGGCACTGAAGCAGCACACGGACCATCGGAAGAATTAGGCCTTTTCCTGTCCTCTCGGGCCAAAGTCACGCAATGCTGTTTGTCACAACAGCTGTTGAGAGCCGGTTTTTCGATTTGTCCAAGCAGGAACCCCCTCCAACGTAACGTCCAATCAGCGAACTAGAACAAATTCTGCCCCAATTTGATGACATGAGTTCATTCAACGTAAACAAGAACGTAGCACGAGGTAACCACGTGCACCTTTGCAGTTGCCTAGCACGTGATCAATCAGAAGTGAAACCAAAACCAATCGCGGCTCGCTCGTGCACATTTTCCCACGCTTTGTGTCGGCTGCGAGTAATTACTTCGAGTTTTGATTGGTTTAATGGATTGTCTTCGTCCTTTTTGATTGGCCAAAGTAATTACTTTGGTTTTGGTTTTACGACACTCGATTTAAAAATCGCTCTAAAATCGACGTGCATCTAATCACTTGCGTATCTGGACATATCTGACAAATTGACTGCCCCAATGTTTACCTTTTTTCATGCAGATAATCTTGTGCATCGCTCATCTGTCTCTTTGCCTTTGTGGAAGGAGTCCCTCAAATGCGCAGCAACGTCAAACTTACAA
>OX421452.1:40881614-40899114 GCA_949126865.1 Montipora capitata | reverse complement strand
TAACAAAATTACACACTTTTCTATCACTATGGATATTCTTCGTGTTTGTCGGCGGTTCGGATGAGAATATTTTAATGATCAAATTAAAGTGCGAACAAAACGAGATAAAGGCCCAAAGAAGTGGAGTTTGACATTTGATTTACAACTGAAGAAAACCAACGACTGGGCTGCATTTATTAAGTGTGCTTTTCCTTTATAGCAGAATTAAGAATGATTTGCCATAGCAGATAGAGTATATCATTGTTTTGCAGTTATTTACAATGCTTTGATGATGCAAAAAAGATGAGCCGAGTATAATAGAACAATATAGTAATAATACAACATTAAACAGCTGTTTTTTCTATTTTTGCAAAGGTGTAAATCAAATTGGGAGCTTCACCGCAAACACAACAGACTCATGAAGTGGCTTAATCGTCTTGTCAACAATTATTATTCGTAAATAATATGTTACACATCAGATTTGTCATGTACTGGCTCTCCAACAATCCATATACTGTAGTATAAAATCAATAAATGTTCACCACAATTCACTGGTAAAACAAGATACAAAATTATGTTGAAAACTAGATGAACAATAATACTTTCAAATTTGCAATGAGAGTAAGCAAGGGAATTCATCTACATATTACCTTGAATGTTATTTGTATCCAAAAAATGTTGCAAAAATACTGGGTACAGTGTAGCAAGTCTTTACGAGCATTTACAATGTATGTAAAAACCAAGATAGTGTGAGGAAGAGGGAGAGAATGGTTTGCTTAAGTTGATAGAAATGAACCCTATATTATTCATGTTTACTTCAGACCTAAAATGGCCATGTTTGACCCAAGCAGTTGTGGCCCCCACTCACGTATAACCATTCCTGCGAGATATCTCATGAAGTTACTGATATTTCCAGAAAAGCTGGTTGCAATAAGGCCACCTTGCAGCCCATGCCTGTGGCTTTCCTTTGGTTGTATGGTCAATACACAACACCATCGTCTTGTCTGGAGGAACGATCAACACTGCAGCAAATCTTTTATGCTGATGTTCGCGTTGTGTAATGTGGTCTTCAAGGTCTTGAACCACCATGAACAGAAGAGAAACCCAAGTCTGCAATAATTTCAAGTTTCTGGAAGATCGTTCATCATTGTGCTGCTGGAGGACTTGTCTGACCTCTAGGTTTGGTTGCTGGGATGGCAGTTGAAAAAATTGTGATAAACGATTTCCTTTCATCATTAAGTTGACATACAATGGTATTACAAGTTTAAGGTGTTGTAACTGTTTGGGTTAGGGACGTCAGGGTGGTTTAGCGGTTATCCACAGCGCCTCCCACCTCAGTGATCCGGGTTCAACCCTGGCGTCGGGTTGTATGTGAGTTTCAGTCTATCTCAATCTGACTCCGAGGGTTTTCCTCCGCGTACTCCGGTTTTCCTATTATTATTATTATTATTATTATTATTATTATTATTATTATTATTATTATTATTATTATTATTATTATTATTATTATTATTATTATTATTATTATAAATAGGAAGAGTTTCCTCCATGAAATGGAGTCCAGTAAGTACTGCAATAATTTATTACTGTCCAGGCATTTAACTACCACTCAGGCTCCCACCCACAGATGACTGGCAAATATATGAAAGCATTAACCACTCAGTTTCATCTAGATGTAGCTTCTTGGTGACTCTTATACAGACCGTATCTGGTCTTGGTGTAGCTGATTGGCTATTGCAAGTACTCTGATTACCCTGGTTTCTGTGTGCCATGAACTGACTGAACAGATGCTGTTTTCACAAAAATTGCATTTAGCCAGTATGTTATTGTTTAACTTCTTGTGTTCACGGACATGCACGGGATGGTGACATTTTCTGCAGTGTGGCGGTGCCTTGTTGGGTGAGGGTGCACTGGTGCTATTAACAGGTCTGTGGTGGGAATTGGTACATGAAAATGGTTAGGTAGCTGGATTGAGATTGGCAACTTCATTGTTTAGCTGTCTTAGCTAATGATGCTATCAAACTCCTCTGACTCTATTTGTCTTAAACCTGATATTTCATTGGGGGAATCGTCTGTTAACACTTTACCTCTGTCATTAATGTGAGTCTCATGAGGTACACATGTATATGCGTGGTGGATGCAGGATTTAGGATGGCTGTTTTTGCAATCTCACTCAAGGTCCTTCCATTTTTCCTTCAGGAAATCCTTACATAGTGGGCACGAAGTCGATCCATTCAGGCATTCATTGTGGAAAGAATGAGAGCAGCCATTCAAAAGTGTCCAATCTTTATCCTGGGTGGAAACGTTACATGCAAGTCACATTGTTTTGCTTGATCTGGCTTAATTTCTCCGTTGTATCCTAGAGGCAAAACAATAGTTTTCAGACTGTTGCTGGAGCCAGACAATGTTGGTAATGTGACATAAGTTGGAGCACTTCTGTTGCTTCTGTTTTTTGAAGAGAAGAGGCTCTGTCCTGGACTCCGAGAGATTTTGCTAAACATGGAAGACTACTTGAGCACATCTTATTTTTTAAAAAGCTAAGTTCATGTGTGAAAATGAAAACTGTTTACGTGTGGTGAAAAATGATCTGAAATGTGATTGTTTATCTTTTGACTAGAAAATAGACTTGGCTTTCTTTCTACGTTCACCAGCAGTGTCAGAAACTTTTGTTTGTGAACGGAGTATGCTATGGGTATTTTCCACAGGATATTCATAAAAAATGGTGATGTAATTTGTAAGAAGGTTGTACAGTTGAGGAGCATATTTTCCCCAATCAAGAGAATACATGTTGATCCAAATAAGTGCATGGTGCTTTGTTATAGTGCCGGCATTGGAGGCAGGTGAACATAATCCAAATTCTGATCACTACTCTGAAGTACTCAGAGAAATTGTTTAGTTTAAAAGAAATGGATTATGCTGTATATGGACGAGACCAAAGGTATGTAGTTGTCGAAGAGATTGTTAAGGGTTCCATAGTACTGTACGTGCTTGAACCTCGAACAATTTCTCATCACTGTATGTCTTACAAGTGTCCAATCGTTTTTACACGATCTCTAGAATTAGGCTAATTCTCCAGGGCTTAGGGTTATCTGCCAGTTTGTTTATTGGGAATGTGAAGAGGCCCTATATTTGGCACTACATACAGAATGGATTCTTGTGATGTATTCTGCAGAAAGCTGCTGTCCAAGGGATTCTTGGCAGGAGCAGTTAGCAATGGGAATGAATAGCAGGAGTGATCAGTCAAAATATTGTCATGTTCGCTAAGAGTAAGCGGTTACGTTTGCACTGGATGTGAGCTGATAAGCTTTTTGAGAGACTAGCTCGTATATGATTTGTCTACTGTAGAATTGGCTGGCTGAAAACAAGCAATTTTTTCAGATAGGCGCAACCAAATCAGTGCTCATTATG
Source organism: Montipora capitata (assembly GCA_949126865.1). Classification (NCBI taxonomy): domain Eukaryota; kingdom Metazoa; phylum Cnidaria; class Anthozoa; order Scleractinia; family Acroporidae; genus Montipora; species Montipora capitata. The sequence continues at coordinate 40,895,727 of OX421452.1, read as the reverse complement.
ACATCATATGCAGCATCAAAGTCTGCCTTTGACGTTAGTCTTCAGCTCTGTAAAATCCAACAGATGTAAATCTTCAATTTTCTGCATTGTTCGAACATTGTCACTGTCGCAGTATTGATGAATGTTGATTCTCTGTCTCTCAAGTTCAGGATTAAAAAATGATTCTGTCAGCCAGTCAGGCATCAGAGAGGCATAACAGTTACTGATATCATGCATGCATGATGCAGATGTAATCAATCTTTGGCATGATTCAGAATCTATACCATTTTGATGATGTATGTGAATTATAAGCTTGTTCCACTGCTATTTCTGGCCGGGGTTTCCTTGTACATGTAAGCTTTAACAACTATAGTACACATGGTCTTTGTTTCAGAAGATTGATCTTTCTGAGGCCTTTTTTTGGGTGAATGGGTGTAAAGTCCTCATTACTATTTGTAATGAAATCTTCGAAAGATTTGAAACGATATTCAAACATTGTGTTCACAACATTGTTAACAGTTCTGGCAAATTAAGGTATGCCCCATAATATCTTCAGTTTTAATTCCTTCTTGATTTATTTGATTACTCCTGAGATACAAGTAATGGTCAATTTGAAAAGGATTGCATGTTTGGCTGAGACAGTAGCATAAGTTGTGAATAAATGAAACAACCCTTTTTTGTTCAGACATGTACTGTGTGCGGTCTGCTGAATGCCTGAAACCTGTAATAGAACCCAGGATAGTGTCAAACAACTTTGTAGCATTTTCCTGCTGAAATGCAAAACTCTCTTAAGCTGTCAGGATCATACACTGTTAAATTTCTTGCTTCTTTATTGCTATATCATGGTAGATCGTCTTCTTGAACATGTCAATTTCCTTTTTTATGTCACATCCTGCAGTAAGTGGGAAATAAATTTTCATACAGATTTGAAATTGTGAGTTATTAGAATTTGGGGCTGTATGAAGACAACACCCAAGAGTTCCCTCCTGAATGATTTTCTTTATTGTTTGTAAAACAAAGTATGATATTATTTTAAGGAGGTCAACGAAAACCTGTTTGTGATTTTGTTTGTTTGTTTGCGATTTTTTAAGTTAGCTAATTTGCATCCTCACTGACATCACCAGGCCTAAAACTTGTTTGTTAATTGGTGGGGTAACACGAGTCTACTTATCACATCAGCAGATTGTCATATGTCAATCACCTGTACCGTCAGAAAAGTATGAAAAATAAAATTTTAAATATGTTTGTTTGTGTTTCAAAACTGCGGCTCAAATGATCAATCACATATATTCTTGAAAATGATCATTGATAAATTTACACAATTAGATGAGGAGGTGAAACTGGCCAAGAATTTCCTTTCAATACTTCAGATTATAAATCTGCACTGCTAAGAACAAAAAATAATCAAGAGAATTTCTTTGACCCCAAAGCTCAGTCCAGAGTCAAGGAGTCCAGGGTGTGAATTTTAGGGGGATGAAGCCCTTATGAAAGTACTGATTGCAGAGGAGTTCAGTTGCTTTCTGATAAAGTCTTTAATTTTTCCTCCATTTCTAATAGGTTCTTCCTTGGTGTAACTATCATCTCCCTAGTGTTCTACCAGTATCTGTATCTGACATTCCTCGATTCGACATTTGTGTTTTCTTTCTCACTGTTCTTCCACGCTGGTTGAGATTCATGTGAACAAAGTTTTAAACAAATAAAATTAATTAAATCTGTTAAATTTTATTTCTCAATAAAATTGTTAAATGCTGCTGGCATCAATGCGCTTGAAGGTGAAGCCATATCATAGAAAAGCGTTTGCAGATAAGGAAAGGCAAACTGTTCAAAAATAACTGGAGGCAGCACTAACAGGATGAAACGACGTTCTAGTCCTTCTGTGCTCTTGGACAGCTCTTCTGCATCCTTCACAAATAAGCTTGTCATCATCGATCGCTGTTCGAATACCGAAACATGACTCGAAGTCGTTCGTGTAGGCTTTGGCCTTCTGAAATGGGCTTAGGCTTAGTTGCGACTTCTTTTTCCAAACTGAGCAACCATATTTCGATGTTTCGACGCTTTCACCTAAGTTATAAAGCGCAAAAAGAAAAAAGACTGCTGTTATTCCGAGAAGATTTCTCGCGAAGATCGCCATTGTTTTATTTCTGCCTTACACTTTGGGTACTCGAAAATTGGCGGGAAATGGACGCGTTCGCGCGGAGCCGGTGCATACCAGCGGTTTTTTTTTCATTACCAGGTGAAATGGTTGTACGTATGCGTGATGTGTTGGCCACACTTGGTTTGTCACCTTGCTTCTTTAGTTTTTTTTTTTTTGTTTGTTTAATTTCTCCGATACATGAAGTCGTCACTTTGCCTATTTTTACTTTGGTTAGCTTTTTAGATTTAGTGCTACGTTCATTATTAGCCTAAACAACAATAATATTGTGGTTTCCATTTTACTTGAAAACCACGACTGTCTTGACATTTAAGAGGGGTGGCACTTAACTACCAAAACCGTTGCTATGGACCTCTTCAAATAGTCATAAATCGAGTCCCTTTAACTCTACAGTTATCCTTTTTTGCCAAATGTGTTCTATTTAACATTTCTTTGTCTGGTTCGACTCACAACCATATTTGGTAAATCACGTGACCAAAACAGAAATGCCTCAAAACTCAGCGAGTTAACTATGTTCTTCATAAATTTTCTAATGCAACAGTATGAGCACATTCTAACACAAAATCTGTAGCATGGATTTTACAAAATTTTGTTTCTCAAAAAAATTATGACGTCATAAGGCCCTCCTTTGATACACTTCCAAATTTTTTCTCCAAATAGAAATTCCATGCTACAGTTTAAGGAAAATTGATGGGACGGTTTCCACCCGATGAAAAAACTGCCTCGTCCTTTCGTTTCCTGTGAGCTTTTGCCTGTTTTTCTCTGAAACGCACGACAGAGGACTGGGACTAGTTGCGCATGCGCGTTCTGATTGAAGTGACGTCAGATTTCCATCGGAAAAGTTACTTCAAAGAACCATTCAATGCAACCTTTTTGTAGGACTCTTGACTAAAAATCCTCCTTAGCAACCTTTGTCTTTCTGTAGTGAAGAGCCACTCACCCTAAGCTGACCTGACACTTACCTTTCCATTAGGCAAGGAAGTTCCTGTAAACTTCCGTAGAGGCGCACCACCAGTTCTGTTTGCTCCAGCACGGTCCGGTCTGTCGCTCTGTGACCTCGCTTGTGGGTACATGCTCGCGGCATCATGGCCGCCGGTCTTAGTCCTCGGTTGTACAGCGTGTGGATGAAGTGGGTCAGTAGGAGGCTTTGAAAAAGGTTTGCCTTCAATCTTCCAGGGTACAGGGTCTGGGAGTCTGGTCCTGAGAAAATGGTGGCATTTCTTACAATGTGAAATTAGCAGAAATACTAATCTTGGTGGCATAGAATTGAGCCGCAAAGAGGATTTTTTTCATTTTCGTGATATTTAGAGCTTTAAGATCGTTTTCGAATTTAAATGAACTAGGTCAGCACTTGCTCGAGTATCCTATTTCTATTTTGAGATTTGCAGGTTTTTGGCCAATTTATTCAAATCGTGCATCGTACCCAGTTCACTTGTCGTTTAACCTTTGCCTCAATAGCTACATTCACCTTTCAATGCCAATAGACTGTCATCTTAGCTGAAAATAATCTTCATTATGCACACGATAAAAAAGAGGGGTATTTGCGTACTACTAAGTCTACTAAGTATCCCAAATATTTGGTGTAGCTATTTTCGTATGATTTAAACGGAAGATACGTGGTGTATTTGTCATTTAGTGGTTATCCATTGTTTAAAATTATCTAAACACGATAAAACCTTCAAGGTTAGGATTAGGGTTAGCGTTAGGGTTAGGTTAGGGTTATTGTATAATTACTGAAGGTTTACCTTGTTTAAAAAAATTGTAAACAATAGAAAAAAATACACCAAATAATACCATTTAAACGCTGTTTTCCGCTGCCCACCTTGGCGATCGAGGTGATGTCCGTTCCTTGACAGGCTCTTGATCCAGTCCACCGTCAGGCCCTTTGTCCCGCGTGGAAATTTGGTTCGGCACCCCGAAAGGATAGGCAGCAGTTGTCCACGCCACAGCCTACAAAATAAAGCGAGTCCGTTTAATTTATTAAGGCGGCTCGAACCAATTTCGACACTTTCAGCAGTTTAAAAACGCTCATAATGTTTTATTTAGGATTGACTCTACAACACTATCAACAAAAAAGCTAAGTCATGGAACCGAAGAAACAACAATTATTACAAAATATCGTGACATAATAGGTTACCATAGCAACAGGAAAGTCACGTAAGAAGACCCGATAGTTAGTCTTAAAATGCAAGCCCACTCGCGCGTTTCATATTTAATTTCATTGCTTAATATCTTGGTATATTTCTTTGCCATGAAGCAACTCACGAACTATTGAGGAGAATTGTGGAGAACGCAAGCATGTTACAGTGGAGTTTTTGCTTCTTTAATTTTAATGTAGTCTTTACCAATTCAAACAGTTCCATATAGTTAAGCCAACTGGCAAATAATTCATATTTTTTTACGAAGTTGGCAACAGTTATCACGGACTTCTTATTAATAATCTCCAATTTTATAGCACGCACCTTCTGTTGCATATTTAGTTGTTTCCATTTTTTCTCAACCCATCTCCCACTAAGAATGTATCTGATATACACAATTAATTGCTAATTTCCTCCAAATTGACTATTATCATTAAATTAGGGCACTCTGTCCCAGGACTTGTGGGAAATGATCATATTTGTTTGAAAAGACAACCCAAGTGTATGGACATAGGACTCGAACCTGGGAATGTTCATTAATTTAACCCATCACCTAACCACTTTAATTGACCACAACACCGCTAGCTGCTCAGGGAAAATATTTTAAACACTATTAATTTGATAATGCTATATTATCACTCGGAAACAAACGGCAAACTTATCAAACTTTACGACAAAGCTAAACATTTTAATTAATCTAACCTAGGCCTAATTACTATTCAGCAATAATATTCTATGGGAGACTTAGATAAACAGACACGTAGCGTGGCCATTTTTTCAAGTACGCACAAGTACATATGATCTAGAAACCTAAGTAAACTGAGCGAAAAATACTCCGTTCTTTATTTCTTGTCGAAATAGTTGTGTGAATACAAGCAAAGAACAAAGCGTCTTCCCCTTATTTTGAGCAAACTTGGTGCAAACAAAACATTGTTTTGGTCGTGCTAGCGTGATTGGAATTGTCAAGAACGTTCTCGGAACGTCGCTCCTTTGCCACGAACGTTCTTGGAACATCGCTCCTTTGCAACCTCGCCTTTTTGTTGCACGCTGGCCAAACAACACTGCATTGTTAGTGCAAAAAAAAGGTACAATGCAAAACTAAGTTAGAACATGGTATAGCTTTTGTTTTAGTTTTTAGATTTTAATCAAAGTGGTGCTTTCATCACGAAATCTTGGTTGCGCAGAAGTAAAATGTTAAGAATAGAAACAATTGCTAAAAATTTCAAAATGTTATGGTCACTTCAAGTACGCACGTGCGTATATGCGTATAGGACGCTACGCGCCTGATAAATCCTTTTTTGGGGAGTGGTGAAGCAGAGTGAAGCGGTTCCTATAGAGTTGAAACTCCGGGTTCAAATCCTATCCACGGATATGATTTTTATCTTCCTTTATTTTTTCTCTGCTACTACAAGTCCTGCGACACAGTGTCCGAATTCATCTGATATACACAATTCAGAAAAAAAATAGCAATTGTGTATATCACATAAATTCGGGGCGGAAGACATGCTGGACCATTTCTCGACAAATTATTATTTCCTTTGAGGTAAATCAGCCGGCCTTACCTGCCCATTAGGCTTGCAAAGGATAGTGATACATTCCGGTCCAGTTTCCCACTTATGCTGCTCCTTCCACAAGAAGTCCGATGGAGGATTGTGCCTCGACAAACTCGCTGCAGACCACACCTACAAGGTGAGGAAGTACGCAGTCCCTTTTTAATCGGACATCATCAAAAATTTTAACGGTGTAGTAAAAATCCGGTTGTAAAGCAAACAAACAAAAATACAGTTTACATAAGTATAGATACACGTGGATTCAAGGTTACCTACATCTACGTGCTGTGAATTTAAGTGCGTCATTAAAGTCGGCTTTAAAGTTGGCTTTTTCTTATCAAACCTCATGAGTCGACGTTTTAAAGCAAGCTCTTTTCAACTGGAAGCTTTTTAACTCTAACAATGGGTCCAAATTTGTCATCTGTAAAAAAGGCTTGCAGTGTGTCACATTATTAGGTGCCATTAAAATGTATTGCTGTCGTGCAGTTATCCACAAATAGCCTTTAGTTACCAGGCCTTTCGTGTCATTTAGGTCGCAGAATCATCACGGCGTGGCTAGCGAGGGTCATTCAGGAGCTAAAGCTGAAGACAAATAATTCTACTCCATTAATTTTTCAAATCGCATTCCTCCGCTAGTACACTCAAGGGAAGAAGCTTTCCAAAAAGCGACTGGGAGCGGTTACAAATGATGATAAGACAAGCCAAGTTTGACACTTTGAACTTTCCACCGTTGATAGCGACCCTTAATTAGACAGAAGTATCCTAGCGAGTTTTCAGTTCTGAACATTAGCTTTGACTCTTTCTCAAGCGCACTTGTCGAAATAAGACCATCCAAGGCTAACGTTTAAAGGGGAATCTCCAGTCCTACAAAAAGGTCATCTTACAGCGGAGGAAATATTAATGTTTGCAACCAAATTTACTTATGATGTTTTCAAATAAAGCGTTTGTTTTAGAGGAAAAAACCTTCAGGATCGCCTATTTTCACATTGAGTTTTCAATGGGACGCCATATTGTGACGTATGATGGTTGCCTTATTGTTTTGACACCAAAAGTCTAGAGGTACATTAACAATTGAGCAACCTTGACACATCACAATTATTTAAGATGACGACATCCGGGAAATCTGAAAGTGAAAATAACTGTTCTGCTTGTCCTGAAACAAAAGCTTTCTTTGAAAAAGATTCTTAAGCAAATTTCATTGTACAAATAATTTGCTTCTCGTTAAAGTCATGTTTTTGTAGCAGTGGGGATTTTCTGGCGATTTCAGGGACAAGATCTTTAAGTCGCCAGGCCAACGTGGTGAAACTCTTGGTGAAGTTGATTATACTCACAGTTGCATGCGACAGAGCCTTTAGCTTTGTTCTTGGTGGAAAATGGAATACTGTGACAGGTCTTCCAGCGACATTTTTTTGTTGAATCATGTACCCACCAATCTCTTCATCCTTAGAGTAGAAAACGTTGAATGAGTCAATGGATAATGGAGTAAGCAAATAAGACAAAAGAAAAGCCTAGATAAGGCCTTAAGTCGACGGGAAAGGGGGGGTGGGGGGGGGGGGGTTGTCGCGTTTACCTATCAAAATTAACTATGCGTTTGCTTTAGGCACTGATAAAACATGAAGGCTATTTAGTGGGAAGAGAATGGAACTAAAACAAAGACGTTTGCCTGCGAAATGAAGAAATGAAGGTGATATAGATAATTTGCAGCCGGTCCCAAGAAACCCTAACACTGAAGAAATGTGAAAGTGGTGGATGACATGACATGACATGTCAGCCAAAACGACAGCGATTAAAAGCAAGATGTAAGCCATATGGAGTTGTTAAAATGAAACAAACTCACTTCGAAGCTTGAAGTATTGAAGACCCTCACGTAGTTGCCGTCTGGGCTGACTTCTAAGATCCGAACATTTCCTGTGTGACTGGATTGACAAGCATTCATAAGGTATTAAGCAAAATGAAAAACTCCAAAGCTTTCGTTTGTGAGCTTTTATGAGTTTAGCGACGGACCCACCATAGGCTGGAGGCTGGAGGACGACATATATGTAAGCTTCCAACCAACGTAGCAGAGATGATACAGAGCTTAAGCAACCTCGTTCCCGGAGACTCTCTTCTTCTCTGGGAGCGAGGTTGATGGTTTATGCCCTTTTAGAGGAAGGTTGTCCAATGAGCCACTTCTACTCTTTGTTTGCTCTCCAATTTGTTTTTATTCAGTTTCTCTTGGGACCATTGTAAGTCTCAAGAGAAAATGGAAACAATGCTGGTGCAAATATTTGAAGGGCAAGCAAAGAGTATAATGGTAATTTTGAAAGTGGCCTATACAGCAACACAACGCGATTCACATTGTTTGGTATAGGCCACACAACGTGACCCTTAATTAAAACAAGAACTCTTACCAGAATCCTAAACAATAACACAGGGGGTTCTTAAGCTGAAGAAGAGATCTTGTGGCGTGTATGCACAGTATCATGCATATGAATGGGGAGCTTAAACACGCGACGTTTTTGAGCCACGGTCGGCAATCGAAAGTCAGTTGCTTTCTCTTTTAACTTGTCTTCACCCAGCTACAAAAGGAGGGTCGCTGGCACCCTAGCGGGACCCCCCCCCCCCCCCCTCCTAGCTACGCCCTTGACAACGCCGTTTCATAGATGAAGTTATGGTGTCACTACTGAATTAAAGAGGGGCACAAATACCTGAATGTAGGGCTGTTATGGTCCACGACGTTAGGTACATAAGACCAAGTGTGTCGGTACGGGCTGACCGTGGATATTGGAGGAATAACAGTTTTTGTTTTACTGCCGATCAAAGTTCCTGATGACAGAAAAAGAATGATGTTACTCTTGGTTAAGATGTGAAGAAACAAGTAACCGTAAATCTTGCACAGCAGATGAATGCAATAATTAATAAATGCATATGTTGTACAGTATTGTTCACACAGGAATCAATGAAAAAAAACACAACTGTGTGAGGCCATAGGTAGAGCCACAGGGTTTTCGATAGACAGTTTGAGTACTCACTTCCAAAAGACCTCCCCTGAAACCGTTACGGTACAATAAGCCGGGGTAGGTTGAGTCCATATAATACCCTAACCCCTCTCTGAGACCATGCCATACGTCATAGAAGAGAATCTTATGAGAAACATACCCTGCATGCCTGCAATACTCTTTGGTTGTGTGATCGGCTGTCGTATCGTTTTACTTGCAACTTCTGGTAAAGGGTGGAGGCCAAGAGTCACAGCAGGACGTTTTGTAATGGGGGGCGGTACTTTTCCCGAACTAGTGGAATGCCAGGTACTTTCCATGGTCAGGTTTAGCCTGAAAAAAGAGAGAAGGAAATTAGATACTGAATGTTCCACAATAACTCTTTATTCTACAATGCTCTTTCAAATTCAATTACGAATTTCATCAAAGTTAATTAACACCAAACGAAATAAAAAAGACCAAACTGTCATCTCATTCAGTTTCCAGGAAAACGGCATCATCTTGAGCAAAAGGAAAAGTATGGCATGAATAAAAAAGAGAGTGACTGTTCAGGCATGTCTTTTCCCTGCCAGCAGAAGTCTCTTTTCTTTCGCGTTCGCTGGGCTGACGAGTACGGGAAAAGAGACCTTTGCCATGGGTCGAAACTTGCTTTGATCCAACCACCGTCCGCGACCTTAAACGGCACTCCGCTGTTCAAAACGCATGCCCCGTGATATGTTTGCTGACTGTAACATGGGCCCCCTGTGTCTGGCGCATTCCTTTACAATGATTCCACTGTTGTTAAGTGAGCCCGTACAACATGTGAAGTATCACGTGAGGAATCAGTAGCTAAGTAACCGCCGCGCATGCTCAACACAGTGAGTTTCGACCCATGGCAGAAAAGAAACCTCTGCAAGCGGGGAAGGATGTCTTCGACATTTCAAATCGATGGCAATACTGTAGACTGGTGGGAAAACGTGTTTTGTTGCGCTTAATCTACTTGACAGTCTCTTAGGGTGACAGTCTCTTAGATATGAAATATCGAACACATGTACAATACCTTGTTTCCTCCGCCTCCAACAAAGTGGCAAATGCATCCAGTTCCAGATCCAGAGGTAAATGCGCATTGTAAGCAAGTTCCAGCTCACGCACTTTGGTCATCAATGCCTCCTGAAGCTCGCGTAACTTAGCCTCGAGGTTCTTCACGGTGTTTGCTGCTTGCTGACGTTCCGTTTCCAAGTTTTGAATAAGACCAGAATTTCGAGTTTCCAAACTTGAACACTGCAAGGATATATTAATTGTATTTTACACCATACTAAAGATAAAGTTTTCCTTTCGTAACAAAATAATATTGCTTTCAATTATATAATCGCTGATGGTCCACACATGGGATCCACAAGATGATCCGTAGAACCAAACGAACTCTTGGATCGGCATAAAATGACTCACTGCACATATTCACCCCAGCAAAAATTGGTCCCATTTAGATTCCTTGTGGATTAATAATAATTCTCTAAACACTAGCAAACGTGGTTTAGTTATTTTCAAATGCAACATCATTTTCTCCATTTGCCAATAACTTTTGGAACGCAGCAATAATACAAACGCAAGACCCAAAAGCTGACAGTGTGAGTTTGAACTTACGGCAGGTCATGGAATAATATTTAAATAACACTCTCTCTGTTTCCAAATACTTGGATTATTTTAATTAGCCAGAGGCAATAACTGTAGAAACCTCCAATTATATCATCATCACATGTACATATACATGTGACAAGCGTCTTTCAAAACTAAAGCAGGGGTGGCGCAGTGGTGAGAGCACTCACCTCCCAGCAATGTGGCCCGGGTTCAATTTCCAGATCCGGCGTCGTGTGTGGGTTGAGTTTGTTGGTTCCTACCAGCCAATCAAAACGCGCGCCTGACAATACGTCAAAGCCGTGTTTCCATACTCTCATCTAAACACAGCTATTGACCAATGAGAGTGCGCGTACTATAGCAATCCTAATTATTTTATAAAAGGTCATATGAAAGGTGACGACAAGAATCCCAAAAGCAAAAAAAGTGAGTCGATCAGTAATTGGTTTAATGCAGTTGAGTGCAGTTAAATGCAGAGTTAGTAAATAAGGAGCAGTTGTTTTGGTCATCGGTGGGGTTATGCACACATGTGCCTCCTGTGTCTTTGGGGTTCCTGTTGTGTAGCATGCAAGTGTATTTAAGCGGGTTGAGGAATCCATTTCAAGTGTTGTTAACGTTTTTTGCCCTCCCTATCCTCGCCTTTCCCACTGATTTTATCAGTGAGACGGCTGCCTGTTTCTTTCCCATGCCGCATTGGGGCTCATGGTTGAGTTGCCACGATTTGCCAGCTATGGGAGCAGTCACCATCAAGGAGCTGGCTGCCAATAGTGGAAGTTCCTGGACGTTTCTCAGGCACCCAACCTCCACTTTGCGACTCAGTTGTAACATGGTGAGAAATACCTTGGCTTCCAGATTGATGTTTTTGGAGTGCAGTGCCTCTACTTGAGCTTTCAAATGAATGTTGTCAGCAGTAGCAGCTGCAAGGTTGCGGGATTCAGTATCCAACTGCATCCTCATCTGATTCATCTGTCAGAGAGAAAACCAAGAAATTTATACACTTGAATTAAAATAATGCCATACGATAGTTTTCTTCCGAATCCAATGTACTGAAAGTACATCTAGCATTGCTCAGGTTACAATTACCCTCCAGTCTACCAGCAGTTCTAAATTGGCTATACGAAGGTCAGTTTCTATTTTTTATGCTAATGTGAGGAAGCAAAGTTCATGAAATCATATGAAATAACCCAATGAAGGAACAAAAGCACGAAGAAACAAGTGCTCTGGCATTCACTGGGTCAGCGGTATTCTGATATAGTATACGCGTGCGCCTGCGCGTGCGCATGTGCTTCTATGTGTTACTCTGTTCAGAATACCAGGCAGTTTGTACAGCTTTCATTTTCTGGTGTCCTCTCCCTCCTCTCCCCTTTGTCTACATGCTACAAGTAGGTACTCCACCCAGTGTTCTTCCAGTTCAGTGTGACGGGTGCTAGCTAGAGGGCTGGGGCTGGGTTTGGCAGGAGGGGCTCGTGGCTGGGTTGCAGGTAGAGCAGGTTCTGGGGTGAACTTCTTTCTACTTGGTCTTGAGGTCGGCGGTTGCAGCCCCCATGTTTGTGGGCACCAATAAACTCCAGGTGCGACTTGGGAGTTAATTTCTGCTAGCTAGTGTGTGTGTGGTAAAAGCTTTTGAAGTCGCGTAGGGAAGGAGGGTGCGACGGGTGCGCCCTTCCCCCTCCCCCCCCTCAAAAAAAAAAGGCTGTGGAGGTTCACTTTTTTGTCGACCAACAATTTTAAAAAAGTGAATTGATAAAAAAAAAGACATTTGTTATAGTTCTGTTCTCATTCACTGTTTGTGTAGGAGGTTTGGTCTTGGCACACCACTGATAGTGCTGATCATCATGCTTTGCGGCACCAAACCCAGAAAATAATACGGATTGTCACCTTCATTTCTATTTTTGTTCTTTTCAAATAGTTACACATTCTTCTCTAAAACTGTAAAATACATACGTACCGCAGTCTCTGCGCCATTTTGAAGTTCAATAGTTTGAGTAATATCCACTCTTTAATAGACCAATTTCGATATATTAAAATTCAATCCTAAACAAAAGACATCATCTCGAGGCTCTGGGGAATAAATATAAGGATTTGTATGAGTTTATTCCCCAGAGCCTCGAGATGATGCCTTTTGTTTTCGACTGAATTTTAATATATCTAAATTGGTCTATTTGGCTTTTGGCTGTGAGTTTTCATATCTCACTGCCTTCAAAACATACGAGATGCAGTCTCAGACAGCCTCATTTTCAAAATTTCCCGGGGGAGCAAGGCCCCTGAACCCCCCTCGAGGCTCGCGCCTCTAGCACTCGTTTGGTCCGTCTCCTCATTTTATCGCACCCTCCCGCAACAAAACCTGCCTACGGGCCCGTTCTGATTCATGATATGGTACAGAATCACAGACTCGTGCAGACAAGGCCACTTTCACCCATTAAATTTTTTTTTCATGATTATGAATATACAAGAATTTTGAAAGTTATAAAAAATAATAAAGTTGACAGTTACTTGTGAAAATACATTGTTCGTGGGAAGAACAAAGAGAACTTATTAATGATTGCTGTACATGTTCACATACCCCACTCTGATAGGAAGCCTCTGATTCTTCCTTGAATCGTCGCAGTTCTGCTTCACTATGCGCCTTCACTTTGGCCAGCATTGCAGACAAATTTTCATCAATTTTGTGTTCATGGAACCTTCCCTCAACAAGGAGGATTATCCTGTTTGCTTCCTCCAGACGACAGCGAATATCATAAAGCTCCTTCAGGGATTATTTTTTAGTGTCCAGAACATTGATTAAAACATAATAGACTTTATTTAAAATAACTGCTATGGCTGCTGTGCTTTAATCTCCCATGCACAATCATGGTCAATCCCAAATATGGACAAATTATCCAAATGTGACAAACACATCAACACGTATGCGAAGATATATATTTGTTATTTATATTTGTCATTTATCTAGCTAGTTTACTAAACAGTACAGTGCAAATAAATCTTGTTGTTGTTGTTGTTGATATACCGTCCCATAAAGCGTGCCTTGAAAATGCACCTGCAGAGGTGAGGGTGGTTGCTACTTTGGTTAATTCACTGGCATTAAGGCCTTTATCGCTACAACTAGAAGGGCATTAATTAGCTCATGTCAAGTGATTGCAGGAAGCTGGGATGAAGGTCAAAAGAGAAGCCACCTGGAATCACTTCAGGCATGAAAACAACTTTGTAAGTAAAAAAAGCTGACGGTTTAAAGTCTACATAAAGATCATAACAACTTAGCTCACTTCCACGTAAGCATCTATACAGTTGGTAACTCAAAATATAAACCTTAATAGTAACCCATTGACTCCTAAACGGGCCCCCATACACCTTATTGCTGGTTTTCACTCACGTGATCAACAGCCATGTTTTTCAACGAAAACAAAAGGAAGCGTTTGCATAATAATAGAGTTAAATTCCCGGAAGATTTGGTCGGGGCACCAACATGGCCGCCTTTTCTTTGTTTAGGGGCACCAACATGGCGGTCGTGACGTCATGTGAAAACCGGGAATTCCAAAATGGCCGCCATTTAGATATTCTTTTGTTTTTATTCAAATTAGACCTTGATGCCTCGTTCAAGGCAAAATATTCCCTTGGATTTTCAGCTCAAGAACGAGGCATCAAGGGCTAATTTGAATAAAAACAAAAGAATATTTAAATGACGGCCATTTCGGAATAAGGTGTATT